>OZ024889.1:36336346-36893846 GCA_964017195.1 Siderastrea radians | reverse complement strand
CGCTTACGTGGCACCAGAGATACTTCAAGGTACTCACATTATGCCTACATTACAGTATACACAATTAGTTACAAAAAACACGAGCTCGTAGTGTGTACGGTGCACAAGAGTACGTCATGTACGTGTTGGGTCTTTTTTTATTGTTCAATTCTAGCATTAACAGGTGCAACTCAATGTATATTTTTCAGTTGATGCACGTTCGATGGACAATACAACACGTTTCATAGCAAGTTTTAGTCATGAACATATACATGCGACAAGTGACGGCACCAAACTGGGCAAACTGTTCGCCATGACTGGTCTAACCTGTTGTTTCAACCCGCAGGTATCCCTTACGATGGCTTAGCTAGCGATGTTTGGAGTCTCGGTGTAGTTCTCTACACCATGGTTTGTGGCCGTTTCCCATTCGATGACTCCGATCCAAAACATCTTTTGAAGCAAACAACTTCTGGTAAACTGGAATATCCCATCACAGCTTTTAACCTCTCCTCTCAGGTAACAACTTCCGGTAAAGTAGTTAGCCTGTGAGCATTCGGCGTAGTTAACCTGTTCGCGGTCGCCGGCCGGGGCGTCCATATATATACCTGCCATAACGCTGGAATGCATTTCCTCTTCTCCAAATGTTTGCGGGCATTTTATTGCTAATTAGGTGGATGTGTTGGAGTCTATTTCAGATTTTATCACACCTGGGAGGGGAGACACTTAAATACAGTAAAACCTCCGCTTACAGACACTTGGCATCCCCTCATGCATTGGGAAGTGATTACCTAAGAGAATCATGCCGGGATGGTCCCAGCTGCTCGTACACAGTTTGTAACATCCCATTCCAAAGAGGATATCTCTCCTAAGTGAACACTAGGTTGTGGTCCCAGCCAGAACATTGCATTTCTTACTTCTCATGAGCGGATACGTCTCCTCCCGGGGGGGGGGGGGGGCACAGAAACTATGTAACCGTTTGTAGTTTCAAAATATAAGGAAATGTACAGGGGTATCGAAACGTTCCTGTTACATAAAATATTGCAATGAATATTTACATTTGAGTTCAAAATAAACGTGAACTTATTTTAGTCCCTGTGTTTTGCCGTTCTTGTGGCTCTAAACAGTGAATTTTAGCGATTTGAAGGTTTTTGGTAATTCTACATTTATTTGGAACTCCAACGTGAATATTCCTTGCAATATTTCATGTAACAATTTCATTTACTAGATGTCGTTTCACTTAAGACCGCGTGTTGTCAACTGCAATAAGTGTTTGATTCTATTTTTACTTTTCTCTTTGCTTTCTTTTCTTAGGCTAAAGATTTAATAAGCAAAATGTTGACACCTAATGCGAACGAACGAGTAAGTCTCACTGAAGCATTGGAACACCCTTGGTTAAAAAGTGTCTGAACGTAACAGTTGTCCAGTTATCCAGTTCCTAACGACGAAATGTACGAAGACCTCGTTTTCTCTTTTTTCATGGTTTGAAATTATAAACACGCCTGTGCTTGACTTTCGTTGATCGCAATATATTTTTACATAAACTCAAGGAAGCAACTGTGTATTGTGTGGGAAATTAGATTTAGTTGGTTCAAGTGTTGACTGCTTTGCAAGTTCATCTACACAGCAATACCAAAAGGTACTGTACTGGTCAAAGTTGTTTTAATAATGTTGAAAGAACGTTAAACTGATTTCAAGGACATGTATAACATAAAACAAATATGTATGAACCATGTGAACACAGAATGTAACTAAACAAAGTGTCATTGTTTTAATTCATGGCCAAGGAACACTCGTTGTAATTATGTACGAGTAACGTTGTTAGGCGGCCGTCGTGCATATATGCACGTCCCGGCCGACACATAAAATGGAAGTGCATTCCTTTTGCATTCCTTTCGTCGTTCGTCTTCGTCGTCCGTCAATGGAACTCAGTCCTCTTGGTGTCGCGCGGCCAACAGAGACAACTGCACATAAGGCTTACAGAACGAGAATTGAATGGTATTGCTGTTATATATTTTCCATCTATGATCGCAGAAAATTTCAGGGAATTTCTTGACAAACTACATTACAATTGCTGCAGACGTGTTAAATCATGTTTTTAAAGGGAATACGGTGACAGATCGTAACAGTACACGAAGGGCTAATTGTGCCAAGCAGGTCACCGAAGGCCAATGTTAAAAGTCGGTTTTACTTCTGTTTCTCAAGTAGTGGTTACGAAAAAATTAATGCTAGAGAGGAGTCTAATTCCGTTGTTTTGAGTATTGCTGCGTATGGAAGTTAAGTAAAGGTAAGCGTTTAAATGTTTATGTCGCTGTTTTTGAGGACATTTGGTTTGGTAAGGGTCAGCGTTTACACAGGCTAGTGTTACTTAATTCCTTACATACGGGAAGTGCAAATTGTCCATAACAGGTCACCGGAAACCAAGAACTACTAAAGTCTTTGTTTTCCTTAGGCGGCGGGGAGGCGGGGAGGCGGGGAGGAGAGACTATCGGCCGCCTGTAAATTCTTCAGAATTTCTTGTCAACGAAGAAAACAAAAACACCGATTGTGGAACGATGAATGGCGCAGGCGCAGCGCTGATGACCTTTTAGGGGTCGTTTTGAATTAGGATAAATTCTGCCTGACAAGCGGCCCGGCGTTGAAACAGCGACATGTACAACATGAAATAGCAAAGAACGACTAGACTGTAGCCATGAAACTGCAACAGAGACCAAAATGCTAACCAACCGATGCTGGAACATATAATTAAACAAGTTTTGAATTCAGATCGTGGAAATGCATACACTCTCTGAAAAGGCCTCAGCGCTAGCTTGATGTTTGAAAGAACCCACCGCTGTTCCGGTTTTAGCACTCGCCCTAAACTTCCGATCAATTTTCCTTTTGTATTCAGTGTCACGCCATGTTTATATGCTTCAACAGACAGGCTACTTTATCATTTCAGCGCATCCGCCACGGCCCGGTTGCAATGCCCCTTGGGGTTTCTTGTTATTGCGTGGAAAGGCCAAGATGTTGTTGGTAACCGGTGGCCAACTGATCAAAGCCTTGAACTCGTTGGGAGCTCCTTAAAATGTGTCATTTTTGTATGTTGCTTTCTTTCATTGAAAAAGGTAGATAAAGTCGCACACCAGCGACAGGAGGTACACAAAAACGGAACACGGTTTCTGTGCCGTGAAGCAACTGAGAGTATTTTCACTTTCCCCTGGATGGGATGCTAGTCCATCGCAGGCTTACACCCAGCAGCATGTCGCCAGTAGCCATTTATACACTTGGGTGGAGATACAAAGTGGGGTAAAGTTTCTTGTCTAAAGATCGAAGCAACAGGACCAGGGACCAGGCCTCGAACCACCCACCTTCAGTTCTGAAACCCGACGCACTAACCACTACACCATTGCGCCCCAGTTTACAGTGTACACGATTATCATTTTCGTGCTAAATACACTGGAACTTAAAAAGTGAAAAATTATTATTTCATTTGGAGTTTTGCTTGACGTCAGTTTCAGTATGAAGAAAAAGATAGACATCACGTGACATCACACAGAATACACTGAGCATTCTACCATCTCTGTTACAAGTTCGACGTCGTTTTATCATACATGTATAGCAGGAATGTGAAATTTATCCAGCGAAATACTACAGACAGAAACGAGAAGAAGACCCTAAAGGGATGCTTGTACTAGACGTCACTCGAAGTGTACACAAACAATTTCCAATGTAGGGCGAGTACAGCTGAAAAGAGTATGGGAAAAGATTCTGTTGCCAATGTTTCGACTAGTACTTACCTAATAACTACTACGTCGAAATATTAGCAATTAAATCTGTCTCATACTCTTTTCCGTTGTACTAGCCCTACATTGTGATGTCTACACGAGTGGCGTCTAGTGCGAGCATCGCTTTAGCGATATAAAGCGGAGATGCAGAAAAGAAAAAGTATACCTTAGTCTATCTGCGTTAAGTGCACATGGTCATTTGTATTTAAAAGTTTGTATCGACACAAAGTTATAGGATGGTTATAGAATAAAAAGCAAATCTGGGTTTTATTTCAAACAGACTCTTGGGTATTCATTTTTCATTACATGATAAACCAAGAAAAAAGGTTATGTTCCATTTCACTTATTGTGACTACCACTTTTGCAGTCTTCCGCAATAGTTTGGGCGTTTCTTTTTGCGTGGCTTCGGTCGCCATATCTGTTTCACAGGTTGAGATGCTTGGCTTTCAGCTTCACGTAATTGCTCACGTTCTTCCTCTAATTCACGTTCTCGCCGCGATCTGCCAAACAAAGAAACAAAGTAGATGAAACGGCTTTCAACATGAAGATAAACTTCGGCTGACAGGCCGTATCAGTTTAATCAGCCATTTGCAGCAGCAGGCCATTCTCTGCCTTGGGCCAACCCCCAGGCGTAAGCCTTTATTTGTCATCGGGGTGAGGACAAATAAGTCTGTGAAATGCCTTGGGAGTAGGGCTGTGACCAAAGAAGAAAGTAAATGCCCCACCCCCTGGTTCGTCCACATAACAACACTGACCATGGTCTAACAGGTGCCACTAGTCGCTGTTTTGTGATGATAATTTGTTTATATGTAAGTCTGCCTTTCCGTTTTTCTCTTGATATTTAATGACACTTTTAATAACACGTGGTGCAAACCGCACTTCCCATACAACAATACATGATAGTTGAGTATGATTTATTATTCTGTTCATTTTATCATTTATTTAATATTTATTTATTTATTTATTTGTTTATTTAGCTTTTGTTCGCTTTGATCCTTCTCGGATCTCGCAATGTCAGTATTTGAAACAAAATACAGTCGCAATGGAAATATATCACAAGCAGCTTGTATGTATATAAAAAACAATGTAAAATGACAAATTAAATGTACCAACTTTTGCAAGCCGTGCTGGTTAACCATTCCCCACAAATTCCTTGTGCTTGCCAACAGAATCTTCAAATAAAGCCGTATTTACGTTCCCTACAACGTGCGAGGACAAGGGTCTCAAATGCCCCGGGTGCGACCCCGAGGTAGGCAAATACCCGACCCCTGGGCTGTGATAAAATTTTGAATGCCCTTCTCCCGGGATTTCAACATTATCAAATGCTCCACTAATACCCGAGGGGTGAGTGGGCACTGCTGGAATTGACTGGTGCATAACATTCTGTAAATGTCAGCCTTACTGATTTATTATTACCTCAAATTCCGAATATGCACAATGGTGAGGTATAACGCCATCAAGCAACAAGCAGACATCAAGATAAGTATCAACACAGTTAACGAGTTCTGCCATGTTCAGTTGATCATTATGATGTTAAAACTTGTCCAGTAACCTGAAGAAAGAAATATGAAGAACGCAAGTGACATAAGAGGTTGATAGAACGCGTTAATTAAAAAAAGGCCTCAGTGAAAAGTCCAAGAGGTTCCAACAGATATGAAACACTGTGACTGTATCACGGAGTATGTTGTTGAGAAAACGAAAGCAGGTGAAGAATGTTTTCACACCTAATGGTCTACGCCTACTGTTTTGAATGCCTAATGACATTTTTAAGGGAGTTTAAACTTCGACACTTCAACGAATACATCGCGCAATCCAGGGATAACAGAGAAAGATGACAAACATTTGATCTCTTTACTTAGCTTTACTTACCATTGCTCAGATTGCATGCCTTCTCCGGAGTTTCACTTGACGTTAGCCATCGCACGGTGCCCAGTCCCTTGTTCCATAGCATGTTTGTAAACCCTGGTGAGCGTGCTAAACGCGCGGAAGCTTTATTTGCACAAAATTCTGTTTCCTAAGAGAGAAAAAGAAGATCATATCAATAACATTACAATAATAATTGTGAAATAAACTCTAATATTAAAAGAGATAGATCAAGCAAATCGCATCTGTCATTTGCAATTCGGAACTATATGCCTTAGAATTCTAAAATGTGCATACACGACTAAGAGCATTTGTGAATGTCTCTTTTCAGAGGCGGATCCAAGATTTTTGACAGGATGGTGGCTGGTATCAAGGGGACCATACATTAAGTTTTTTCCTGGGGCGTTCCCCAAAATGTTGTAATTTGAGAACGCCGAATTGCAACCTGCAAAAATACAAACACTAGCAATACCACTAAATAGAGGAAATACAGGAGATACTTTCATATCCTGGCCCGAGCTCGTTACGCACCCACGTCAGAGAAGCAATGTATTTTTATCACTGTTTTAGCTTGAAAGCTAACTTACTTATTTTAAAACAACTTTCTAGAGCGATTGGACTTTTTTACACAATTATTCGCACTTTTTGTTTTCTTCAAAGGTAGGGGGGGTGGTGAAGGCCCCACCCCCACTCCCCTCTCTAAATCCACCCCTGCTCCGAGCAAGTCTTTTGTTTGCCTCAGGCTTCTTCTTTTGCTGTATGGATTAACTTGCCGTTTACATTGTAAATCGCGGAGCAATGTGTTTGTTAAAATTGCTTTCTAAAATGCACTCACCGGACCACTTTTGTTTGAACCCGCCATGCATATTTCAAACACATCGATTGGTATTTCTGGCAATTCTTGGTGCACACCACGGGTCTTTCGCCATGCGACAATTCCCATGAACCTGTTCCATAACCTGGTTGTATACCAGGAAGTTTCAGGTGACCGTCTCATAGCTTTCTTGGTGCAAAATTGGGTTTCCTAAGGATTAAACCAAACATCATTTCCTCAACAAATTTACGCTGAATATTCAAAGGTATATAAGGCCATGTCGCTCTGAAGAAGAGCTGACCCTCGAAAGGTCAGCTTTCAATCTCTTTACGGTGGCCAATTTACCTTATCAATTCAGTTGATAAATCCAAAGCTTAGTGTTTTACTTCCCCCACAGACGCAGCACCACAGTTCCTTTAGAAACTAACCCCCTTGCATGTCAAGTTAGGTGAGTCTAGTCTTCGTCTGTAATAAAGAGCTCTACGTTTTATAATGTCTATGAAAAGAAAGATATTCTTAAGGAATCTCGGAGTGCCACATCTGAAACAAGTCTTTCGTGCGAATCGGAAAACCTTGAAAACTTTGATTTCACGGTAATATAAAACCCCAGCAACACTGAAAAACCGTTCCAACCTCGCGTGCGGAGCACCTCACGTTTGTTTTCCTTTCTTGTATTTCTTACAACTTGATCTCGCGCTTGATTGGTAGATACATAATTGAACCAGTTAAATCAGTCAAATCAAAGTGTTCACAGTTATCTAATCCCCACAGTAAACGAACTACCCTGAACTTGATTCCTGCCTTTTTGACAGAATTCAAGTTGTAAGTTTGTCAATTTTAAAAATACGCTCTCTTCTACGATCTCCAAGCATCTTGTTAAGTTCTTTTACCAGTTTTACTTAAGTGTCTTGTTGGATTTCAAAACCAGTTTTCTATTTTTTAAATATGCACATGACAAAATTCCCTAAGCCTTCAACGGACCAACGTCGATCCAGGAAACGTTCTGGAATCGAGGTCGATCTGGGAAGATCTCCCGTGGGCATATTTCTGCTTTCTTTTCCTTTCCATCCGTTCCAAAACTGCATCACTTATATTTTAGGGGAATAATGGAACTCATGCGGTTGACATATTTTACTGACCGATTCACTGCCCCTCAGTGTCAGTGTGTGCGAATAGATAATTACAAGAACCTTCACTGTTAACACTGAGATGCTGACATTGTTATGCAGTGAGTAACGCAGACAAGACGTCCATGTTGAATGCTTTTTTATTACGCCAGCCCTCGAACCACGAGTTCATCCGGGAACTCTGAATTACATATGATGTCATAAATGCGAGTAACATAGATCCAAGTAACGCAATAGACCTAACAATAACGTGACAACATTAAAACTTCAACAAAATCTTGCATCGATTCTTTTACTTGCATGACTGGCACAGAGTTCGAAGCAATGTGAATATGTCTAAAACGATTTTAACACTCACCGGTCCACTTTTGTTTAAGCCAGCTAGACAAAACTGAAACTCGTCAATTAATATTTCGGCGATCCTTTTATCCTTTGCTTTCTTAACTTCAATCGCTTGATGTACATCTCTAGTTTTATGCCATGCCACAATTGCCATGAACCTCTTCCATAACCTTGTTGTAAACCGGGAAGTGTCAGGTGAACGCCTCAAGGCTCTCTTGGTGCAAAAATGTGTTTCCTAACAAGTGTACAAACAAGTGTAATTATATTGCCATGATATCACATTGAACGTTTATAAAGCCATGCCATATAGTCTTTCTTCTACTCCGTAGTAACTAGCTGCAAGTCATACAGTGTCGATGAAAAAAAAAAAAAAGGATTAGAAAGGATTTCTATACATCATAAACCAGCTTTCATAGGACCAGAAACCAAACAATAATGCACAATTCTTCAGCTACCAATTTTCCGCATTCTTCTGCGGCCTAAAAGCATTTTAGAATTTTGTTATCGACTAAAATCAACCTCTACAGGTTTTGTTGCATTTGAAAACCAGTTAAAACACAGAAGCTTTTTTTCGTACTAACATATACGCATTCTCTAAAACTTCTACGATCGGAACAACTTCAATCCCATGAAAAGAGGAAGGCCTGATCTCGAAACAATGTAAGTATATAAATAAGACAAGAACGTTTATGACACTTCTTAAGTATAAATACTAAATTAACAAGTGGCATTACAACTGTTATTTAAGAGCAAGAAAGGGAAAATTCAATAAAGCTTATATGATTCTGACGATGATTTCCGCACAAGTTGTGGAGATGTCAGCCAGTGCCACGAACAGTTCTTTTCAGGACTACACTCACCAGGATAATCGTAAACAATACACTTATGACACAGTTCTTGGGTTTAAACCGTGTTTTGATATAATGAGAAATACAAAATAATAAAAATACTACTGATATTTGCATGCCGTTTGAGTGCATTTGAACACTTACCGGACCACTTTTGTTCAAACCCACCAGGCAGAACTGAGATTCATCAACTAATATGTCCACCATTCCTTTATCTTTTGCTGTCTCAACTCCAATCGCTTGGTGCACACCGCTGGTCTTACGCCATCCTACAATTGCCATGAACCTGTTCGATAACCAAGTGGTGTCACATGACCGTCTCACAGCTTTCTTGGTGCAAAAATGTGTTTCCTAAAAGGATGGAAGTAACCAGTGTGAAATATACCCTCAATATTTTTAAATTCGACGAATCGAGGTTTTCTTCTATAAGAACGAGCTTTATGCTGTATAAGAATTATAACAGATCCAAGAAAGAATTAATTTTGGCTGCGTATTAGAAACCATCTCGTTCTACTAAGCAGTTAGAAACAATCACTCAGCTTCCAAAGGGAGACATGTTCTTTAAGTTTTGCTATCCACAAGGTTCTATACGGCCGAAGGTACAAAAAAATTAGACAGTGTTATTTCCAAATTAATTCAGTATTCCCATGGCAAACTTTCCATCTCGAAACAACCTCGTTGCCCGGAAAAGGGTAAAGTTTTGGGGCCCATTTCTCGAACCTCCCGATAACAAACGGGGCCAAAGACTATTTTATGTGCCCGATATGCCTCAACAGAGACTCAGATTATATTGATTTTCAAAGCTAAATTTCAAAATCTTTGTTATTTTAAGGCCACACATTGGCAAGTTTGCACTAATAAATACCACCAATCGCCAAAAAATTAAAAAGAAAGCATTTGTCGGGTCGGATACGTTATCGGGAGTTTCGAGAGAAGGGCTCCCGGATTTCGAAATTTGATCTTGTAAAATAAATTGCAGATTTGATATCTCCTTTTTCCCTTTCGTAGTTTCCATAAATGCGTCAATGATACTTAATGAAGTGATTTCAAATGAAAGTCGGTGTCATCAAACCCCCAATTTAAATTTCAGCAGATCAAAAACAGTTAATGCTAGGATATCTTGGTACAAAAAAGAAACTCACCGGACCACTTTTGTTTAAACCCGCAAGGCAGAACTGAGACTCATTGATGAACATTTCTGTCATCCTTTTATCCTCTTTTTTCTTTACGAATGATTGCCCGACTGTATCGCCACGTGTAGGGAAAATCAGGGGCGTCACCTCACTGATACCCAGGAAATGATCCTTCGTACAAACGCCATTGTCATCTTCCGGCAACCAGCGTCCAACACCTACAGCCCGATCTAAGCACACTAAATCCGTTACAGCCGAGAAATTGCTAAACAAAATCTGATCTGCAATAGCCTCTTTAGCATCCGTGTCGCATTTGTCTGCATTCTTCAGTTGATCCATTGTATGATTTCTTGTGTCAACGGTATCGATATCTGCATTCTTCAGCCACCAAGGTTCAGATTCATCGCGGTCTCCTTTAGAAGGAATCTCCTCGACCAATTCAGTCGCAGGATTTCCATGGGTCTTAGGGAAGCTGGTGTTGTCATTAGTGTTATCACGATGTTCAATGGACGTGTTACGTGGAACTATACCATAATACTCTGCAGTAGCAAAAATTGGAGGCGACAAATCTGGCAAGTAACTGTCCTTATCTGCTTCGTGCTCACTTTCGTAATGTCCTATAAAAACCACAAGTGGTTTATGGCGTTTACTTAGTTCATTTTTCTTCACACCAGACTCGGTGGTGTGTTTGCTGTCAGGGAATTTGCTGCTGTTAGTATCTCTTTCCAGAGGTGAAGTCGATGCAGTTTTGTTTGCAGTGACTTCGCTGTTCTCTGGCACAACATTCAGTTCCATCGATTCAATACTGGAGGTCACAGGACGAGTTTTCCCTTCCATACCAGTAAAGTTCAGATGTAGCATGCTGTAGTTTACAGGCTGGTAATAAAGATAAAAGGTAACATTGTTTTTATTTTTTGAGTAAGCTACCTTTATGGTTAACTTACCAGCTTATCCGATACAAATCTGAATCACTTGTACTGAATGAAGCTTCCTAATTCGTCATTTGAACTGAGCTAAAGGTAGCAGTGAACTAACTTGGACTGCGTGGCCGGCACCTTAAGAAGAGGGAAAGGAGGGATCGCGAATACGAAGCAACCCGTCCTTCGCGCTCCGTTCTCGCGAGTACCCCGCCACGCCCTCTCCTTACTCTCTCTCGCCTTTTCACCCTTGCCATTCAGGCTATTCCTTACTCTCTCTCGCCTTTTCGCCCTTGCCATTCAGGCTATTCCTTACTCTCTCGTGCCTTTTCGCCCTTGCCATTCAGGCTATAAACTTACTAGGCTTGTACAGCCTACATTTGCTTAAGCAACAGATAGCATTGCTTTAATATCAGTCGAAATATAGTATTCTGACCACAGTGCATGAATCTTTCTTTGCGGTCAATTGAAATCAAAGAATTCAAATACAATGGTGTGTTAACCAACGCGAGCTACTATTTATTGATGCCATTATAGATACCCTGGACAAAAAGTTGAATCCTCAAGCGTTAGAACCTTCTTATGATGTCTCCTGGTACAGGATTTGTGATACTCGTCAGTCATATGATTGTCTCCGTCTTTATCTCTTTAATAATCCTCAATGTTTAAAGTTGAATGCTTACTTTGGAGTAGAGAATAACTCTGAAAGTCATCAATAAACGAACGCTATCTTTAAAGCTGGAATTGTGTAACTTTGTTGTTAACATGGTACAGTTCTTATTTTGATTCTGAAAACAATAAAAACATCAACTTACATGGTCCATTGGACAAGTAAAATCCTCTCTGGTAACTTTCACCCATGCGAACTTGTCGGCTGAGTTGCTGGCCTCTGACCACTCGATGCCAATGCGGAGCCATTTAATGAAAGACTGTGTTACATTAGAGAAGCCGTTCCACGCCTTATTGATCCAAGAAGAACTGCTGGTTGCGTGTACGTCTCTTTGGGTGACGTTTTCTTTTGGAACGATCTTGGAACGAGTCAATGAAATGTTGGTGAATACAGTGTTCTGTGACTGGTTGGAACTAATTGTTTTGTTTACCTTTTCCTTTTCCTTTTCCGGCCCCATCTGTATAGACGAGAAACACAAAATGACAGTGAAACGCGAACCATGGTTTGCCATTTTGCTACCCGTCTTGCCTTTCAAATAACTGCTTTCTTTCTTTCTTTCTTTCTTTCTTTCTTTCTTTCTTTCTTTCTTTCTTTCTTTCTTTCTTTCTCTCTTTATTTCTTTCTTTCTTTCTTTCTTTCTTTCTTTCTTCCTTTCTTTCTTTTTTTTTTCCTTTCTCTCCCATTCATTCATTCATTCATTCATTCATTCATTCATTCATCCATCCATCCATCCATCCATCCATCCATCCATGCATCCATCCATCCATCTATGCATCCATCCATCCATCCATCCATCCATCCATCCATCCATCCATCCATCCATCCATCCATCCATCCATCCATTCATTCATTCATTCATTTATTCATTCATTCATTCATTTATTCATTTATTCATTATCTCTGTCTCCTCTGTCTCTTTCTTTCTTACACTCTTTTTCAGTTCAATTAATTTGAGTGAGACAGTCATCATGCCATATTTGTATATTCTTACTATGCTACGGTCATGCTGCCTGACTCTCAATTTCATACATTACATACGTAACGAACATCCCCATCTTTAAGCATTCCGCGTATGGTTATATACTCACTTCATTTATAGAAACTTTTCCAGGTAGATAGGTGGTTGTTACACTGTGTAGTTTGTTGATTGAGTCCACTTTCACCGAAAGAAGCATATCAATTGATATAAGGTGGAGTTCGATGGTAGCGGTCTTGTTTGTTAAGTCCTCATCAACTGTGAAACGTCGAAGGAACGACTCCTCTACGTCATCAACGATGTTGATTCCTAAAAAAAAAAAATTTAATAATAATAATAACAACAACAACAACAACAACAACAACAACGGCATGATTGGTTAAGGCGCGAAGAAACAAAAAGAAACGCCAGCAGATGAAAGCAAGCTGTTACCACTAATTTTTTCAACGCCGCCTACATCCAAGTTCATCTCAACAACGTAACAAATTAAATCTAAAATCCCTGCACCGGCTAAACTTTCATTTCAAGTTATCCAATTTATACCAAAGGGTTGTTATAATTTCACTTCGTAAACAATGAATTCAGAAGAAAGTAAAAATCCAGAAAAATCCAGGACAAGACTTACGCAAGTATATAAATTAGTAAGCATAAAAAATAAAACGAAAATATGGCGTTCCTACTGACTTCTGGCGCGCGCAGGAATCGTTACGTCAAGGGATAAAAGCCATAGCAACAAAACACCAAACAAAAGAAGAATTCTCCAACTGATCGAGCGTTTATAAAGGATATTTCACGACACCTTTTTAACTGGTTCTAATAAAAACTGAAACCGTGCCGATATTGACTGAGACATTCCTTTGACAATTTTATAGGAAAATATTTATTGAATCAGGAAAAATAACGGTTTTTTGCACACGTTCTGAACTTCTGCTGTGGCAGCTAAGGCCACGCCAAAATTGATCGGAAGATCTCTAGCGATTCGAAAAAGCAAGTCTTACCTTCCTCGTTGGTGTTTCCTGAAGCAGGCGAGCTTCCTAACAGCGTTAGGTACAAAATGAAGTATACTAAACCCACTCTCATTTTGCCACGAATGACTTTTTCTCTTTCCTGAGTGCGACACGACTGAACTCGTTTCGCGCCACGAAAAAAAGTCAAAATTTAACGTCATAAAGACAAATTCGAACATTGCCTTTTTGCGCGCTCATTCTATCGAGTGCCTGCATTAATTTTTTCTTCTTCGTACTTCTATATTTTACATTTGAGATTCGTTGATCTGCCATTAGTTGTTATTGTTTGAAATATATTTGTACGTGGATATTCGATGGATATTCTCAAGGACTCAGGGGTAGAAAGCTAAAGCGGACGGGAAAAGTCAGCGAAGAAAGGCCGGGAAGATGCCGGGGAAAATGTAGGGAGAGCGAGTGAGAGATCGACCAATCCAAACTCATTCCCAGGGTCTTTCTTCCTTCCGCTTTCTTCTTGAGTCATACAAATGTTTGAGAAACTTAGATTTTTTTTTTATTTTTCATTTATAATTGTTTTGAGAATTACGGTTTAAAAGCCACAATTTCTCAAAAAATACCGGAATCTCTCAAAGCAATTGTAAATAAAAAAATTAACAACTTCTTAACCCTAGTGTGCCCTCTGGCATTTCCCGAGGTACTAGTGGTGTGGTGCTTGCTACAGTCAACTAAGTCCCAAAAACTTCCGTGAAAAGCATTCAAGAGGGTTTATAACAACGTAAAGGTTTTAAACATTTCATTCCAATCTGAAATAATATTTATTTATTTTACCCAAACAAACCCTGTTTATAGCGGAGGATGATCGATTTCCCGCCCTGATTTCAGTTTCCACGGTTGCCGTTTTGGAGGAGGGAGTAGGAGGGTTGTGCCTAAATCCTACCGTCCACAAGGACAGCCGAGCAGTCCGAGGGCCGAGAATCCAAGCCGAGCGTTCGTCGGAATAGTCTCGTCAATTCCAATATGGCGGTCGATTTCTTTGACAAAGTGCTTGAATTGACTTTCAGGATTTGGCTCTATGAAAATGAAAACTATGTTTTCATTTAGCCTGCACGATCGTAACGTACTGGATGAAGTATGATTACCGAACATCAAGCCTCTAAGCTGACTATGGAATTTGTATCCAATGAGTTTGTTACTGAATTCGAAAATATACGCGCACTTAGCTAAGTATTTTTAATTTTATGATGCAGTTAACAACTTAACCGTTAAACTCATTTTCTTTTTCCTGTAAGAAGAATGATCCAATTCTTGTTGGGATTCAAATGACTAATCCGGACGTCTTGTCCTTCTGGCCGGTAGGATCTTGTTTTGTTTTGAAAAACCTACTGCTCAGAAGGACAGTCTTCATATTTCAACCAGTTGACCGCTGATAAAGTTACAGCTTGGTTGGAACACAGTTTTGTTTATTCCTCTTCAGACTATCACTAAATGTTTTGAATTTCTGGACATGAATATTTTTAGGTTTTTACATCTTGTCCTTCTGGCCGGTAGGATTTTGTTTTGAAAAACCCACCGCCCAGAAGGACATATATATTATTTGCCGGCCTTGGTCGGTCCGTATTGAGAAAAACTGTGCCAGAGGTCTTGAGTACGGCCCGAGGCCGCAGGCCGAGGGCCGTGCTCAAGACCGAGGGCACAGTTTTTCTCAATACGGACCGACCAAGGCCGGCAAATAATATTTTTATTTTTTTCTTGTTGTTTTTCAAAAGTTAAACGTGTCTTGTTGTTTTCGGAAAGCAACGTTTTGCAAGCGCGCGTAAAATGAACCATGAAACGAAGCCGTTTGTGACACCAGAGCAGCAAAATACGCTTTTTTACTCTGTTAAAACTCAGAAATCACAGGAAGCAATATAACTAAAAGAAACCCCTTTATTTTCCCAAATTTCGATACATGTAGCTAACTCCTGCTCGATTTACTCAAATGTTTGTCGAAAGGGAAGAGGCGATTTACATTGTACAACCTTCGGTATTTTAACAAGAAATTTTGGAAAGAAAGTTTTTAACGACAATGTACAAAAAATTTCAGAATTCTAAGTTTCGGAGAACGTTTTAAAGATTTTAAAGGTTTTAAAAACCCATTACAAATTTTTTGTTATTGACGTTCCGTTGACCGCGGTCAAGATCGGAAAATTCCGCCCGCTCCCGGAACCAATCAGATTGCAGGATTTGGTTCATCTTGCCCGCTCACGCGCTGAGAAAAAAATAAAGCCTCTATATTTCAAGCAGTTGGCTCCAGAGGAAGTCACAGGTTGGTTGGAAACACACTGTTGTTTATTTCTCTTTAGACTAGCACCATTTCTGTCCTTCTGGCCGGTAGAACCCACCAGGGCGGAAACCTTTTCCCGCCCTGATTCCGACTATTCCGACGAACGCTCGGCTCGGATTCTCGGTCCTAGGACTGCTCGGCTGTCCTTCTGGACCGAGTAGGAGGGTAGTGGAAACTGGGTACTAATACATTCCATCCCATAATTTCAAGTTGTTATTCGAAATTCGGTATATACTTCATGCCAGTATGCCATATAGTCTCCCGCTCCATACAATCGTCCATAGATCCCAATCCCTTCTCAACTCTCCTCGGTACTGATCAACAGGCCCTAACATTTATCAGCAGTCCCTGGTACTGATCAACAGTCCCTAGCACTGATCAACTGTCCCTAGCACTGATCAACTGTCCCTTGTTGTGATCATCTGTCCCTAGCACTGATCAACTGTCCCTACCACTGATCTACAGTCCCTATCACAGATCAACAGTCCCTTAGCATTGATCATCTGTCTGTAGCACTGATCAACTGTCCCTAGAATTGATCATCTGTCCCTAGCACTGATCAACTGTCCCTGGCACTGATCAATTGTCCCTAGCACCGATCAACAGTCCCTAGCACTGATCATCTGTCTCTAGCACAGATCAACTGTCCCTAGCACTGATCAACTGTCCCTGGCACTGATCAACTGTCCCTGGCACTGATCAATTGTCCCTAGCACCGATCAACAGTCCCTAGCACTGATCATCTGTCTCTAGCACAGATCAACTGTCCCTAGCACTGATCATCTGTCCCTAGCACTGATCAACTGTCCCTAGCACTGATCTACAGTCCCTAGCACAGATCAACAGTCCCTTAGCATTGATAAACTGTCCCTAGCATTGATCAACTGTCCCTAGCACTGATCATCTGTCCCTAGCACTGATCATCTGTCCCTAGCACTGATCAACTGTCCCTAGCACTGATCAACAGTCCCTAGCACCGATCAACATTTCCAAGCTGTGATCATCTGTCCCTAGCACTGATCAACTGTCCCCAGCACTGATCAACTGTCCCTAGCATTGATCAACTGTCCCTTGTTGTGATCATCTGTCCCCAGCACTGATCAACTATCCTTAGCACTGATCAACTGTCCCTAGCACTCATCAACAGTCCCTAGCTGCACTGATCATCTGTCTCTAGCACAGATCAACTGTCCCTAGAATCGATCATCTGTCCCTAGCTCTGATCAACTGTCCCTAGCACTGATCATGTCCCTAGCACTGATCATCTGTCCCTAGCACTGATCAACTGTCCCTAGCACTGATCAACAGTCCCTAGCACCGATCAACAGTTCCAAGCTGTGATCATCTGTCCCTAGCACTGATCAACTGTCCCCAGCACTGATCAACTGTCCCTAGCACTGATCATCTGTCCCTAGCACTGATCATCTGTCCCTAGAACTGATCAACTGTCCCTAGCACTGATCAACAGTCCCTAGCACCGATCAACAGTTCCAAGCTGTGATCATCTGTCCCTAGCACTGATCAACTGTCCCCAGCACTGATCAACTGTCCCTAGCACTGATCATCTGTCCCTAGCACTGATCATCTGTCCCTAGCACTGATCAACTGTCCCTAGCACTGATCAACAGTCCCTAGCACCGATCAACAGTTCCAAGCTGTGATCATCTGTCCCTAGCACTGATCAACTGTCCCCAGCACTGATCAACTGTCCCTAGCACTGATCATCTGTCCCTAGCACTGATCATCTGTCCCTAGCACTGATCAACTGTCCCTAGCACTGATCATCTGTCCCTAGAACTGATCAACTGTCCCTAGTACCGATCAACTGTCCCTAGCACTGATCAACTGTCCCTAGCACTGATCAACTGTCCCTAGAACTGATCAACTGTCCCTAGCTGTGATCAACTGTCCCTAGCACCGATCAACTGTCCTTAGCACTGATCAACTGTCCCTAGCTGTGATCATCTGTCCCTAGCACTGATCAACTGTCCCTAGCTATGATCATATGTCCCTACCACTGATCATCTGTCGCTAGCTCTGATCAACTGTCCCTAGCACTGATCAACTGTCCCTAGCATTGATCAACTGTCCCTAGCACTGATCAAAAGTCTCTAGCATTGATCAACAAAGGAATTGAAAAATAAATATTGTGGCTTATTTTAATGGGATTTAGGATATTTAGATTACTGAATAAATGGTTGTATGTTGTCTATCTATGGGGCGGGCCATTATTTTTTGGAAGAGGGGGAATGAACATTTTTCCAAAACAAACAATTTTTTCTGTATCGCTGTCCGTGAAAAAAATTTTTTCCGGTGGCATCTTCCTGCAGACAACTTTTTTCATGCCTGCAAAAACTTTATTTGGGCTTTTTTGCTTTTGCAAAACAATTTTTTTGGAATTTTCACCATCTTCCTATGGTTTACGACGCAGTCATCTTTGTTATCTTTCAATATGAATTGATGAACTCAAACCCTAAGTAACACTTCTTCCTATTTCAAACACAACATTTCGTCAACTTTCTAAACACAAATACTTAAGAGAACAAATATCGACTTCTTCTGAACCACTCTTACTACCAAACCTCTTCTACACGTCTTGCTCTATGCCCTAAATACCGAAACTACCTCAACATATTTCAACCACACTAACAACCCATGACGCATTAGACTCATGTACCCACTGAGTACCTATTTTTTCATGTTATTATTGTCGTTGTAGCAGCGTCATAGCTGTAAGTTGGTTTTGAACTTCAGCATGGAACTGAATAGCGTTTGCACTATTCAAATTGCAAATATTTATTCAGTATTTCTCTATCGTAAAATTGCCACACCGTTATGAAAAGAAGTCTGCCAAACCCGCCACTTTTTGCCATTGAAGATGAAAAATAAAAATAATTAAATTCGTGAGGTACGCCCCTATCATTTATTTATTTGTTTATTTATTTGTCTATTTCATGCAAATTTGTACTGCATGAACGATTTTCAGTGAAACCCCGCCATATAATGTTAAGATCTCTTTTTACTGGCCCTAACAAATGGCTAGTCATTTCCTTATTTTACATCACCCCGTCATTACGATCAACGGCCATTCCCATAAAACCTTCATTGCCACTTCAGTCAATCAATACAACAAATTATAGAGTTGATGTTCTTGGTCGTAAATATGTTTTTGGCCCGACTCAGGCTCATTTTAGCCCGAGCCGCAGGCGGGGCTAAAATGAGCTTTGAGAAGGGCCAAAAAACATATTTACGACCAAGAACATCAACTCTATTACTATTTTAATAGTTTCAGAGGGCATTTCGAAAAGGAATCAAAACAAGTAAATAATGTCTTTAATGTCTTGAACAACACCGGCGTCGAGTCGGCGTTCATTTCCAGTATTTCTGATTGAAAAAGTTTACAAAACCCGGCAGAAAAGCGCAAAGTTTTCTTGAAAACGAAATTACAGAATTCGCGGTTTGCGCGAAAAAAAATATAGGCAAATGTATGGAAAATTAAAAGCGTAACTAAGCGCTTTCTAGCCCAGCTACATTCATTAAACTTGGTGGATAAAAACTTTCATCTGGTATGTTTACTTCAGGACAACTCAAATTTAATATTAATCCGTGGATTATAATATTAATAGATTATAATAGGGTTATTATAATCCAGTAATAGATTATTATTAAGGATTAGATTATTATTAATAATATCATTCGGATTAATATTAATCTCTAAAATATTACAATCCAGATAAAATTCCCATGAGTGTTCGGATATAACTGTGGCTGATTACATGAGTCACATGAAAATCACTTGCATATGCTAGAGCCCACGATGTCGACCCTAGAAGTAAATGAAAAGGAACAAGCGTCTCTGGCCAGCGAATCTGTGCTGTGGGCATGTGCTTTTATCAAAAAGGGAACCTTGAGAAAGGGAATAACTACCAGCTGAGTAGAAATAGCAACAATCACAAAGACAATAACTGTTTTAAGGTTCGGAGCAACGTGAATAGCTCTCGTCCAATAGAAAACAGCATTTCAGTTGGGGGTATAACGATAGTTGTTAACTAATGAATGTAATAAACTCAATCTTTAATAACTATCTGTGTCTTAGCTCTTTACACTCGAACAGATATTCGCCATGTTTTCCTCGTGGTCCTATCCTTCCCAGCATGCAATGTTTCCCAGCATGCAATATGACTCTAGATATTACAATGAGTATGGCTATAATTAACACTGTAGGAAAAGTGATTTATTACAGTACTTGGAACAATGTACTTTGGGTGTGTCATGATGTAATTATCATTTGTTCTCAATTATTCAAGCAGTCCAACTTTTACGTGTAAGGTTGATGCATTTTCCTACCTTCTAATTGGTCACTTTGTAGTTATTTTCATTCACAAATAGCGCAAAGACTTACTGACTTAAGAGTTGCCCACAAATATAGGGACAGATGATCACAGCTAAAGACAGTTGATCAATGCTAGGGACAGTTGATGAGTGCTAGGGACAGTTGATCAGTGCTAGGGACAGTTGATCGGTGCTAGGGACAGTTGATCAGTGCTACTGGGACAGTTGTGATAAGTCCTAGGGACTGTTGATGAGAGCTAGGGACAGTTGATCGGTGCTAGGGACAGTTGATCAGTGTTAGGGACAGATGATCACAGCTAGGGACAGTTGATCAGTGCTAGGGACAGTTGTGATAAGAACTAGGGACAGTTGATCAGTGCTAAGGACAGTTGATCACACCTAGGGACAGTTGATCAGTGTTAGGGACAGATGATCACAGCTAGGGACAGTTGATCAGTGCTAGGGACAGTTGATCGGTGCTAGGGACAGTTGATCACAGCTAGGGACGGTGGATCAGTGCTATGGACAGTTGATCGGTGCTAGGAACAGTTGAACAGTGCTACTGGGACAGTTGTGATAAGTGCTAGCGACTGTTGATGAGAGCTAGGGACAGTTGATCAGTGCTAGGGACAGTTGATCAGTGCTAGGGACAGTTGATCACAGTTAGGGACAGTTGATCACAGCTAGGGACAGTTGATCAATGCTAAGGACTGCAGTTGATCACATCTAGGGACAGTTGATCAGTTCTAGGGACAGTTGATCAATACTACTGGGACAGTTGATTAGTGCTAGGGACAGTTGATCACAGCTAAGGACGGTTGATCAGTGCTAGCGACAGATGATCAGTGCTAGGGACAGTTGATCAGTGCTAGGGACAGATGATCAGTGCTAGGGACAGTTGATCGGTGCTAGAGACAGTTGATCACAGCTAGGGACAGTTGATCGGTGCTAGAGACAGTTGATCACAGCTAGGGACGGTTGATCAGTGCTATGGACAGTTGATCGGTGCTAGGGACAGTTGATCAGTGCTACTGGGACAGTTGTGATAAGTGCTAGCGACTGTTGATGAGAGCTAGGGACAGTTGATTTAAGTGCTAGGGACAGTTGATCACAGTTAGGGACAGTTGATCAGTGCTAGGGACAGATGATCACAGCTAGGGACAGTTGATCAGTGCTAGGGACAGTTGATCGGTGCTAGGGACAGTTGATCACAGCTAGGGACAGTTGATCAGTCCTAGGGACTGTTGATCGGTGCGAGGGACAGTTGATCAGTGCTAGGGACAGTTGATCAGTGTTAGGGACAGTTGATCAGTGCTGGGGACAGTTGATCAGTGATAGGGACAGTTGATCAGTGATAGGGACAGTTGATCAGTGATAGGGACAGTTGAGCAGTGCTAGGGACCGTTGATCAGTGCTAGGGACTGTTGATCGGTGCGAGGGACAGTTGATCAGTGCTAGGGACAGTTGAGCAGTGCTAGGGTCAGTAGATCAGTGCTATGGACTGTTGATCAGTGCTTGGGACAGTTGGTCAGTGCTAGGGACATATGATCAGCGCTAGGGACAGTTGATCAGTGCTAGGGACAGATGATAAGTGCTAGGGACAGTTAAACTGTAATAGGGACATATGATCACAGCTAGGGACATTTGGTCAGTGCTAGGGACAGACGATCAGTGCTAGGGACAGTTGATCAGTGCTGGGGACAGTTGATCAGTTCTAGGGACAGTTGATCGGTAATAGGGACAGATGATAACAGCTAGGGACAGTTGATCAGTGCTAGGGACAGTTGATCAGTGCTAGGGACAGTTGATCAGTGATAGGGACAGTTGAGCAGTGCTAGGGTCAGTAGATCAGTGCTATGGACTGTTGATCAGTGCTTGGGACAGTTGGTCAGTGCTAGGGACATATGATCAGTGCTAGGGACAGTTGATCAGTGCTAGGGACAGATGATAAGTGCTAGTGACAGTTAAACTGTAATAGGGACATATGATCACAGCTAGGGACATTTGGTCAGTGCTAGGGACAGGCGATCAGTTCTAGGGACAGTTGATCGGTAATAGGGACAGATGATAACAGCTAGGGACAGTTGATCAGTGTTAGGGACAGTTGATCGGTGCTAGGGACAGTTGATCAGTACTGAGGACAGTTGATCAGTACCGAGGACAGTTGAGAAGGGTTTGGGACAGTTGATCAGTGCTAGGGACAGTTGATCAGTGATAGGGACAGTTGATCAGTGATAGGGACAGTTGATCAGTGATAGGGACCGTTGAGCAGTGCTAGGGACCGTTGATCAGTGCTAGGGACTGTTGATCGGTGCGAGGGACAGTTGATCAGTGCTAGGGACAGTTGATCAGTGCTAGGGACAGTTGATCAGTGATAGGGACAGTTGAGCAGTGCTAGGGTCAGTAGATCAGTGCTATGGACTGTTGATCAGTGCTTGGGACAGTTGGTCAGTGCTAGGGACATATGATCAGTGCTAGGGACAGTTGATCAGTGCTAGGGACAGATGATAAGTGCTAGGGACAGTTAAACTGTAATAGGGACAGATGATAACAGCTAGGGACAGTTGATCAGTGTTAGGGACAGTTGATCAGTGCTAGGGACTGTTGATCAGTACCAGGGACTGCTGATAAATGTTAGGGCCTGTTGATCAGTACCGAGGAGAGTTGAGAAGGGATTGGGATCTATGGACGACTGTATGGAGCGGGAGACTATATGGTATACTGGCATGAAGTATATACCCGAAATTCCCTCCATTTTCACCAACACGGAGTGCACTCAGTGCAGGATAGTGCACGAAATCAGGTGCCTCCCCTACGTTTCTTGAATCTTCTTTTCATTTGAGAGATTCTTGTTCACGAAGGATGGCAACGCAAGAAATCGGTGTCGAACAACCAGATGGACGCTGGAATGAATCGTCCGGCGACTACATCGCTCAAGGTATAAGTACACAAGTTTTACACCCTGCTAACTACGATCACATACAATCGTTGTCGATCGTTTGTCGAATTTCTTTTTCATTTTTTTTTTTTTTGTGCTGATTCGTTTTGCAGATGCCGGTCCCGAGAGAGCTTCAGGCTCTGAGATGGACGAACAACGCAAACAACAGATGGCCTACCAATATTTGTGCCACTTAGAAGAAGCTAAAGTGTGCGTAGAAGCTAATGTACCATCTGAATTTTTGCAATACACTACTTTGAATACCGCATTCGTACGCTGTTAGGACTCTAATGTAAGGAACACCCACCCGTGAAGCTAATACGGCTATTTATGGCTAATTATGAGTCTTGGTCATGTTTTCAGGTGGATGGAAGCTTGCCTTAAAGAGGAATTGCCTGCCACCACCGAGCTTGAAGAGGCATTCAGAAATGGTGTATTTTTGGCAAAGCTGGGTAACTTCTTTTCCCCAGAGACGGTTCCTCTGCGCAAAATATTCGACAAAGATTTTAAAGTGTTAAACGTGAGTGATATTCCTAACAGGACTAGACTGTTGTCTTTTAACATAAGATAACACATGCGTGTGATGAAGCAAAAGTTTGCAAATCCTGGTAAGCTTTCACGTATGTAGTAGTCTGAGCTACGTGCATTGTTTTCTTATATTATTGTTTTGCAGACCCGAGGTCTTCACTTTCGACACACGGATAATATTAATTACTTCATGAATAGCTGCAGTAAAGTTGGTCTTCCAAAGGTTGGGAAAATTCTTGTTAGAAGAAAATATGTTAAGACGTACGCTTTTGTTTGCGTGGAACCCAACTTAATGTCATAATGTTTATTTTTGTACTGACACGCGAGACTTCGATTACGTTTTCAATGTTGAACCAACTCCAGATACTTAGAGGGGCGGTTATCTTTATGTGATTTTTTTTTACCCCAAAGTTTATAGTAACTCTCATTTTATCATGCTTGATATTTATTTCAGTATACTACTATGTATAAATTAAAATTAGTAATTTGCACTCGTCTCCCTGGCCAGAGAAACTTAAAGCTTAGTAGCTTGTTAAATAATAAATTTTTTGCTGTTTGATCTTAGGTCTTTTTTCCTGAAACAACAGACATCTATGACCGAAAGAACATGCCAAAGTTGATATATTGTATTCATGCATTAAGGTAAAAGGCTATGTGATATTTAGTAACAAACCTTTACTGACAAAAAAATATATTACTTGCAGCTTTCTGAGAAAATATGATTAAAAAGAAGGATGATGTCATAATCTGCATGTCTAAACAGTCAAAGTATTGTCATGATATGCTGCATGAAGATTCACATTGCTGCAAGATCTTGAAAAACACATCATTTGACAATGAATAATTTTGGTTAATTTTAGAGCATTACAATGAAAGGTTGGGCTTGTCTCAGTCATTGTTAGACACATTTTCAATGGCTATTAGGAATTATTGGCATTATTCCATGCAACCTCTTCAAGACTTTGCTTTAAAAGCAAGTTTCTATGAAATTGTAAACAATGGTTGAATGATTTTTTGGAAAGTTCTTGTTGATGTGGTTTGGTCCTCAAACCTATATTAAACATTGTTCATTTTGAAAGGTTCATTTCATACCACGAGTGCATATATTTCCATAATTTTCCATATAGGTGACAGACCCAGAGCTTTGAAAAGGGTGTGGAGGAGTAAGGGGGGGGGGGGGAGGAGGGAGTAGAAAAGTTTTAAAATGGGTCCAAAAAAAGTTTAGTCCTTTAGGCACTATATTTTTTTTGCAAAACCCTTGGGGAGCCCTCCATTTAAACCACACTATTTTTTTCAGTATAGTATTATTAATTATGGGTTGGTAGATATGTATTCTATTTGAATTATGAAGACCTAGTCAGACAGCTTTTCCATATTCATACAGTATTATTTCATAATAAGTGTAATTTGTCGATTATATATCTTCTTAATGGATGTTAGTCTCATGCATAATTTAAATAGTTTCAACATCGCTTAGATGTTATTGAGCAAACATAACTTGAAACAAAATATGTTATGAGAACCAGACTTCTTCTATCTGCTTTGCAAAAATGATAAGTGCTTTACATGTGTGAGGACAATTTGCCATCCATGAAAGAACAGTAGCAGTTATTGACACATCATAGCAAGTCCCAAGAATAATAGAAATGTCGAAAAGATATCAATATATGCACTCCACTTGTTTCAACATGTCTCTGCACTTGTCATTTGTTTTTAATATTGGCTTCACACAAAAAAATGCTGGTGAAGGCTGTGGTTGACTAGGTTTGTTTGAGCCTATCTTCAGTCAGTTACCCCTTTCCACAGTTAAGTAATAAAAAATGTATAATTCAAGAGTCGAGAAAAGTTAAATTTACAGAAGCCATGTTTTCTTACATGTTACAATATATAGGAGAAACACATGTACAGTTTCTGCATATAAGTGGGTTGCCCTGACTCAACTGACTTATTTTTCTGGTTTTTAATACACATTCGTGTTTGATAAGGATTAGGTTTAAATCTACTTGAAGAAGGCCTTTAGTAGCTTAGAATATGAGCACTCACTGTTTAGAAATCCAGCTTTTCGTTTTACTTATTTTTTATCAGTTTGTTCCTGTTCAAGTTAGGGTTGGCGCCTCAAATACAGGACCTCTATGGCAAGGCCACATTCACTGGTAAATTCAATGGACATTTCATTTTAAGAGAGTAGTTTACATGTAACCTTCTATAAGCAACCACCCACATTGGAAATCCTAATTAGTTGCTTTGAGTAGGTGGTCGCTAATGAGAGGTCAAAGTACAGAGTTTTATTTTTGAATTGTTAGCTTATGGCAGTTTCAAAGGCTTAATCCAAATACACTGATAACCCAACATGCAGTTGTGACAAAAAATGCATACATGTATTTTAAACTTTCCATCTTTACCTCGTGAATCACCTAATAGAGTGTCTAGGACAGGTTTCATGCCAACTGAGGAGTTTTTGTTACAGAAGCTACTGTTGCCTAATGTCTAGCTACTAGCAGCATTTACATTGTTTTGAATGTAGAGGGGCAGCTCTTGAGAGCGATTAATAGATCCATGCACTTTGATCTAAGGGTCGGTGGTTTGAGTGTTGGACTCTGTGGCACGGTTTTCTCCTCAGGGAGTGTTTATATGAGTTCGTTCATTCCAGTACGCCTTTTATCCCCATATTTTGTTAAAATCTTACACTGTCCGTCATGTTTATACAAACCATTTTAATAGCATTATGTGTGAGATTCATTCCCAAGCTACAAAATGGCTAAAACTGAAAAGAGTGTAAAGCTAATGCTCATACTGCATTAACCTGATGCCAATATAAGACTTCATACCAGTACAGTTACCAGGGTGAACTATAATAATCACAGTGGGAAGACTACCGGGTGATAATAGGAGGTTATGGACTGTAATCATGTCACTTGAACTTGCACCAATGATACGTGTACCTGTATGGAAGTCTTGTTGGTATCATGTAAACACACCCGTAAACAACTACGGGACCAGCGCTGAGCACTGAGCTCTCGGCTTGTGTATTGTTTTTGAATCTGTTGGATTGGATGCAGTATTTTTATGTCACACGTGCCTCTCAAGACCACAAAAGGGAATGATATCCTGTGAAGCTTAAAACTGTTTAATTTGTCATTGTTTGTTTGTGGTTAGTAAACCTGGCTTAAAGTTGTTGCTTTTGCATTTTGTGTGTTCAGAGGAGCAGATAAGTGCCATGAGAAAGGAGCTAGAAAAATATGGAATTCAGATGCCAGCTTTTAGCAAGATTGGAGGCATTTTGGAAAGTGAGGTATGTGAAAAAGCCAGGCAAATGTGTCTTTCAGTTTTTCAAAACATAACCTAAAGCTCTGTTTGCCCCTATAATGGACCATTAGTGTTGCCTTTTCCACAATTCAGATATTGATGCATTTTTGTATTTTGTTTATGGCAGATGCCAGTGGATGAGGCAGCTTGTAAGTTTGATGCATTTTAACCTGATCATTTCCTTTCTAGTTTGATTTGGTCCTTTTTTGCTGACAGTTGTCTGTTTTAATTAAGTACCTCTTTTGTGTAGTACAGTGTACTTGATATTAGAACTGTCGTGTGCAGGTGTGCATTTCTCAAAAAACCCCAAAACCTTTTGGCTCCAAAAAGCTATGTCTTTGAATGGAATAAAGGTCAGTTTTATACAAATTTGCTTTCGAAGTTTACTTTCATTTAAACAAGTTTGCTGTGTGCATTTCGAATGCATTTGTGAAGCCATGATTCAGACAATGAATTTTGTGCGATAAAACCTTTGCCGAGGTATTTGTTGTGCTACTTTTCAAGTAATAATTCAGAGTCTGGTACATGTATATTTTGCTGTTGGTTGCAATTACACAAAATAATAAAAGTGTGGTACTTCCTGCAACATTTTTCACTCTGCAAAGTTTTCTGCCGAATTGTTTTTTCACTCAGTGCACATATTCTTGAAAAGAGCCTCACACAATTTTCGTAGTTATGTTAAAAGTTGTCATAGAAACAGAGATTATTATTTTCCACCAAAAACACATTTGGCCATTGGGAAAAACCCTTGAAGGGTGCATGTTAGAGAAAACCACTGTAAAGTAAGAACGACACTCATCTGCTGCTTTCAAGGTCTTTTGTTCACTTCATTCAATGGTTATCAGCTTAGGCTGATGGGTGATATTCCTCAAAAAAACTTGTTACAAGAGACAATGAAGACAGGACTCTCATGCAGAAGAAGCTGCAGTGTTTGACATGTGTCTCTGTTTGTGCAGTGCATGCAGCAGTGATTGCCATCAACGATGCAATTGACCACCAAGTTGCCGATCATACCCTTGAAGCTCTCCGCAATCCCAGTGCTCACCTGGTTGACGTTGACCCTGCTAACTCAGAAGCTTACCAATCAGCTCTGTATCAGGCAAAGAGTACTAAAGCTGCTCAAGCCCAAGCTAAGGTATGTTTGCCGTATGTCTCCCATGCTTTTCCCATGGTATTACCAAGTTTTCATTAAAATTCTAAACAGGATGGGGATTACATGCACATCACAGGCAGGCAACAAGTCTTGAATTTGACATCCTTATAAGAAAACACCTGGTTGAGACACTCAAAGAAGTTGGGAAAATCATGATAACAGGCCAATTTGCCTGGTGTCCAGTCCCTTAGAAATATTTCTCTCTCTCCTACAAGTGGAGAAGTCATACAAGTAAATGGTGGAAACAGAATACTTCTCTTAAAAAGATACGGATGTGGAACATGACAATTCTGTGCACAGTTCTTTCATGTTGATTGGTCAGTTGAATGTGCAAAAAGTTTTAAAAACCAATTAAAAACTTTGTCAAGTTGCAACAGCACAGTACTCAACACTTTCATTAACTAGAATGTTAAAAGTCAAGAAGTGAAGTGCTGTGCTGTGAGCATGTTGATAACCATATCAGATCATGGCTTTGATCTGTTGTTGTGTGCTGTGCTACTTGCAGTCTCCAAGCAAGGAAGGAATGGATGTATATGACACATTATTAACACAAGCTGAAATACAGGGAAATATCAGTCAGGTTAATGATGTCATCAGGAAAAAGAAAGCGGAGGAAGCCTGTAAGTGTGTTACAAAAAAGGGACTCAAGACATGTTAACTTTAAAAGTATTAAAACATCAATTGCTGTCTTCAGCAGCCCTCACCCAAAAAAAAAAAACGTAAAAGGGGAAGGTCTAATTCTTGGGGATTGGCACGTGGTCTACCATGTACACTTGCGTGTACCATAAGGGGACATTAATCAATCCTTGATGTGTGATCCTGGATGTGTACCTAGATAGGATAATCAGCCTGCCTTTCAGCCTGCCAGCCTTCCTTTTGTGACTGGTCTAATACGATTAATGGCTTGATTGGCAGTCATGTCTTGGAATCATTTTCATTGATCGACAATCTTTTGTTTTGTTGAAGTGAACCAAGCTGTTAAGGAAATCAATGAAGCCATCAGTAGTAATAACGAGGAAGCTTTGACCTCAGGTCTGTCTAATAAGGCTGCCAGATTATCAGGTGTTACAAAGGAAAATGGATCCTGGTATATGAAGATGTTGGAGGAGAAAAGGAAAATAAAAGAACAGGTATTTTTTTTAGTAGGGTTGACACTTGCAAGAATTTTTTAATGTTCTCTTAAAGAGCAATGATTTTATCAGTCATTCATGTCAAACACCTTAAAGTTGCCATGATTAATGGCAACTTAAATTAGTGGTTTCTTACCCTGAAAATTTAGGAGCTACTTTGTTCAGCATTTTAGATGCATTTTTTATGCTTCTTACTGGCAATCTTTGTCACTTTTCAAGAAATGTTACAGCTTTTTTTCATTACAGTGTGCAGATTTGAGTTTGAAACACACTAAGAGTAGTACTTTGCCATCATGACTTCTCCAGAATCTTTAAGTGTTGAAGCAAATTGACAGATCTTCTGCATCTCTATAATGCTTTTTATTATTTTTGTTAAGGTATGAAGAAGGAATCCATTAGGAAACTGAGTAATTTTAATTTTCAGTGGACAAAAATCTTGTACCAGAATAATTTAAGGCATATCGCATTCTTTTTTACATTTTTTGAGAGCTATGGATGTAATTTGGTATCTGTAATAACCCCAAAGACAATTTCTTATGGGAGCCTGAGAAAATAAATTTCAAATCAGTTCACAAAATGAAATCTTGCGCATAAAAATTTATCTATTTTACCTGTGTTTACACAATTCCTGTGAAATTTGAATTTGAATTTCACGGGCTTCCATAAGAAATTGTCTTTGGTGTTATTGCAGATAACTAATTATGTCTATAGCTCTTAAAAAGTATAAAAAGGAATGCGATATACTTTAAATTATTCTGGTACAAGATTTTTGTCCACTGATTACTCAATTTCCTGATGGATTCCATCTTAAAATGCCTCAGTCTGTAAATCAACAAATTTTCGTCTTGGTTATTTTGTGATCATGTGCAAATCATGGCAGGCTGTTTTTCTTATCACAAATTGCCCATAGTCACAAAATATGAAAGTGGCTTTGCACATGAAATGAGTCTACAAAGGAAATTTATCAACTTCCTGAACTGGAAGGTCTGCAAACTTCCTTTACCACCTTGTAAGTTTGAGTGAATCAAAGTTAAAAAATGCAGCTCTGCACATAGCAGTGATATCTGCTGTAGATTTAGCAGCTACCGTATTAGGAAATATTCGAGATTAAGTTGTTGCTAATTTAAAAACCAGTAACTGGAAATTATAACCTTTACTTGTTGGTGTGAAGCTTCAATGCTTCATACGTTGTCTACTAAAGATAATGTTGCTTAAAATTTAAACATTAGACAAGTTTTGAACTTAAGAGCTTGTATGGTATGGTAAGTCACTCATCTGCCTTTGAGACTGTTACACTGTACATGCAATTTGGTTTGAACTCTTTGCAGGAAACTGGTGTATCAGATCTCACACAAGCTGAAATCCAGGAAGCAGTCAATTCTGCTAACTATCTAGCAGATCAACACAGGCAAAGTAAATATTACAATACATCTGTATGTTATGCGGTAGAAGGTTCACTATCAAAATTCAAAATTTATGGGCTCATTTTGGACATTAACAACTAATAATTCTTGCCTTTTTTACAAGGTACTAAAAACTGTCATATCACATTTTCAATTCTTCCTTTTGTGCATCACAGTTTTTTCTTTCACTCAAAGTTCCTTTGAATTTTTTCCAAAATCAAGCAAGCAACCAAACAGGTGTGAAGAATAAAGAAAATAATCTGCATGTACCTGTATGCCAAGAAAACTGGATAAATTGCCCCAAACGATTTCATGCAACTTTCCAGAATAAAGATTAAAGAAGTGTGCTGCGTAGCAATTATTATATCATTCTGTTTACATGTTTGTTGCTGTTGTTTTTCAGTGGAGTACATAGTTCAATGTATAAACAAATCTTTAGATGGTGGAACTCCAGAAGAAACTCACAGTTTGCTTAAAAAATCTGAAGGAATGTTTCCAAAAGTTCTGCCTAGAAGTGCTTTTCTTTACCATGATGGGCTCTCTAAAGCTAAACAAGTAAGAGTTTGTTTTTTTACTGAACATTTACCAGAAATTCTTACAAATATGTCCTAAAGTAACTTTACAATAATTATTTAATATGTTCATTAAATTGTGATCTTTGTTGACCTTTGTTGGTGCTGAACTCTGCTTCAGTGAGACATAACTGTGGCTGGTTGTTTTATAGGAATGTGAAGAATCTCAACTCTCTCATGGAAACATCTGTGATCACATAAAAGGTGCAACATTTTAACATGATTTCATTCTGGAATTTATGCTAAATTTGTTTAGTTGAACTGGGTGATGCAAGGAGGGCTACTTTTTTGCCCAGTTTGCATGTACTGTTATATTTTGTGTGCTAAATGCTGATCCCAAAACACTAAAATTTCACTATAGAACATGCAGCAATGACGACATCATCTGTCATCCATTCAAGATGGCAGTCCATTATTTGGCTCCTCAATCAATGCTTTTGCGCTGATTAGGTTTCACAGAGGAAACATTTTTCAAGGCATCGATTAAAGATTACTGCATGGACAGAGAAAGATTCTGGGTGACCCACTGGGGCATATTGAGGGAAATAGTTACTGCAAGATGATCTTACATTGTACAGTCTTAATAACTTTTTTAAAGCCAAATAAGTCAGCAGTTGAGTAGATCGTCACAATCTATGACATGTTCTCTGCATGCATTCTGCACTCTCAAGGTAATAACTAAGGTCAATATTTAACATACAAAATATGCATTAAGGTGGCCGAACGCTGTTTTCTTGCGCCTACGCGTTATTCATCGTTATTTTCAAACTACTGGCATCTTAACGGCCAAAATTGGCAAAGATATTAGCAAAATTGGCAAGTTCAACTAACAAAGATTACACTTTGATATGTTTTATTGAACTAAGCACTGTTGCCATGGCAACACAGCTGGTAATAAACCTGCATTAAATAATGCATTTCATTTATTTTAAGAAAATCCAGTCATTAGATTTTTTCTATCCTTTGTCTCCAGTGTTCAATCTAGAAATTCGTCAAAGTGGGTCATATGTCCCACATGTCATTTTAAATTGGGTCATTTTAAAATAGTCTGGGTCATAAACAGTTGTGGTAGTTGCTGAAGCTGTTGGCTTGTGAAGTTGACTTGTAGTGATACTTATCGAACTCTCATCCGATCTTTCACCATCCTTCTCTGGTCCTTCTTCATCGCTCTCAGGAAGTTCAACGGCCATTCTCTTTTTGATAAAAAATGATAGCTTTTGTTGACATTTCATTTTAATTTCACAAAGAAGAACAACCGAACCGTGAAAAACGTCGATGGCTCAAGCAACGCCTGCAAAACGTCGAAATGGGGGCTCTAGTCTCTCTCGGAATTGTGTGGAACGCCTGACACAAAAAGTACTCGTAAGCGCGCTTTTTTACTTTTATTTATTGCCAAATACCCGCTACTTTGTAAGTACTTCTATATGAGTAACTTTTTTCTTTTTGCGTCAGTATGACACCACAACAATTTCATTTTGCGTCAGGATATAATTTACCATCTCAATGATGCAAAGACGCGGCCTAGATTGAACACTGTGTCTCTACAAAACTCAGAAAAATACTTGCCTATTGACACTTGTCTCGTGAAATTTTTACAGAGATTTTCTGTAATTTTGTGTTTTGCATTTTAACGTTCTCTGGACATGACCTCTGTCAGATTTCAATTTTTGTTTGTAGGTGAGTTACGCATGTTCTGAACTATTTATCTACCAAATTTCATGAAATTCTAATGAGCGGTTCCATAGAAATCAGGGCTTTTCACTAAACCAGTGCAGTCACAATTTTCTGGTTAACTGCGCATGCGTTGCATTTGACAGGGTTCTCGATCGTTCTCGATCCGTATGTACAATCGCAAAAAAAGGCAAGGTATTTTCCAATAGTATTACCTTTGAAATTATGAATATATGAAGTTCATATATTTGAACTGCGGAATGAAGAAATAAATGTAAAGAAGATCCTTGCAGTTATTAACGCAACTTATGCAGTTGCGAAAAGAAAGCCTGAAAAAATCAGGCTTGCCGGGACTCAAACCCTGACCTCTGCGATACCGGTGCAGCGCTCTAACCAATTGAGCTAACAAGCCAACTGGGAGCTGGTCATTAAATTGGTTCGTAATATACCCGGGAAAGATGAAGATGAAATTATGAATATATGAAGTTCATATATATTTGAACTGCGGAATGAAGAAATAAATGTAAAGAAGATCCTCAAAGTTATTAACGCAACTTATGCAGTTGCGAAAAGAAAGCCTGAAAAAATCAGGCATGCCGGGACTCGAACCCTGACCTCTGCGATACCGGTGCAGCGCTCTAACCAATTGAGCTAACAAGCCAACTGGGAGCTGGTCATTAAATTGGTTAATGACCAGCTCCCAGTTGGCTTGTTAGCTCAATTGGTTAGAGCGCTGCACCGGTATCGCAGAGGTCAGGGTTCGAGTCCCGGCATGCCTGATTTTTTCAGGCTTTCTTTTCGCAACTGCATAAGTTGCGTTAATAACTGCGAGGATCTTCTTTACGTTTATTTAGTATTTATTTACCTTTAATACATTGGAAAACGAACGTTGTTCACACATAACAAACTGTTTGATTGTTAAGCCGGAAAAAGACACTTGCACAGTCTTCAATTAACAAAATAAAATGATCGCTGTACAGGCGCCATGTTTGTTTTTCTTAAAGCTTTGTGTGCGCACGCAAACTGTGTTCAGACACCTTAAATAAATAAATAAATAAATAAATGTGAAGACCTTTCTGGAAAAAAATTCTGAACCCCTAATGGGAGTCGAACCCATGTTGCATGGTTGGAATGCACTGAGCTATGCAAGACTCATGATAAGCGAGGTCATACAAATTGGGGTTATGTGACTATGATGTGATGTGGGTCCTATGGCACATAATTAATATAACCCCAACTGGTATGACTTTGCTTATCACAAGTCTTCCATTTCATTGGTAGAGCATTCCAACCTGTATCATGGATTCAACTCCTGCTGGGGGCTCAGAATTTTTTCCAAGAAAGATCTTGACATTTAGTTATTTATTTTTTTATTTATTTGTAATTTATGTTTGTTTACCTGTTTCACAAAATATGCATTGCATTTTTTTAAGAACTACACTGTACAGTTGTGGGCATGGTGGGTTTGTTTTTGCCCAAAACCGCCACTTGCATCACTCTTTCATGCTTGCCAATCCTTGAACTTTTAGTGTTGACTGCTGTGGCATTCATAAATGAAGCCATTGAAAATGAGGATTCAACACAGTTAATTGGGAAAATGAGTCAGGAAAATGCTGGCTTGACTTCAGTAGAGGAGAGTTTGTGCAACAGATATCTGAGCCATTTGATGTCTGTCAAGGAAGAGAAAGCGCAGGTGGGTTATGGTACTTTTCAGCTCCATGTAAGTAAGGGTAAAGTCCCAAAAGGAGCCAAAGGAATGAAATAATTCTTGTGTTGACTCATTTCTTTGCAATTAGTGAAAGAAAATATACACAGTGTACAGTGTATTTGTAGTTGCTTTAAAGTCACTACATTTTTTGTGGCATCTGTCCACTTTCATCAAAGTGTTTCTATGCTCGTCAGGCTCGTGTTTTTTGGGCCATGTGGTGACTTTTTTGCTTTGGAGTAGAGGAACGTTAATGCGAGGAAATGCTCTTTGCTCATTCGTTGTGCTGTTGTCCACAGCAGTGATAGGCTGTTTGTACTGCATTTGATTTGCAGGATTGTGGAGTAGGCAAAGATGATCTTACACAGATTGAGCTTCAAATTTGTGTGGACTTCGTCAACACTGTAGTCCAGGATGAACATGATTGTAAGTGTCCCTCTGCTTATTTGCTTGTTTGTTATTTCATTTTACGTTCATTATCCGTGCTTTTTATTTTATTGACTGTTGTGTAAATCATTGCTAGTAATCAGTAATTATTGTGGATAGTTTCATTTGTATACACCTGTTTGAAAAATGTCAGGTGAAAAGTGTGTAAGATGAACACAACGGAATTCTGGGAAGATGCCACTGGCAAGCTTATGTTACTCAGTTTCTTTTACTGATATTCAAGATATTTTCATTCCCAGAAAGTTTAAAGAGTATAAGGTAGGCTACATTATTGTAATGTCCGAGAATGAAAGCGAGTTCTCCCTCTTCCCAGAAACATTGGGTCTTATCATTCATTTTTTATATGCTTTTTAATGGACAATGGTTTTTCAATAAGGTGTATCTGCAGCCCACATACAATTCCATATTTCACATCTACATGTATCCGATCATCACTTTTGGCTGTTAACTTAAAACATAGATAATTATAATTGTATTTTTTGGCAAGCTTTGTAATGCTGGCTATTGTTGTTTGTTTTGTACATAGTAATATCTGCAATAGCGGTGATCAATGAAGCCATTGACAAGGGAGATCACAACTGTACATTACAGTCTCTCCAAGTTGAAGCTGCCAAGCTATCAGGCATCACACCTGACAACAGTCAACTGTATCAGAAGGTTCTCTTTGCTCAAAAGATGGCCAAAGCTCAGGTTGAAAACATTCATCAACAAATTTAGCTGTATAATTATTGTGCTGTGATAGAAAGCTTATAACAAAAAACAAAGGGTTCAACAACCATTGTGAACATGACATTAAATGGAGAAGGACAAGTAAAAAGACTACTAAAAAGCTGGTGCACTAACTTGCTAGAAAACAGTAGTTCTGTCTTTAACCAATGCCAACTGCTACCTGTACGTTACAATTGACTTATTGACAATGTCAACAGAACCAACAAACAGTAGACTCATCCAACTTAATTAGACAAACAGAAAACCAAGAAAAATTGGGATATACAGTGGACATGATAAACAAAACAATATTAGGCAGATTATTGTCATTAACAATGGTTGATGAGTCACTTAACAGCTACTAATTAAATAGTGATTTGCCAATGTCTTCCACATTTTTAACAGAAATCTGATGAAGAGTCAGCAGAATTGTGGCATGATGAGATTCAGCGAAGTATAGATTATGCCAATCGACACTCAGATGAGGCTCGGCAATGTAAGTGTTATTATTTGATAACATAACGTTAAATGGTTTTCCATCAGAAACTCAATTGTACGTGTGGGAGTGGCAGTGAATTTTGTACTTTAAGTCAAATCAGGTGAACTTGAGTACAGTGGAACCCTGATATAACAAAGAGCCAAGGGACAGGGAAAATGAGTTCGTTCTAACAGGGGTTCCTCGTATTGGGGTTCTTTTCCAAAAAATTTGCTATTGCTGGGCTGACAAATATTGTATGTTGTACCAGGGTCTGCATTATATAGGGGTTCGTTATTTATTTATTATTTTTTTATTATTATTATAATTTTTTTATTGATGTACCACAGTCACTAACATTACAATACAACACTTAATAAAAACATTGCTACAATCAATACAATACTTTGAAATTACTTACAGTATTGTGCCCTACCGGATAGCATTGACATTAGTTAAAATTATAATCGGGTACATAACAATGATCTATTTACAATGTTTACATTACCTACTTTACTTACAAGGGTGTTTAAGTTTATTTGTTTACCTTAATTACAAGTATTACAAAGGGAAAAAAAGGGGGTTCGTTATATCAAGGTTTAACTGTAACTAGAAAGTAGGTGGCTGCAGGCAACGTTTACATATACATCTGTTTGAAAAAACTTTATCGGCAGGGTTTTCAATAAGGGCCGGCAGCTGGCGAAACTTGCCGGCTATTCCACATGAACTCACCGCCTACTTGATTGAGAAATTACCTCATATTTTACGACTAATATGGGAAACATTCGCCACAAAACACGAGCCTTGGATCGGCCAAGATTTATTCAGGAAAAACAAAAGAATCTTGCCTACATTATGAGTAATGTCAGCGGCGATTTGCGTTTCCTTTTGTGTTCAAATACCTTTAATCCTTGCTCCAGAATGCAGGAAATGCATTCCAAGAGTCCCAAATTTTCAAAATTTTCCGGAGGAGCGTACCCCCAGACCTCCCTAGAATTTCGCACCAAAGGTGTGAGTAGTTCATTCTCCACCTACTCCTACAACTTTGCCACCTACTCAGATTCCTACTGAAAACCCCGTGTGGGGTAACACGTGTAAACGATGAACAGTGCGACACAGTGGAACTCTGGGAAGATGGCACAGGGAAGTTTGTTACTGGGTTTCATTTCTTGATATCCAAAATATTTTCTTTCCAAGATAATGAAAGAGTAATGTAAGGCATGCTGAGGTATTATAATGTGCACGTGACCAAGAATAGAGGCAAGAATTCACGCTTCCCAGAGCGCCATTGGGTCGCATCGTCAATGATTTATGCTTTTCACCCGACAACGTTTTTTCAATTAGGTGTATATACAGAAATACAGACAGTACCATGGGAAAGTACTGCTCAGTTAAGCTATGGAACACTGCTTATTTTATTTTTGTCTCCAAAGAAGTTGGTCAAAGCCATGGAAACACAGTAGAATGAATTTCCAAGTTTCTGTATTACAAATCCGCTCTGCTGCCGTTCATATGAAATTTGTGTTTTATTCAGTGGCAGAGGGTGTGACTGCAATCAACCAAGCTACTGACGCAAGTGATGAGAGGTTACTAATGGCAGCTCTCAAATATCCCCGTGCTAGCATCTATGGTGTGACTTCACAGTGTAGTCAACAATATCTTGTTGAGCTTACAAAACTTAAAGACAAAAAGAAACAACCAGGTTGGTGGTCATCTTGTTACAAGTTGTAACTCTTCACCTTCTAACAGTGCCAAATTGATTTACCAGGTTGTGATATTAACAGGAGCCTCATTATTTTTTTAAGAGGAACAACATTAAAAAATTATTCCAAAACATATTTTAAGAGAAACTTCTGTCATTGTCAGTTGGTGACAATAAATTGTTTTTAGTTGTTTGATTTTAATTTTTTTGAAAAGAGGCTGTAGAGCATGTACTCAAGAGTATCACACTTGTTGCAGCTCATGCTCTATGATCCCCTTTTACATGGATGGTCTCAATCTCCGCTGCCTCTACGTTTCAGTTTAAACCACTGTAGAAACCATTCATGTTAACTGTGTTATTCAGCCTTATTCAAATCAACCACTGCATGTACATCATGTTAATTTATCTCTTTCTTTTTGGTAACCTTTTTGGTGCAATTTTGCACAAGTTTGTCGTTGTTTTTTTTTGTGTTGTGTTATCTATTGTGTTATGTATACATTAATTTATTGTTACTCTGCAGCTCTGTTTGTCTTCAACTGAACAAGAAGTTTTGTAAGACAAATTTACCAAATGGATTGGAATATAAATTGTAACATGTTGCTTTGAATAATTATCTTGAAATTTGCAGAAAGTGATTCTGTGTGGCTGGAACAGAAAACACCTCAAGGTTTTATGTATTATTACAATACTGAAGGTAATGAAAATTGCTGGGAAAAACCTGAAGGCTTCAATAGCTCAGCTTTGCTAACAAGGGAGGAGATTCAGGTGAGTCTATCTGAACTCTGATGTTTTTAAGTTGTGTTTAATTGTATCGATCATTTATGTGTGGGTATTGGATTTAGTGAGGGCAGTTTTGAGCTGTTTCTTTTTTTTTTTGCTACAAATTATATTTATTTACTGCTTAGTAATGGTGAGAAAATAACAAATGTTCAAGCTATTTTGCTATTGCTCAAAAACAGTCAATTCACAAAAGCCCCTTAGTACCATACAAAAAGGGAAAGAATGCTAATTACATATGACAATATACTGGAATCTGATGACCATCTTTACAAAGTGCTTCTCCAAAGTGAATGTTCACACTCTGGGGTATTGTTCAGATATGAGTGCCACAGGAATTAGTAATGCTCATTGACAATGTGTGGTTCCAGAAAATATCCATACCCCCCCCACGGAAGGGATTGGAATTTCCAGGGGGGTGGGGGGGTCAAAGGCCCAGGAAAATCCTGAGAGGGGGGGGTGTTGTATCAATTTATATTATTTTTTCCAGACCGGTTCCATTATTCCTATATGTTAAATTTTCTGTTTGCATTTTGCTTACCGATCCGCGGACGCAAACATTGATCTTGTTAACTGCACAAAACTAATATTTTCAAGGTGGTCAGGCTCGATTTCTGGTGCTGCGAGAGTCCGGTCGTTTTACCAAACAGCGGCGGATTAGCGAACAGCTCATGCTGTGGAAGACGAGTAAATCCCGTAAATTACACCAAGAATCTCTGTCACACATATTTAAAGTGCCACTGGGACGAAAATTCATAGGTTTATTTCGGCCAAATTCTGTCGCAGAATATCGCGTTTTGTTCATATTTCTCCAGAAAACTGAACAACAAACCTTCCATCCTAATATTTTTAGCTCCAAAGTCGCGTAAAATGTGTCCGCCATTACTGAAAACGTGTTCCTGGGTGATTGCGCAATTTAATAGCTTGTGACGTCAGAGGCTCACCTCAGTCGCGTGTCCTTGTGTTTTGACTGAAGATGTCTACCGTCGACTGCGAAACCTCCGAAGAGTATTTCTACGATTTGGAACAGTCTTTAGCTTCCCCAGCCTCTGAAGATTCGTTTCATTCGGCAAATGAAGAATTTTTCTTACCGTACGATGTAAGAACTGATGTGAGGTTTCAACTAATAATCTTGTCAACAAACTGTTTTTAAAAAGTTTTTTTCCCCGCCATATTATTTGAGTTATTTGGCGGGAGTTCAAAACATGAGCGAAATATGCTTAGACAATGATTGTAGTTCAGGCCCCAGTTGCTCAGAAAGTGGATAACTCTTTTTCAACGGATAAGTCGCTGTCCGGTGGATAAGATTTATCGCTTCATCTCAGTTGTTCAAAGCTTGGATAGCGCCGATCGAGCCAGCTGTTCAGCCGCTATCCAGCGATCATAAAGTTGTCCATTCCAAGTTAGGTTGTGTAACTTTTATCCACTGTAAACCTGTAGCAAAATAGACATGGCTATTCGAAGAATTGATCTTTTAAGCTGTGGAAATTTAGACAAAACACCTATGAAAACTTTAGACTTTGATACTCGCGAATTCTCAACCATGGGTCGATCGATGTCAGTGTTGGTGTGGGAGAAAATAAAAGAAGCGATACTTTGTCTGCCGTTGTTTATGTTCATTATATATTATAAAAAAAAAGCATTGAAATTTTTGGCCATTCTTGGCATAGTCTGGGAAACTTTCTTGAAAAACCGTAATTGTTGTAATCAGCTGGCAGGCAGCTTATCGTGTCTATCATAGTACAGTGGTCACTCAACACATTGAAACACAAGTGCTTGGCGCTGCTAAACATTTTAAACAGTTTTTATAGAATTCTTTTTCTGAGCCGAAAGAAGTGAAATAAATCAAAACCGGAATCTAAATATTTGTAGTGAAAATTAAAAGCCACAAGGAAAATTTCCGCTGCTCAACAACAACATGCGGACCGGCGAGGAAACGAAGCTTTCGCTTGCCTTATTCGCTGCGTAAAAATAATAACTTGACATTTAATCATTTTTCTTAGTAGTTCATTTACTAAGATTGCTATGACAGGCAAAAAAAATAACACTGTTAAACCCTTAGGCAAATTGTGGCGTGTGATATTTTCTCCCAACTTCAATTTCCACGCACCGACGATCCGATCTATTAAAGCCTTTATCTCGAACAACAACAACAACAACAACAACATTTTATTTGCATTTCCAATCACAAATGCCATTGCACATAGAAAGGAGAAAGAAAAAAAGTTGCAAAATCGATTAATTTACAATTCCTGTGTCTATTGATCCGTTTCTTAATGCAAAATTCGTAAATGAAGTAACCTAACTTTTTACAAGTGAAAGCGTCAATGCTATTTAACAGAAATACAATTTTAAGAATCGAAATCGGAATATTTACTAATAATATCGTCCATTAAAGATTTTCTAATTGCATCATATCTATTGCAAGATAAGAGGAAGTGTACTTCGTTTTCAACTTCATTTGAGCTGCAGCATTGACAAATTCTCAGATGCTCAGGGAGTTTAGGGGTGGAATGTCTTCCATTTTCAATTCTTAGGTTGTAATTACCTAACCTAAGTTTTGCTACTGCCCGAACAATAATGTCAATCGACTGTTCACCGACAGGGAATAAAGAGAGAAAAGTTTCTCCACATTCAGGATGGTTTGTTATAAAATAAATGTCCATGCTTCTAAGCGATTACTGCTCTGAAATTAACACACGCGGAATTAAAAAAGGAAAAGATAAGCAGTACAAACTATATCAGCTTAATCACGGCGGTCAGGATTGCATTCGCCGAGGATCTTCGCGCTAGCAGACGGCAGAACTGAAAGGGTTTTCCACGACGATAATAAATTTCAAAATACGTTAAAAGAAAATCAGTTTTGCACATTGGTGGATGCGTTAAAGAAGAAACAAACTATCACTTCAACTGCGTTATAAGATTAGGTAAGTTACCTTTCGTCTTGTTCGCGCAGATAATGTTTTTTTTCGGTCCTTTTTTCCATATAGTTGGAATGGGCAATGGAATAATCGACCTCTGAGATCTTGCGACATGAACAGCCTTCTGGAAAAACTCGTCCGTGAAGTGATCAAAATGCCTCTCGGGTTGAAATTCACACTGTGTGTGAGTAAGAACATTGTCCTTTTTTCCATTGCGGGTCCGCTCGCAGAGCTTCAATGAAGGAAAATACCAGCTTGGTGGTTGGATTTATTGTTGTGGCATTGTACAACACAAGTACTACCTGTCATTACTGCTGCAGCAAGGAAGATTTCAAAGTCGTAGACAAACACTTGGCAAGAAATCTTTCCTCGAGGACAATTTACTTTCCAGTGGCAAGTAACCATGTGAAGGCACTAGGTTTGAGGTGAGCCTCTGACGTCACTTCCGCTCATTCGCAAGCCAGCTTCCGGAACAAGGGCCAGTAATGGCGGCCGCAAAATCTCGACAAAAACCGTCCGAAAAAAGCGACTTCTAGTTGTCGTAATAAGATAAAATTTGGCATGGTGACTACGAACCACAAACTATGTTCGAAAATGTAAAAATATGGAATACCAAAATTCTGGTCTCAGTGGCACTTTAAGCAGATACGTCTGTCATTTGATTTCGAACTGTATCCGTCTCTGCTAGTAGCAGCGCAGACATTTACGTCGCATTTCTTCGTTGTTGGCCGGCGTGGAAACTATCGTTTGAACTGAATTATTGCGTCAACATTGAGCACAGTAGTAATTCGGAATCGACACAAAACAGTTCTTGATCCCGCTAAGAGTAATTCTTGATCGAAAACTACGTAAAAACACTGTAATAATTATAGCTCGGCAAACAAATATTATCTGTAAGATACAACTTAGGCGCGTTATAAATCAAAAACAAGAAAGCCCATTGGGCATTTTAACCGGCCATTCTGACCCTCCCCACCCCTAGGTTTCACAAATGTTAGCGCGATCCTCTTTTTTTACGAACCGGCGTGAGGAAAAGTGTGATTGTGTGACACAATATTTTGACTATAGCGGTACTGGATGACGTAATGTTTAAACTCTGATGACTCAGCTTATCTTTCTTATCGCTTTATTTGTGCTGAAAAACGCAAAATCACTCAAACGTTGAATGTCGATATGAATTCGTCCACAACTGAGAATGCTCACACAGGGACGACGAAGTATTTACTGTTGTGCCTAGACCTTAAATACAAACAGTGAACATAGCAGTAGAATCAAAAAACACGAGCTCGAGCAGATCGTCAGAGTATGGGGCACGTCAAGATATCTCATGACGTGATGTTTAAATCCAGTTTGCTAACCCGCTAACCAGGTAAACAAGCGAGCGGGGACGAAAGTCGCCCACGTCTTTGAAAGCTAACGCGCCTGTCGAGCCGCAATCGATTTCGCGCTCACTCGCCTGTTTTTCTTTTCCTTCACTATCTACCTCTGAACGGAAAGTGAGACTGCTCGTAGCCTTTAGCGAACACCACACGCAAACCACACAAATCCGTCGATAATATTCAGATATTTTCGTTCTTTCAATGCAAAAAGACTTGTAACACCTGCCTTATTAATAAAAAAACTCCTTATTAATGACGATTCCTTCGTATCAACTTCTCGCCTCAAATAAACACTCATTTCTCTCCGTTCACAAGAACTACCAGGTACTGATGTGCAATCAACTAATATTGCATCATCATACTAGTACCAATTCCTTCTCTTCCTAGCCCACGCCGGCAAAACGCAACTGTCCTTTTTGTCCGCTGCGAAATACAAGTTAGCCAATCAGAAACCTTACAATCCACTTCGCAAACCACCCCCCCCCCCCATAAAACGCCAAGGGAAACTGCCTCTCACGCAAAACGCAACTTTCAAAGCAAATCACATTCACAGAAGCGTGATATGGTCCTGACATTCACAAATCCTTCTGACTCCCACATTTTTACACCCCTCAAAATGTCAATCCCAATAAAAAAACACTCCTGCGCTAAAAAAAATTCCACCATAGCCACTAACTAGATCAGACAACACAGTCAATTTCGCATTCAATCCTATTTTCGCATTCAATCCTATCAAAAATAATGCACGCGCAAGAAGTGGCGCAAGAACACGCAAGCCCGCGCAAGAAGTGAAAGTGCTAGGTTTTTGCAGTTTACCCGCAAGAACATTCGAAACGCAAGAAGTTGAAAATCTAGCCGCAAGAAGTTACTAATGTTACCGCAAGCCGCAAGAAGGCGCAAGAAGTAGTGAGGGTCCAGCCGAAGAAACTTGTAGTGCTCGTGTTAGTGTGAGGTATTGCAAAAGTAATGAGAGCGAATCTCGCGGTCTATTCTCTTTGAAATATCACCGAGCTTTCGAGCGATTTTTCGTCGTGTTGGCGTGTTGGCGCGACAATTCGCCAAGTCAAGCGAAAGTTCACAAGGCTAATCAAAAAATCAAGGAAGCAAATGTTCGAACAACCGAAGTATCGAAGAAAATTCACATCACGAAATGGAATATCCGCCAGCTTTCCGACTGCAAGATAAACACCCGGTAAACATGATCTCCGGCACATGACAAAACATGAACAATTTTTTTAAGCGTGTCTCAGATACAGTGATACGGGTTCAACTCAGAACTGACTCAATTCAGTTTTTCATTCCATCCAAGAAATAGAAACAAAAAGGTCCAAAAGCTATAATTGCGGCAAACTGCGCGAACTCTTCTTTGACAGGCAAGACAAGACCAGACTTACACATGCAGGAGGTCATGCCATCGCGTGGGTGAAGTCATCAAGAATCCCTGCATCTTTACCAGTTTAATTTCCCAGCAAAAAAGGGATACTCGAAGAAATAGCATAGACATATGATTTCAACTACACATTCGCCTTTCGACACAGCTTGCTGCCCGGGGCTTGCTGTCTTGACGACTTAGAGAACTGCTCATGCATTGCGTTACAAAATGTCATTCAAGCAAATCATACCAAATTTGCATACGGCAGATTTGTGTTTACTCAGGTTAGAATTGACGTGCCGAATTTCTTTCAGATCGCGGAGTTTTAGTTTCCTTCAGACTTTTTTGGTTTACTTCGAAGATTTAAAATGTGATATCGACTTCAGCGTAATGAGTGGAACTATTTTTACAAACATAATGTGTTTTTCCAATTAAGACTTCGGGTATTATTCTTCTCATCTGAGTGACCATGTTCATTTCTCACACGTGTGAGCGCAACTAATTAAAAGTATTTGTCCGAGTTTAATATGTTGGTGGAAGTACAGCAACACTGAACAGGTGAATGTCGGTTCTTTAATAATGTGACTGATGGACTGTGCTTTGCCATTGTTCCTCATTTAAGTGAAATAAATCGAGCGAAACCTTTCGCGCCGCTAAGCGTACCGCATGTCTGGGACTCCGGGACACATAAACAATAACACGCGTGCTTCGTTTGAGTCTCGTTTCTCCCTAGCCGTTAAAAAATAACATAGAAGGCGACCAGTGTCAAATTCAGAACCTAGTGAACTCTTTATCGGATAAAAAATTCAAAACCGAAGAAAAAAACTTACAAGGGACCAAATAAACAACTGATTGCAAGTTACAAAGGCAGCCAATTTCGAACGTGCCTTGCGCTATAAAGTGGTCTCTTTTTTACCTTCTCCGGGTTCCGGGTTTTTAAGATGTTAGGGCAAAGACGTTCTTGTGCTTACTTGCGGTCCAGATATCTTACCACAAAGAAGTTCTTACGGTTTTAACTTCTAAACGCAAAGACGTTCTTGCGGCTTGCAGTATTCAAGTGCAGGCATCCTGCAAGGAGCCGCAAGAAGTTCTCGGCTTGCGGACGCAAAAAGAAGTTCTTGCGCGTGCATTATTTTTGGGCTGTACTGTACAAAAAACCCCAAACTTAAACAACCCTTCGCCGTTCATATCTTAAATACTGTAAATTAAAAGACAAAAACATAGGAAGGTAACATTCAGAAGACTAACATGCGCATGCGTCTTGTATAAGACAGTACCGCTCTTGAGTACCCGTACCACAAGCTTTACGGCACTTTCTTCGTATGTTAAGCCAACTTGCTTTCACCAAAAACCGTGTCCATTTTATAAACCAGCGGTCGCCATCATGGCGACGGCCGGTTAATAAAAACATGCCCGTTTCACGGGTTTTGACTCAAACATTTATAATATTTCGGCATGAAAGAAACGGGCAAAATTTCTTCGGTAGCAGTGGAAAATCACACAGGCGTCATTACAATTGCATAAAGCAAGTATAAAATAAAGTAAAAGGCATCCCAAGTATTAAAAGGGAAGTGTTTGATGGGAGCGCGTAACATGAACCATTGTTCAGATAAGTTTGTTTACAGAACATTCCCGCGTGTGCGCTGAAATGTTTTCGAATACATTCATGCTGCTTGCAACGTCGTTTTCGGCTTAACTTTACATTAGATAAATCTAGTTGTGCAAAAGTTTTCTAGCTTTGCCAGGTCTCCAGAGAAGGCGGTTTACCACAGCCTTACATCAGCATAAATAAAAGCAGAATTATGCAAATTGCAAAATCGGCGGCATGTCAAACTTTCACCGCCAGTCGACGAGACAACCGTACAACGGGACGCTAATTGTCGTGGAGAAGATTGAATTACACTGCACGATGGAAACCGGAAGGCAATCGCAGTCATCTTCCAAAATTACTGAGAAAAAAATGGTTTACAGCAAAACTGCTAGCTGTCTTATTGATTTGCATGCGGGTTTTATATATCTGGCAAGCCTTCAATAAAATTTAGGTTTGAATATGCCCGCAAAAAATATGTTGTTTTGATTACAGTACTCACTTTTTTACCTTGGCAGCGTAACTTAGCGATTCTTACTCAACATTTATTTCTCAAGAGAACTTGTAATTTGTCAAATACTCAGATTATAAATTGAAGTGTTGCTGTTTCGTCAAGATAATGAAGCAGAATTGGTTGTAAATAAAATTTATGACGATATGCATGCACAATAGCATTTGACATGCGACGTAACTTCTGCTCATATACGCGAATTTACCAGAAAACGCCAGTAACCCTTCAAATTTGGATTCTTAAACTATAGTTTAGCTAATTTTTCGCTTTAAACAAGAAATAGAAATATTTCCAGGGGGTGTAGGAAAAAATTGGAATTTCCGGAGGGGGGGAGGGGTATAGTTTGTGGGCCGTTTTTGGAAAATCCAGAGGGGTGGGGGGGTCATATGAAAAATCCCTTCCGTGGGGGGTATGGATATTTTCTGGAACCACACAATAGCTTTCAGTGTTTAAGTGAAAGCCACCTTACACACCATAAAAAGTAAGCACCATCGCACCACACATTGATTGTGTTTTTGTCCACAGACACGAAAAAAGAAGCACCTTGTACAGTGTTCAAAGGTTGATTGTTTTTTAGTGTTAGCTATATGTCCTTTTACAGTGGAGTATACCTGTAAGTTGTAACATGACTACATGCATAACCTGCGATCAGGCCGAATTTTAGCATCGCTCTCATATTCTCTTACGTGGGTCGCTCGCTAAAATAGGGCCTGATACAATCTCTCACAGGAGTTCGTGTCGGCGGCCAAATTTTGGCCGCAGGATCTCGCAATCTGATTGGCCCTTTAACAATAAAGCTGTCAACGGAAGTAAATTGACTACGACACTCACTCACAATTTTCAATCCGACCGCCATCGCCAAGGAACAAGTCTGCGGAGGTAAACGTGTCGCTGAAAGATATTCTCGTCGTTCTAGGAGAATTGCCATCATTTCTTTCTCTCCCGAGAATGGCGTCCAGTTTGAAGCAAGCTCTCTCTCACTCGGAGCAGAGAAGTACAGCAACAGTGAAGTACGTTCCCGTTTTATCGCATCGTGTCTGGAAATTTTCATTTGAAGGCTTTCAGCTAGTATTGAAAATACAAGCAGAGTAGTGGCTGTTTCCGCGTTTTACGAAACAAAACGAACAGCAGAGGGACAAGTATCTTTCGCCAAGAGTGATCAACAAGTCAACCGATAATTCGGTAAACTTAACGGTAAACTGATGTTTAGCGAGAGCCGCACTCAGCGAGATGCTGTGTTTATTTTTAGCTAAGTAATAAAGACTTTCAGTGCATTCATTCAGTGTTACTAATGTCGTTTTATTGATCTGTGACATTGATACCAAAGGATCTGACTAGGTCTATAATAAATGTTCTTCGTTTTAAAATTCGCTGCTGTTTAGAGATGAAATTCGCTGGTAATCTCAAATATTTATCACTTCTGGAACTAAATTAAATTACAAAACACTCGTTTGTTTACAAACGGTTTTATTGATATCTATATTCAAAAGAGTGAAACTGAAGGTATTTCTCTTAATTTCCCAAGGTATTTTACGCAGAAAATCGGTGACAAATGCGTAGAGAATATTTCTGGAGACCACCTGAAATGAGAAAGGATTCAAACATGCAGCTTATTTTGGTACATGACAGAGCTATGCAAAATACCGGAGCGCATTCCTTCAAGTTGTAAATTTGAGCGCTAGTACCAAGATTTATCGTAGCCTGTGATTTTCTTATTTTTGCCGACATTTGGGGACTTTTTTGCGAATTCCGTTATGGGAAATTTGCATACCGAGGAGCGTGCAAGCAGAACAAATTTTGATTGGCTGTTTTGTTGAATGTCAATCAATCAAAAAAGTGGGCGGCAGATGTTCTGTAGAAGGATTGTATCAGGCCCTATTTTTCGTTTCGCCCTTCCCGCCTGAATGTTTCACCTAGCGAAACGAAAATAGAGCCTGATCGCAGGTTACTACATGCATTGTTTGTTTTGGCCTGTAAACAGGGTGTGATATCGCAAGTTACCGCCCAGTATGACCGGTGGGTGCACATGCAGTCCAATGAACCCCTCATCACCAAACTGCAGGCCAACTGGAAGGGATACTTGGCCAGAAAGGCTTACAAAGAAAGGAGAACATTTATCAAGGAGCATTTACCAGCAATTATCAAAATACAGGTTTGTTTCTTGTAACTTTTTGATAGTTATGTTAAGTTAATCAGTTTGATTTTAGTATTAAGGGTTTGAAAAGTAGGAGTCCTGGTAAGAAGCTGAAGACAACATGACATGTATCAACCATGGGTGTCACATGTTACATGAAAAGAAAATTTTTGTTAAGAATCATTTCATGAAATTAATCATAACAGACTTGAGTAACACGTTATGATCCTAGGCATTTGTGAGAGGATTTCTTCAGAGACTGAAGTACCAAAGGAGGCTTAAAGAACTTAAAAGTCACCCTGATGAAGTGATTAAGGTAAGGTGGCTTGAATTATAAAAAATATTGATTTTTCTTAGTTAACTGGAAAACAGATGGGTTTGCTTTCTTCTGACTACTGTAATTTGACAGGCAGAATTCCGTAAGCAAAGAAAAAATGACTGTTAAAAGTAAATGCAACCATAGTTCGCCCATCATTTATTACAAATCATGTAGCTGCTTGCATATGCCTGATAATTGCTACTGTGTGGGAACCCACCAAAAACCAAAAATTGACTGTTGCTTTGGTAAGTGTAACAATACATTGTAGTCCGTTCACCCCCCTTTCCATGAAGGTACATGCATGTGTTTGATGTGTGTGTCTTCACAACTAGAAAAGCCGTGACTGCTGAGAACTGCGTTATTGCATCATATGCAAAGCATCAAAAATTAAAGCAGTGGATTAGTTTAGTCAGTGTGTGCTGTAAGTTGGGTTTCAGCTTAATTCTTCTACTTACAGTGTGGTGTTCTCTTGAGAAATATAGGGTCCATGCTTCTGGTTTTTATTATGATAATTATATAAATGGAATTTGGTTAAAAGTGAATAGATACATGTAATACTAAATACTGGAGCATTTTCCTTCATCAGATTCAGTCCTGGGTGCGAATGTGGCTTGCAAGAAAGAAGTACCTAGCAAGAAGGAAATACTTCAAAGACCATGTAAGTGCAGTGCTCAACACTAACGCTGGTACACTAGCCCAGGGCTAGTAAAACTTCAGGCTGGGCTAGTAAAAATTCGATCCTACTAGCCCCAAGACTAGTAAGTTTTATGAAATTTTTTTTTTTACAAAAACTCTAAAACTTGCAAAGTTCTTTTAGAAAGCTTCATCAGGAGCTATTTTCCATAGCTTGAGTAATTTAAACCAGAGGACTTGCAATCCATATCGGACCATATCGATGCGGAATCGTACGTTCAACTTGAAAACCGGATGCCATCTTGGCAAAGGCCTTTCATCCTCGCTTCCATGTCACTCAAAAAGGACCTGGGATAGAGCCACGCTTGGTCCGCCATCTTTGATTTTTGAGAAAGGAAAGGAGACCTATTTCCTTAAGTGGACTTTTTTCTGTTTTTTTGTTTTTTTTGGGGGGGGGGGGTATGGGCTAGTGGCTCTTCCTTGTGGGCTAGTGATTTCCGTTACTCACTAGCCCATTGCCTAGTATCCAAAAAAGTTAGTGTCGAGCACTGAAGTGCCTTAACTAACATGTAAAGAATCATTAGTTTTGGCATGGCTAATTTATTTGTGTTTAGGGTACGTGTTTAGTGAAGTTTTTTTCGGAGGATACCTTAGAAGAATTTGGCCATTCCTTGAGGCTTTGAACTTTCTGGATTATTAGATGTAGAGACCAGAACGATAATCTGAATTATTAGGTATGGATTATTGTTTTTTGTTGCAGAATGATGCTATAGTGAAGATCCAGGCATGGATGAGAGCAAATGTGGCTCAAAATGATTACAGGAAACTTAGTATGTATTGGCTCCTAGATTCTCTTAGGGCCAATTTAGACAGTACAATTTTTGCTTACGACTCTTGTATGCCACTTTTGTAGTGTGTGCTGCTTGCGTCAAGCAAAGATCATTTTAAACAACTTGTCACTCTAACATTTTGATTGTGGCTATGACATGTTGTAGGGTTTTAAAAAATGTTTCAAAATCTTACTACATTTTTCAGTGTGCAACTGTCATAAAGATGTTGAAGGTCTGATCTAGATGACATGATTCGTGTTGCAGACATGAGGTTAGCAAGTCGCATACAACAGTTGTAAGCAAACAGCGTACCGTCTAAATCGGCCAGGGCTATATGCATTAATAATATAAACATAATATATAATATAATATAATATATACATGTATACATGTACATATATCATAAAAAGTACCTTAGTATTAATGGGTGAGTCTCCCTGTGGCATGGCACAGAACCCAGACCCTAAATTAAACAATTGAAATAGGTAAGAAAGTAACAATAATATTGAAATGTGTGTGTTGTGAGGTATCTACCACATAATTTTAACTGCTGGCCAGGAACAACCTTGATATTATCACAGCTGCCATTTTCACTTGAGCTTTTGGCAAATTTAAGTACTCAAAAGGTATTGTCTGGGAAGACCTGCACGTAACAGTCAGTCATTGGACAGCTGTGGGAGACCAGAATGGGTCCATGACCAACAAGTTCTCAACTGTGGTCAGACACACATTGTAATGTACTTATAATTCCTTTTAAATTAACATGACTGTCATTTTCCCTATGAATGTAAATTTAACTGGAGCACTATTTTTTCGTTCCTTTGGCCAAAGTGGTGGTTTTTTCAAACTTATGTTGTACTATGTATGTTCTTTCAAGGAGAAAAAAATATTTATGTCCCTGGGAAAGGTGCACTGAGATACCTGTACATTTACATGTAGCGGACATTTTTTTAAACAGAATTAGTGGTTTTGTGAAATGGTAGCAGCATTAATGGGGCTTGCTTGGGTATCTGGTTTATCAAGAGGCTTCCACTTTTAGCAACCAGTCCTCAGAATGAATAAAACTGCCACGACTGGCACAACACCACAACCCAGCCATGAACAAAAACAGGCAAGTACGCCATTGACATGAGAAATGAGGGACAGGAACGTGAAGAAATCTGCAGTGTGTGGTTCCAGAAAATATCCATACCCCTACCATGGAGGGAATTTCACTTAGGGCCCCCCCTCCTCCCCGGATTTTCCGTTTTTTTTAGGTAAGCTATAACCCCACCCCATCCCTCCGGATTTTCCACAGTATGAAAAACACCCCCCCCCCAACCCTCTGGAAAATTTCATTCAAGAAGGGAGAGTGTTAAAAATGAAGCAACTGATCCAAATTTAATTGAAGAATTCCCTCGAAGAGTCGCAGTGTTGCTGATTAACGTTACTTCAACACGAACGCGATCTTGAACAAAGAAAACGCGCAAACAAAATTAAGGGAAATGATCAAAGTAGAAAGAATAATGCATATTGGTAGCATGCCTCTATTATCCCGTGGCTTTGACATTTGGTGTATCAACAGATCTGTGTAGCAAGAAAGCCGGTAAACATCATGGCGATACTTGTACTTTGCAATAAATATTCTCATTGCTGAGCTTAGCAAAACACAACTTCTACGAGTCAATGAGATCTCGCTTCGCTTGCCAGTTGCTATGTAGGGAAGTTCAAAAGAACGAACTGATTGTTCGTAAACAACCCTTATTATTAAAATATGGCAATCGTGAAGGTAAGCTTAAAATTTAGGTTGGTTCGGAGGCGCAGGCATTTCGTCGAAGTCGTCACGAACTGCTCTGGGCCTTAAATAAATGTAACCACTCCTGCACATTGCTGTCTTCTTGAAGACTGTTAACGAGTAATGGCGGTTACTTCTATGCAACGACGATGTTTATCTCATTTCGGGCCCAATATCGCTTCCGAAGCGCCTTTGGGAGAAAGAATACCTGTTTTAGATTAAACAAAAGTGTTCATTAAGCAGTTAAACTAATTTACTTCCATAATAAGGATCTACAAATTCGGTAAGTAGCAATTTTCGAACTTTATCTGCAGCTTACATCGGAATGAATCGAAGTTGACCCTCAGGAAAGTAATTTATCCGTTCACCCCCTCTCTCCTCTGGATTTTCCTGGGCTTTTGACCCCCCCCCCCCCCCGGACCCCTCTGGAATTTCCAATTCCCTCCGTGGTGGGGGTATGGCTATTTTCTGGAACCACACAATCTGAAACACCAAGTAAACCATACTGGCCAAGATTCCCTATGCGCACTAACACACCTGACAGGAAATACAAACTGCTGACCACATCCGATGCAACACAGGCCCTTTTTGTCGTTAACGCTGTTATATTGAAAGTAGCACATTGGATAATTTAATATGTTCTTTTTTCTCTTCACAAAGTTTCCATGCAAGATCCACCGTGCAAGACCGTAAGGAAATTCCTTCATCTTTTGGAGCACAGTGATGCTGACTTTGAAGAAGAGCTAGGTATTTATAGTTACTTCATGATTGTCTCCTGCACTCTATAAGTAATTTAACATCCTGAGATTGCAAAAGACAAAGAAATACACAGATACTATCAATACAAGATTTGTATACAATAGCCAGTGGGGATTCATTAAAGGCCGTCTTGCAGCCTGCTAAGATTGTGATCAAGATACACATCTACATGTACATGTAGTGCCCAGGTTTACAGGGATACTGTAAAGGTGAAATAAAGAAGTGTAAATTTTTTGTCTATTAATAAAGAGGCAGCAGCATCGTCACACTTGAGGCCAATGACATGTTACATCAAACTTTTATGATTGTTGGATTGGGTGAAAAAGGAGAAGAGCACTTTGTTTTATAATTCTGTTAATTTTGTGCCTAATTATTCTGTAGACCTTCAGAAGTTAAGAGCACAAGTTGTGACTGAGATTAGATCAAATCAACAACTGGAAAATGACTTAAATTTGATGGACATCAAGATAGGACTCCTTGTTCGAAACAGAATCACTTTACAGGTAATCAAGATTTCCCATTTTGCTTGCATGTAACTCCTGTGTGACATACTTCTTGACCAGGAGCAAGGAATACGTAATTATTATTGTTTTATTGTTTGTATCATCACTTGATATTTGTGGTTGTCCAGAGGTCAGTGTCACAAGCCATCATGTTATGTCTAAAGGCAGGACCCTTACCTTCATGGTGCCTCACTCCAGCCTGGTGTTTCCATGTCATCCTCTGCACAAAACACATTGTCTAAAGACAACTAGGTGGTGTTTGAGGCCGCCTTTCCAGGCTAGCTGACAATTGATAAACAAAGCTGTTTTTTTGGACTGTGCCCCTTCAAATTTAAGTTGTCATCATAATTAATTGTGGTGAAATTTCACCCAGTGCTGAGCTCTCTTTCAGCTTGTGAAATTTCACCAGTAGTGGTCCCTTACATTAAAAAAATAACAACAACAAAAACAATTTGAAGTGTAATTTCTGGTGGTTCAATCCACTGGGAGACTTGCAATGAGATACCATCCCACCCAATTAGAGCAACAATCTCGTAGTTGCCTTGTGCAAGTTAGACTTTGACATTTGAGCAAATTAGTTTGTTGATTTTAGGATGTCATCCATCATGGAAAGAACTTAAAACGTGAGAAGCAGGACATGAGCATGGCTCTGCAAAGAACAAAAGGAATCAAGTCCCTGAGTAAAGAAAGCCATGAAAAACTAGAAGCATATCAAAACTTGTTCTACCTGCTTCAGACAAATCCAGTTTATCTTGCCAAACTCATTTTTGCAATGCCACAGAGTAGATTTACCAAGTTTATGGAGTCTGTTATATTGACATTGTACAACTATGCATCAAATGCACGCGAAGAATACCTGCTTGTGAAATTATTTGACACTGCTCTCAAAGAGGAAATCATGTAAGTACTACGGATGTAATTTCTATCAGCTGTTATGCATGAGGTTGTGGTTACCTGGTCTAAACAGATCTGGGAGGGATTCACAAAACCCTTTTAGGTTAAGTTTGGTTTTGGTTACTGATAAGTATTGTTGGAATACAAGAATGTCTTGCTAAGAGTAAGGTAAATATACCTTCACTTTCCACTGTTGTTTTAGTCTGTTGGGTGTTACCTTGAAAAAAAAAAGCTACTGTCAACGACCAATACATCTTTTTCTTCAAAGGGTTTGCTTTCTCATAAGATAAAATTTAAATACAGTAAATTTATGATGAATCTCTTTTTGCACTCACAGTTATTTCACAAGAGGGAGACAAGAACATCCAAATTTATTTCAAGTCTTCTGAATTTTAAGGAATTACTTTTTCCTTTCTTAAGGAGTTTTTTTGCAAGTGTTCCTGACCAATTTTTTTGGTAAATTCAAATTTCCATTTGATTTTGGCACCAAGGAATGACAACATAATTATTATAAGTTATATTAGGGAACATTATTTTTAAGTATCAGCTTAACCCTCCAAGAACAAAATTATTGAGAGGCAAAAATCGATTAAGTTCATGCTAAGGTTTTTTCTGTCAGCTTTGGGCTCTAGCTAATCTTTCCCCCCCTTTTTTTAGTTCAAAAGTTGATCAGATGCAAGACATTGTGACAGGAAACCCAGCAGTCATAAGAATGGTGGTTCACTTTAACAGGTCAGTTTAAGGGGTGATGTAGTGCAAATTTTTGTCATATTTTGGATGGTACAGGCCCCAGTTGTTCAAAAGTTGGATAGCGCTATCCACCGGATAAATCACTATCCAGTGGATAAGTGTTAGGGAAACCAATTGCGTTATCCACTGGATAGAGATTTATCCGGTGGATAGCGCTATCCGACTTTTGAACAACTGGGACCAGAAGTGTTGTCACTGAACCGATGAAAACCCTTAAACTGATTAACGGAGTAACAGGATTTTTGGCCCTAATTAAAAGTAGATTTTTGACTGAAGTTCCACAGCTGTGATGTAGATCCTTAAGGACGTTGGCGCTAATTGTTTCTGCGCATCCTTACTCCCCACGCAATTCACTGCCACGTCATGCATTGAGCGTGCGCTGTTGGAGGAATGTGGAGATATATAGTGCTAGTGGGCAGTAGTTATAGAGTTGGCGGTTCTAGACCACTTTCTTCGAAAGTGTTCTAGAATCCGCCAACTCTATAACTACTACACCATTAGATGGAACCATTTTTGAAAACTATATGTTATGGAATAATTTTTTTGAAAAACTATATGTTTTTTTACATGGTTTTATGTGATGGTGAGGAGCCGAGCAGGCTCGGGAAGTCGCTACGAAGTAGCGAGTGAGGCTCCGTCGCGGTCTCACGTGGGTAGATTCTAGTCTCGTAGAGACTATGAATCGTAGGGCACGTGAGACATAATGGGGTTCTATATGTTTTTTTATCACATGTTTTTATGTGATGGTATTATATACTATATCCATTTTTGCGATGCTGGTTCCATTTTATGGGAAACTATATGTATTTTATCACATGGCTCCATCACATGATTCCATCACATGGCTCAATCACGGCAATAGACCCCCCGGCATGCTAAGTATTTGAATGATTGCGTAGCAATACATTCAAAGACGACGCACGGGGATGGGGGGGTCGTTATTGCAAAAAGCGCCTAGGTGGGAAGAGCTCGAAGAGCGATGGGCGCTTTATTTTGTGATGACATTATGTGATGGAGTCATTTTATGGATAACTATATACTAGATCCATTTTTTAAGCATTGGGGAACAAAAGCGGAGCTTTTGTGAGGCAGTGAATTGATCGCGAAGCGATCAAGAGGGGAAGTTTCTTTTTGCGATGCTGTTTCCATTTTATGGGAAACTATATGTATTTTATTACATGGGCTGAATTGATTGGATTTGGATACTATATGTTGTATCTCATGATGCATCCAACGCATTATTCAATCATGTGGTCAAAGACAACATAAAAGCATAATGATTCCTCAAATTGTTGTTGCGGAGAGGAGTTTTTTTATATTTATGTTTTTCAAACGCAAATCTATAACATTTTTCGTTTTCAAAGTCAGATTCACCGATTTTACTAATCCACCCTTTGTTTTTTTTGGATCTTTTTTTGTCAATTGTACCGTCAGGGTATTTTAATTCAACAGAATTGCAATCAGTATAAGGTGAAGACCCAATACCATCGTGACTTATACTAATGTTTATAGTTTTTTCACATCCATCTTTGTAATAAATAGTTGTTGAAATATCTGCAATTCGTTCTTCTACTAGAATATTTTGGTTTTCATATTCAGTGTCAGATTCATCCATATTCCCTCTGTAAGTGTTTGATCTGTCTTCGTTAATTGAACCGTCAGGGTTTATGTATTCAACAGTCATCCATCTTAAATTTGGTGTCTTCTCATCACCATAGTAATTTTTCAAAATATTAATTTTTTTTGTGCATCCATCTTTATAACCCATAGTTATTAACATTTGTGATTCTCGGGTTGCGATTTCCATTTATATATAATATAATTTAGATAATATTTAAGTAGTTTGAAACGTACAGAATGCCAAAGAAAAAAATAATATCTCACATAATAGTATAGAATGAATTGTAATGAAGATATACACAATGAATTGAAAGAATCGGAAGTTGTTTGTCCTTTTTGTGACCAGCAAATAGATTCTGCCAGAAAACCAAAAGATGATAAATGCTGTGATAATCAGTATATTATTAACGACGATGGGATGTTAGCATGTTTAAGTTGTGGTGTAGTACAAGGATATAATTATGTGAAAGAATATGTTAATTTTTATGAGAACAGACATCGATTTGTGAGAAAATCTGTTTACTGTAGAAAATACCATGTCAATAACATGTTGCTGAAAATCCAAGAAAAATACGACATAAAATTATCCAACAGTGAGAAACATAAGATTGATATAATGTATGCAGAGATTGGTAAGATTATAAATGAAGTTAATGGTACAAGGAAAAGAATGATTAGCGTTAATTTTATTATGAGAAAGATATTCAAGATGATGGGAATACCTTACAAAAATATTCCAATTAGTAAATCGAAAAAAACATTAGCTTTTTACAATCGATATTGGGTAAGTATTATGTCTCTTATTGGTGATAAAATAAAATCTATTATTAGATGAATACCTTATTATATTTCTTTTCAAATTTGTCAGTTAAAGGACACATTTCAATGATTATTTCATCAAGAACTTTGACATGATCAAGAAATTCTTTTTCATTATACTCCAGTCCTCTCATAAAGGATCGTAAATGAGTTAAAACCTTTTCATACGTAGTGTACGCGAATTTACACATCTCGATCTTTCTTTTGTAATTTTTGACCTCTGAATATGTTTTTAGTATAAGCCCTGCGCCTGATATTGATCCAAGTACAGCGGGGTTTAACGTCACACCACCAGCCACAGTCCCAGTTACTATCAATACAACAGATCCAATGTTACATGCCATATTCTTTTTCTTGAAGCTTTTAAATGACTCTTTGTGGAGCCAGTATTGCTTATGGTAGAATTTGTACAATGCTTTCAACTCAGATATTTGATCTTCTGTTAAATTTTCTGAAACATGGTTCCAATTGAATATTCTTTTACGTCTATCCATATATATTATATGGTTACATTTTTTCTTTTTTGAACGATTTCTTAATACTGATGTATAATTTTCTAATGTTTCGAACTATTTTTTCTATATTCTCAATAATTTCGTTGATTAAAGTTGATGTTTTCATATTATATTGTTTAGATTATTCATTATGTTTTTCATCGGAAACCTCAACGCTTATTTCTTTTGGGATAATATATTCTAAAAAGCATTCCATACTCCAATCAGATGGATATCCGCATTGTGATATATGATGAATGTAAAAATGTTTATGGCACTCTATATTTAACAAACATTAAGAGTTCTTGATTTTTCACAACTGAACCCAGTTCCACAGCCAAATTGTCTGTGATTTAGTTGATTGGGTTGAAGTGTAAGTGATTGATTGAGTTAAATGGTCACTGTGTTTTATTTTTAAAGAAATAGGCTTATATTTACTTTTGAGCTTGAAATAGAGCACTGTTATAGTTAATATGTGGCTATGATTTGGAATAATTATTTTGTCACAACCATTCAATAAAAATGTGTTCCCGTTTTTCGTATTTAAATACCCATGTATATAATGAACTGAACCACTTAATTTATACCCATTTAAAGACAAATCTGTTTGCATTACCATTTTACCATTTTCTACAACGTACGCCGTATCATACACATCCGTGTCTACATTACTCTGTGATCCTTTGACTCCATATACAATCAAATAACCAACTCCTTGAGTGGAGCTACTTGCAGTGCCCTGACAATGCATGTCAATGTAAATGTATTCGGGAGGAGTTATGCTCCACTTATGTAAGTGAACAATCGATCTACTGTAATTAACAAACAGCTTAGTTGATTGTTGACCAATATTTAGTGAAGTGGAAACGACACTCACTGACAAATTTGTTGTGCTTGGAGGGAAAAATTCAATAGCCAAAGTGTACTCGCCTTCTGGAAGTTTGAACATGTTAAAGCCAATGCGAGAAGAATACTCATTTTGAGCGTCTTTCCCCATTTTAAATTTATAAGCTTTTTTGTTGACATTGTGGAGGGAACCAGAAAAGTCAACAATGCCATCAACTATTATTATTTTTTTTTTTTATTTTTTTTTTTAAAGCAGTTTATTGATTAACACTGACTTACAATACATTACAATACATAGCTTACTTACAATTACAATACACTACAATACATAGCTTACTTACAGAGAATAATTTACGTTACACAAGGGGCATGCAGAAACTAAAAAAAAAAGAAAATATTACAGAGAACAGGAAACCTGGGTGCCTACTTTTGTTGTTATTATATCTATTATTTCTATATGTGTTTATTTTTATATATGCTTATTTCTATAGTTATTGTTACGGATTACAACTGTATCTGTTTCTTAGATTTATGCATCTCTATCTGAATTTTACTTTCAAGAACGGCCATGAAAGCTTCCCAGTAGTACTCTTCTTCTTTTCTGGAGGCAGTGTAAATGTAATGTTTTGCGATAATCAAGCAGAGGTTTAAACCAAGTCGACGAGAGAAGTCATTGGCAACACCGTAAATGATCATGTTTTCATCAAGAGTTATTGACTCGGAGTTTTTGAAATTCCACCAATTAGTAAAATGAGACCAAAAGCTCTTAACTTTTGAACAGGAAGCGAAAAGATGAGCTAGTGTTTGTCTTTCAGAGCATAGGTGACATTTATCGGTTTCTTTAAGTGCGTCTCTAAAAAGTGTTGAGTTTGTTGGCAGAATGTGATGTATAATTTTAAATTGAAAGATGGCAAGTCTGGTGTCCTTAGTAACTTTGAAAGGAAGGCTATATATGAGTTGTATTGTTTTTTCATTCAAATTTGCTTTTACCATCCTTTTTTCGGCAGTAGGTGTTACAAACTTTTTTTTGACAAAGAATCGTGTAGCCGATTTGCAAGAGAGCTTATTCAAAGGTATTCTATTGTTATCTTCACCATCCAAAGGCGCCTGGATGTTTCCTTTTAGGATATTAACCCATTCTCTAGGGATTGAGTGGCATACTCCATGATACGTAAGAAAATTAGCTTTGATTTTAAATCTAGAGCAGAACTCAGGAAAAGATAGAAAAGCATTGTTTTGGAAAATGTCTTTGATTTTAATGACTCCGGCTTCATGCCATTTTTTGTAATAAACAGAAACACCACCAACTTTAATGAAGCGATTGTTCCAAATAATTTCATTCAAAACTTGTTCTTTGGTGTTAGGAGAAAAATAATTTATTTTTCCCCACGCGTAGAGAGCTTCCGAGTAAAAAGCAAGGGGTATTTCAATTTTAAGTGCTTTTAAGTCAAAATTACATTGAAGTAGAAACAAGCCTCCAACATCCCTTAGGTAGCTCAATGGTATGTAGCTCCAACTTGAAGTTTCATTACTGTCGTTGAGTCTTTTTATCCAGGAAACTTTAAGTGCATCGTTGATTATTTCAAAATCAGGCATATCTAGTCCACCTTTTTCTCTCGGGCCGATCATAGTCTTTTGTTTTATTTTAACTTTCTTGTTCCACACAAATTGGGTAATTGCTTGATTTACCATGTTGACAAATTTCGAAGGAAAGGTGAGCACTGATGTATTATATACGAGTTTAGAGATTGCGAGAGATTTTAGAATCGTTATACGGCCATATAAAGTGAGGTTTCTAGGATACCATAAGTTGAGAAGGCTTTTCATTGAGTTCAGTTTTTGTTCGAAGTTTTTCTTATATGCAACTTCATCATCATGTGAAAAATGAATACCTAATGCGAGTATTGAGTTGGAAGGCCAAGCTATTCCAAGGGGCTCTGTTGTATTGTTTCTGTTCGCGCCCAACCACATACCTTCAGTTTTGCTTTTATTAATCTCTAGGCCTGAACATTCCTGGAAGTTTGACAATAATTGGAACAAGTTATTTGCAGATTTTAGGTCAGAGACAAAGGCAGTTGTGCCATCAACTATTATGTTGTTTTCACTTGAAGATTCATCGGCATTTTCCATGAGATACCTGAAAACGTCTTTCTTGTTGGTTGAGCTGGTGATGTGAGACTCCTTGATTTTTGTGTCAAAGTAAGTTTTCAGCCCTACAGTCACATCACCTTTGGCGGTGTGTACCTTACTGCTGACATAGCCGACATTAGCTGCTGATTTTATGTCTTTGTCATCGGTGTTCAAGTTGATTATTGTTTTTTCATTTAAATTCAAGTTTCCAGTCATATTGTTAGTGCCATCAACTTTGAGAAACTTTTTTTGTGTCATGTCATCAATTCTGTTGTTAACAAACTCGACACATGCGGCGTCTCTTTGGTTTGATGGAAGATCAAGATTGATAATTGAATTATTTTTCATATCAATATCAGATCCTTTATCCAGTTTTTTTTCAAGCTGATTTTCGACATACTTTTTGTTTGTGGCTTGATCTGCCTGTGTTGGGTCTTTCACATTTGTGATGAAATTATTGTTCATGTTAATGGGTTGCTCCATCCGACCTCCTTCTTTCTTTGACAAGAATATCTCCCTTTGTGATTCATAACTTATAACCTTGTTGAGATCACCATGAACTGGATAATTGTCTTTTGGGACAATGAGTGACCCTGTCATCGTATCACCAGATATTGCAACAAATTTAGATGTATCCACACTTGGAATCTTAGCTATTTCACTATCTAACTGGCTTTTTGTAACCACATCATTATTATTGGTTCCTTGTTTTACATTCACTAATTTTTTATTCTGCATATCATAATCATTATTAGCATCTAATTTAAATCCAATACCAGGTAAACCTCTTGAACCTATCTTACCTAGTCCTTGAGAATCATCATGATTAAGGATACCGTTGGTATAACTCATATATTAATGGTTTATATTCTTTCATCGAAATTTCGGGCTACCTTTTTTTTGACCTTATCAACATACAAAAAACTATATGGATCCTTAGTAGCTTTCTGATAATCTGATTTATTTATGTTCAGTTCTCGGCAAATCATCGATTGCTCGTTTATAGAAGGAAAATCAAAAACACAAAAATGTGAACTATTCAGTCTTATTGTTTTATCGGTTCCGTAATAGCTTTGACTCAAATATATACAACAACAATTTTTATTTCTTGAATTGGTGAAGTAGTCTCGTATCCGTTCGTCATTTTTCTTACCTGTATTCAAATAGTCATCAAATATGATTAATTTTTGGTTTTCATCAGACAAATCTGTCAGAGGGATGATTTCATCGTTACTTGCTTCTATCACGTCATAACCGACCTCTTTTGATATTGGTTCAAGAGATTTCAACAGATGCTTATATTTGCTTTGGGAGAGATTTCGAGCATAAAGGTATATCTTATCAAAATAGAGAAGCCTATATATCATATCCAGCAGAAGATTTGTTTTACCACCACCAGAGGGAGCACAAATAAGCATCCTAAAACATCGGTTTGGCATGAAACTCTTTAATTGAACAAAATCGTCATTGTCATCATCTTGGATGTCGTAATTTTGAATCTTCATATGATATTATGTTATACAATTTCACACGCTATGCGACACGCTATGCGAGCGTTTTTATATATGATAACCCTAATTTTTCCGAACAAAATACGAAATTTTATGTAAACAAATGATATAATGAGTTTACTCAAATGGAAAGAAATGGCTGAGAAACGATCCGAGCTTGGTAAAAAGATTAATACAGTAAGAGATACAATAAAACAATAAAAGATATCTGATCAAATGGGTGAAGTCGAGGCGGAGAAACTTTTCAAACCTATAACATCTGAGTTAAAGGAACTTACAGCCCCAAAAGCACCGTTGAGAAGATTGGTAAAGAAAAAGCGACCTGTTCCAGATTATGGAATAGCCATTGATGATGAAGTGCCTGATTATGGATTGGACGATTTGTTTGATCAACCTGTTTTACCTGAAAACGAGAAACAGATAGTTCCAAAACCTCCATCTTATGAAGATGTCCTTGAGGATTTAGCATCAGGTAAAAAACAAATGTATATAGATCCAGAATACATGTATGAACCTGAAGATCTTCCTCCAGAATACGAAGAAGTACCAGATTACGACATTCTTGAAGAGGATAGAATAAATCAAGCTTTAGATCAACTTCAAATACCGAATTATGATGATATTGAATTACAACTTCAACAAGAAGATATGAATGACAAAAAGAGGAAATCTTATCTTACCAAAACCCTTAAAAAGGCTAAAGAGAAACGACAACAACTTTCTGGATATTCGATGAATATTACTAAAAAATTAAATAGTGGCTCAATCACTAAAGCTGAGGCTCAATATCAAAGAAAAATTATTCAAGATACAAGAAAGGTTCTGACTGATTATATGAATTACCATCAACAAAAACTCCAAAAACTCAAATCTATTAAAGGATCTGGTTTGAAGAAAAAAACAAAAAGAGGTGGACAGGTAATGTTTTTCAATAATCCAACAGAAATGATGAAAAAACTTGAACTGATTATAGGATCAAAGGTTGCCGGTAATAATAGCATAGAGCTAAGAAACACAGGTGTTGCACTTCTCGACATCTTGTTGAGAAATTCAATACTCAATAAGCCACAATATAACAAAATATACAAAAACTATTTTAGTCTAAACTAATCATATAAATGAATAGACAACTCGTATTATCCAGTCATACCGTTAAAGGCATAAGTGGTAATAAACCATCGGATTTCACAATCAAATACCGTAATCCGATAATACTAGATTCAAACAGACAATATGAAATCGGCCTAGACCGAACCATTTCGATGTCATTCACTTGGTTTAATGTAACAAAAGAACTCAATAATCAGAAAATAAGATATTCAACAGATAGTGGTGCTAATTGGACGGAAATTATATTCAACCCTGGAGTATGGAATTACATTGATTTTGACAATTTAATCAAAGAAAAAACAAAAACAGGAACCTCATCAAACCCTCAATATCCAATCACTCTGGAGTTTAACGATACTGTATTCAGGACAATAATAACACTAGCCTCAAATTACAGATTAGATCTTACTCAAAGTAATTTTAATGATCTTATTGGTTTCAATAAAAAGATTCTAACAAGTAGTGTAAATGTTGGAGATTACATTCCTAATCTCTCACAAGACAGAAATATTGAATGTTCATTGTGATTTGATAAGTGACAGTCTTGTCGATGGTGAAGAGTCAGATATTATATATAGTTTCAGTACCTCAACTCTCACCCCGAGTTATAGTTTCACACAAGAGCCTCGACGAGTTCAGTACAACCCGTGTAATAAAAATACGATCAATAAAATAAGAATTTATATCACCGACGGTAAACGAAGAATTATAGATCTTAATCATAGTGACACTTCATTCAGTTTGATTTTAAGAGAGAAGAGAGATTAATCTAACTAATAGTTATAGATGGCATCATATGAATACAAGCGAATTTATCATCCAAAACTTGGACGATTTGTTTATAAACATAAAGGATCTGGGATCATTGTTGATAACATTTTCAAACCGGTTGGAAGGGTGTTAAGTAAAGTTCCAGAAATGGTTTTAAAACCTTTAGCGAAAAAAGCGCTTCAATCTGGTATTTCCCATGCTGGAGACAAACTGGGAAAAAAGCAGCTGAAAAAAGCGGAGAGCTTATTATGAGAAAATTACACGGTTCAACTAAACAATCAATGAATAAAACCATGAAACCAACCAAACCTACTAAACCAAAACAAGAAGAAGATTACAACACAATTCTGAATAGACTTATATCTGGTACTGGATTAAGACGATAAAATGTTATTAAAAAGTGAATTTTATCCAATTATAAATAGACTAGCAAGTGGGAAATGGTTTATATAAAAAGTGAATTTTATCTAAACTACTCATATAAATGAGTTTCAGAACAAGTGAAAATCTGCAACGATATGAATACGTTCGTTTCCATTTGGATAATGTCATTGAACAGCCTGGTAACAATCAATCACAGAAAAAGACAGGTTACAGATTCACAATCAACGATAGGTCGACTATGTTCGATTTTTTTAATGGGTATTTCAAAGTAACCAAAGAGCTTCAAAAAAGGGCAGATGGTGCTGGATATGCTGCAGCGGATCGCATCACAATGATAAACGGATCTCACAGTCTAATCAGACATATGGTTATCAAATCTTCAGGCAAAATCGTATACGAGAGTGATAATTTACATAGAATTACGAATGTCAAAAATCTCCTTGAATACAGCGATGATTATAGTAGATCCGTTGGAAAGAATTCTTTCTGGTATCTTGACACTGATGGAACAACAGCGAATACCAACTTAGGATTCGAGGCACGTCGTATTTTAACCCAAGCTAATCAGAATGACGGCGGCGGAGGAGCTAAGAGTATTAACGAGATGATACCGTTGAACCGATACAGCTTTTTCCAGGAATTAGAAAAAAAATGCTGCCCCCGATGCAGCTCACGATTGAATTAACATTGAACGAAGATAGTGAACTGATTCACATGGCAAATGGCACAGACGCTGGTCGTGTTGTAGTAAAAAGATTGTATCTTTGGCTACCAAGACTAATCCCAAAAGACATCATGTATAGTAATTTCGTTTCAGAGTTTCTTAAGCCAACAACCTGGACATATATGGGAGATATCTACAATCAGTCAGCAAATACCAGAGCTATTCAGAATATGTTTCAAATCAGTCCAGCTATTGATAACGTTAAACATGTTTTTATATATCTCCAGAGGACAGACGCACCAAATAATGATGAAGCAGAGAGGAGTTCGTATTTGTTCGATACTTTCAAGTTGAATGCCGCTAACGCTAACAGCTCTCTATCAAGCTGTAGGCTTGAATACGGGAATAACGTTTTTTACCCAGAGCTGGAATATGATAGTGACTCTAAAATACCGATATTTAATGATCTCATGTCATATGCATTTCGTAAGAACGATTACAATTCAGGAACACAGCTTAATGTATCCAATTTCACTAGTTTGTATGGATTATTGTATTTCGATTTGTCATATCAGAAAGAGGTAGTGACGAGAGATCCTAAACAGTTGATTCTCCATTATCGTCTCAATGTAGCCCCAGCAGCAAACGTCCGAGCTCATAGCATCGTATTTTACGAGAGTGAGGTTGTTGTTAAGACAGTTGGAAACGAATTGATGATAGTTTAAATAAATAAGTTTTACATCGATGAAAATTTAAATGAATATGTTTTTTAAAATAGAATTTATCTAACATATAATATATGACACAACTATACGAAATTAAAGTTAGTTTATCACCAAACCAGAAAAAGAATCTTAGTAACGCGTATCATAAAAGAGAAACTATCATTTTGAGACTGACAAAGGACTCTCTATCTGGGAATGACACTCTATACGTACCTCAGAATATAGTTAAGCGATTGAATAAAAATAGAAAATTGAGAAAAGGAATGGACATCAAACTAGCCAAAACAAACATTCGAAAGCAAGTTGGTGGATCACTCCTCTCTACAGTTCTGTCGCTTGGAAGAACTTTCGCTCCAACGATTGCCAAGACTATTGGATTGTCAGCTTTGGCAGGTTTAGCATCTGAAGGAGCATCTCAGATTGTTAAGAAGATATCTGGAAAAGGTGTTCAAACTGGTGGGTTTCTCATACCACAAAATAAAATCAACCAGTTGATAGCATATAAACATCTTTTGACCACAAAACAAAAACAAGATATATTAAATGCTCTACAAACAGGCTCTGGTGTTCATATAAAACCAACGAAAGTACAAACAGGTGGGTTTTTAGGTACTCTTCTTGCATCAATTGGAGTTCCTTTAGCTCTTGAGGCAATAAAGAAGATCACTGGTAATGGTGCCCCTCAGATGGGACAGCCTAAACAAAGACCACCCAGATCTAATAATCAAAATGGTGGATTGTTAGACCCAATGTATAGAACTCCACCTTTTTATGGAAATTGGAAGGACGGTACAATCGGTATGGGGACAAAAAAAAAAAAAGCTCACAAAAAGGGCGACGGTCTGCTATTAGGAAAGAACTCACCCTTCAAAAACGTCCCACTGTTAAACATTCTGTTGTAAAACCCGAATTCCATAAGAATGTCCCATTAAGTAATTATGATTTAATAAAATGGTGTAAATATCTGAATATCCCAATTAATGATGTATTGTCAAGAGATGAAAATGTTCCTCACAATCATAGACAGGCTCTATTCATTTACAATCTTGAACCATCATATATGAGCAGTAGCCATTGGGTATCCACATATGTGAAAGATAACGTCATCAATTACTTTGATTCATTTGGTTTGCCTCCATTTCAAGAAATAGTTAATCATGCTAAAAAGAAGAACTTAACATTGCTTCATCAGAACAATCAAATACAAAATTTACTGACGACAACATGCGGTTACTTCTGTTTATACTTTTTGAATGAGATGAATAAGGGCAAATCATATTTTGATCTGTTGGAAGTTTTCGACATATTTAACACGGTTAAAAATGAGAAATTCTTAGAACAGTATTTTAAAAATATCTAACTCATATATATATGAAATCATATTGCGTGAAACAAAAAAAGGTCACTCTATGTGTACCAGACAGTGAAAGACATGTAAAAGCCAAAAACGGGCGAACCATGCTTAAATGTGCTTGTGCAGAATGTGGAATCACTAAGACGAAATTTGTCAAACAATCGGGAAACGGGGTCGCCCGTCGAAAGGGGCGGGCTTACTAGATACAGTAGCATCGACTGGTACTGATTTATTGATTCACCACGGTATTCCTTGGCTTGGAAAAAAGGCTGTTGAAATGGGAAGATATTATGGATCAGAAGCATTGAGAAACCCAAAACTGCAGAAAAAGGCTATCGATTATGCTCTGGATAAGTTGAATCCAATGATTCAAAATGTCGGAAGTCAAGCTCTTGATCAATTATCAACCAAAATCAGACCAAATAGAAAGTATAAAACCGATAGAAAGGATTTGGATGGTGGAAGTTTAGATATCCATAAACTAATTGGGAAATTACCGACACCAAAAGCTGGATGGACTCCTGGAAAGTATAAATACATGGGGGCATATAACCCTCTCGATAAACAGTTAGAGTATGATAAAAACACTGGAGAGGTCACCAAGTGGCACGTACAACCTTACAATGAAGTTGATAGAATATCAGCTCATCATGATATTTGTTATGATATGGGTAAAAACAAAGGTGAATGTGACAGAAAAATGGTTAAGTCACTTGATATGATTCCTTATGGACAGATGCCAAAATGGGGGCAAACAGCACGATTTCTAATCAACACGAAGCAGAAACTAGGTCTTGGTGTAACAAAACAAAGGAAGACAAAAAACGGAAAAGGCCGTCGAGTGAAGAAAACTGGCAAGAAAAATTAGCTGATGAGCTTCATAAACCTATAAAGCGTAACTTCACCCGGCGGCGGGTAATTGTAAATCATAGTGACAAATTTTGGTGTTCAGATATCGTTGAGATGCAAAAATTCAGTCGATGGAACGCTGGCTACAGATATCTTCTAATGGTTCTTGATGTCTTCTCTAAATACGGTTGGATAGTCCCTTTAAAAGATAAAAAGGGTGAAACAGTTGCTAAGGCATTAAAAACAATATTCAAAGAGGGGCGTAAACCACAATATCTTTGGACAGACAAAGGCAAGGAGTATTACAACAAACATGTTAAGGAACTACTTGATAAGAATAAAATAACATTGTACTCAACTGAGAATGAGGAAAAGTCGTCAGTTTGTGAAAGATGGAACAGAACAATTAAAACCAAGATGTGGAAACAGTTTACTGTTCAAGGTAATACACAGTATCTTGAAATGTTACCTAAATTAGTGAAAGAGTATAACAATACCAGACATTCCAGCACAAAGATGACACCTACAGAAGCAAGCAAAAAGAAGAATCAAGGAGTTGTTTACTTTAATCTATACGGTGATATGGAAACATTAAAACAAAAACCAAAGTTCAAAGTTGCTGATAAGGTTAGAATAAGTAAGTATAAACGAAATGTGTTTGATAAGGGCTATACACCAAATTGGTCTGAGGAAATTTTCACAGTTGATGAAATACAACATACGAATCCAATCACATACAAACTAAAGGATCTCAGAGATGAAGACATTCAAGGGAGTTTTTATGAACCTGAATTACTTAAAGCTGAACAACAGGTATTCAGAATTGATAAAGTGATTCGGAGGGATTATAAGAAGAAACAGGCTCTTGTTAAAGTGCCACTGGGACGAAAATTCATAGGTTTATTTCCGCCAAATTCTGTCGCAGAATATCGCGTTTTGTTCATATTTCCCCAGAAAACTGAACAACAAACCTTCCATCCTAACATTTTTTAGCTCCAAAGTCGCGTAAAATGTGTCCGCCATTACTGAAAACGTGTTCCTGGGTGATTGCGCAATTTAATAGCTTGTGACGTCAGAGGCTCACCTCAGTCGCGTTTCCTTGTGTTTTGACTGAAGATGTCTACCGTCGACTGCGAAAGCCTCCGAAGAGTATTTCTACGATTCGGAACAGTCTTTAGCTTCCGAAGCCTCTGGATTCATTCGGCAAATGAAGAATTTTTCTTACCGTACGATGTAAGAACTGATGGGAGGTTTCAACTAGTAATCTTGTCAACAAACTGTTTAAAGCTTTTTTTCTCGCCATGTTATTTGAGTTATTTGGCGGGAGTTCAAAACATAAGCGAAATATGCTTAGACAATGATTGTAGTTCAGGCCCCAGTTGCTCAAAAAGTGGATAACTCTTTTTCAACGGATAAGTCGCTGTCCAGTGGATAAAATTTATCGCTTCATCTCGGTTGTTCAAAGCTTGGATAGCGCTATCCAGCCAGCTGTTCAGCCGCTATCCAGCGATCGTAAAGTTGTCCATTCCAAGGTACGTTGTGTAACTGTTATCCACTGTAAACCTGTAGCAAAATAGACATGGCTATTCGAAGAATTGATCTTTAAAGCTGTGGAAATTTAGACAAAACACCTATGAAAACTTTAGACTTTGATGCTCGCGAATTCTCAACCATGGGTCGATCGATGTTACTGTTGGCGTGGGAGAAAATAAAAGAAGCGATACTTTGTCTGCCGTTGTTTATGTTCATTATATATTATAAAAAATCATTGATATTTTTGGCCATTCTTGACATAGTCTGGGAAACTTTCTTGAAAAACCGTAATTGTTGTAGTCAGCTGGCAGGCAGCTTATCGTGTCTATCATAGTACAGTGGTCACTCAACAGATTGAAACACAGGTGCTTGGCGCTGCTAAATATTTTAAACAGTTTTATAGAATTCTTTTTCTGAGCCGAAAGAAGTGAAATAAATCAAAACCCTATTTTTCAAGAACTGGAGGCCTTGTGTGACCGGAATCTAAATATTTGTAGTCAAAATTAAAAGCCACAAGGAAAATTTTCCGCTGCTCAACAACAACATGCGGACCGCCGAGGAAACGAAGCTTTCGCTTCCCTTATTCGCTGCGTAAAAATAATAACTTGATATTTAATCATTTTTCTTAGTAGTTCATTTACTAAGATTGCTATGACAGGTAAAAGAAATAAAATTGTTAAACCCTTAGGCAAATAGTAGCGTGTGATATTTTTTCCCAACTTCAATTTCCACGCACCGACGATCCGATCGAACAACAACAACATTTTATTTGCATTCCCAATTACAAATGCCATTGCACATAGAAAAGAGAAAGAAAAAAGCTGCAAAATCGATTAATTTACAATTCCTGTGTCTATTGATCCATTTCTTAATGCAAAAGCTTCGTAAATGAAGTAACCTAATTTTTTACAAGTGAAAGCGTCTTAAGAGAAATACAATTTTAAGAATCGAAATCGGAATATTTACTAATAATATCGTCCACTAAAGATTTTCTAATTGCATCATATCTATTGCAAGATAAGAGGAAGTGTACTTCGTTTTCAACTTCATTTGAGCTGCAGCATTGACAAATTCTCAGATGCTCAGCAAGTCTAGGAGTGGAATGTCTGCCATTTTCAATTCTTAGGTTGTAATTACCTAACCTAAGTTTCGCTATTACCCGAACCATAATGTCAATCGACTGTTCACCGACAGGGAATAAAGAGAGAAAAGTTTCTCCACATTCAGGATGGTATGTTATAAAATAAATGTCCATGCTTCTAAGCGATTACTGCTCTGAAATTAACACACGCGGAATTACAAAAAGGAAAAGATAAGCAGTACAAACTACATCAGCTTAATCACGGCGGTCAGGATTGCATTCACCGAGGATCTTCGCACTAGCAGACGGCAGAACTGAAAGGGTTTTCCACGACGATAATAAATTTCAAAATACGTTGAAAGAAAGTCAGTTTTGCACAATGGTGGATGCGTTGAAAAGGAAACAAACTATCACTTCAACTGCGTTACAAGATTAGGTAAGTTTACCTTTCGTCTTGTTCGCGCAGATAATGTTTTTTTCCAGTTCTTTTTTCCATATAGTTAGAATAGGCAATTGAATGATCGACCTCTGGGATCTTGCGACATGAACAGCCCTCTGGAAAAACTCGTCCGTGAAGTGATCAAAATGCCTCTCGGGTTGAAATTCGCACTGTGTGAGTACGAACATTGTCCTTTTTTCCATTGCGGGTCCGCTAGCAGGGCTTCAATGAAGCAAATTACCAGCTCGGTGGTTGGATTTATTGTTGTAGCATTGTACAACACAAGTGCTACCTGTCATTACTGCTGTAGCAAGGAAGATTTCAAAGTCGTGCAACAAACAGTTGGCAACAAATCTTTCCTCGAACACAATTTACTTTCCCGTGGGAAGTAACCATGTGAAGGCACTAGGTTTGAGGTGAGCCTCTGACGTCACTTCCGCTCATTCGCAAGCCAGCTTCCGGAACAAGGGCCAGTAATGGCGGCCGCAAAATCTCGACAAAAACCGTCCGAAAAAAGCAACTTCTAGTCATCGTAATAAGTTGAAATTTGGCAGGGTGACTAAGAACCACAAACTATGTTCGAAAATGTAAAAACATGGAATACCAAAATTCTGGTCCCAGTGGCACTTTAAATGGAAGGGATACAGTGATGAATTTAACAGTTGGGTTCCAATGAAGGATTTACAAATAATATAATATATACATATGGATACTGAAAAACAAGAATGGTATTGTGATATTTGCAACAAGAAATATAGTTCGAAGAGAAAGGAAAAACATCTTCTAACTAAAGTTCATAAAAAGAATAAAGAACGTTCAGATCGTGAGGAGGAACTTGAAGATTATGAAATACGTCGCGATGTACTAATGATGGAAAATATTGCAGATATGGATTTTGAGGAGTTCGAAAAAAAATATAAACTTGTTGATAAACAACTTAAAAAAGAATTTGGTCGTAATTACCAAGTTTATGAATGAATGCACAAGTCAAATTCATTTAAAAATAAAACATATAGTATTAATATATGGATAAAAACAAAAGAGGAAGACCAAAAGTATATTTCACTGAAGAAGACAGAAAGGAGGCTTTAAAAAAAAGTAAAACAAAGTACATGCTGAATAAAGAATGGTATTGTGACGTTTGCAAAAATGGACGAAATTATACTCTTGCTGGCAAATGGATTCATTTCAAATCAAAAAAACACATCAAAAACGCTGAGAAATAATACAGTTCAAAGGATTCATGCTTGGATCATTTGAATTCTCCACTATATTTAAATGCGGATTAAAAATATTTAAATAATATTATAGTATAGTAATATATAGAATGAAATTAAATGAGACAATGTTGAAAATCAATAGATTAGAACAAAAAATATCACGAATTAATGATGAAATAGATAAGAGATATAACCTAATTATTTGTAAATTTCGTAGAGACTGTTATTTACCAGCAACACATCAACTAATTACTGGTAAGTTTCCTAACTATGTAAAGACTATGATATGTGATAAATGTTCAGATAATATAGACAATTTAAACTGCTACCAACTTGATATTATGGGATTTGTTGACCTATATAAGTTATAAGTTATAAGTTACAATTACAGTTACAGTTCGAATGATCCATGACAGGATCATTTGAATTCTTGACCATACTTAAACGCAGAATGAAAGTCATTTAAAATAAAAACTTATAGTAATATATAGAATGAAAGAATCTAATCATATTAATATGGATAAAGCTAGTTTGAAGAAACTCAGCAAATCACAACTTATTAAATTGCTTCTGAAGCAGGAGAATAAGAAGCCAGTTCAACAAAAACGAAGACCAATACCAACACCTCGGAAAAGTGTCAAAGAAATGGTCAAGCATTATGAAGATAATATTATTCAACCAGTCCCAGCACCAAGAACCATAATAAAACAAACCGACAAAGCTTTAAAAGGTTTTGCCAAATCTTATGAAATTAACATAAGAAACAATAGAGATCCGCTTGTTCAAATGCAAAATACACGAAAAGGTGCAGAACGTCAAGTAACAACTTTGTTGAATGAAATGAAAGGCTTGAAATACGTTGAAACATTGAAAGTCACTTTCAAAAAAATATCAGCTGATGTAATAGTCGAAAAGTCAGCATATTTCAATAGTGCAAGTCAAACAATAATCAACCAAATGGAAATTAATGAAGCATTACAAATGTCTAAACAAAATATCTTAAACAAGATAGCTCAATGGATTTCAGAAGGATCAGGATGGACTATACAATCTGTTGATAGTCATTACCTAAACATCGCCAAATACGAACCCATGAAAGGATCCTCATATATCAAACTGCCTAACGAACTGAGAAATTCAAAGAAGGGATTAATAAACATGAAAAATGAGGATAATGAATGCTTCAGATGGTGTCACATCAGACATATAAATCCACAAGAGAAATATCCTCAAAGAATTAAGAAGACTGACAAACAATACGTTGGAAAGTTAGATTACTCAGGTGTTGAATTTCCAGTTGGTGTCAAACATTACAACAAAATTGAGAAGCAAAACAGTATCAATATAAATGTATTCGGATACGAAAACAAACAGCCATATCCCATCTGTGTTTCAAAAGAAAAGTATGAAGATCATATTGAACTACTTCTGGTAACTGAAAAAGAAAACAAGCACTATGTTCTCATAAAGGATTTTAACAGATTCATGTATAACCAAACAAAACATGAACACAGGAAACACTTTTGTATGCACTGTCTGCAATGTTTCAGTTCTGAAAGAGTATTAAGCAATCACAAAGATATTTGCATACAAGTGAATGGTACCCAAGCAATTAAAATGCCACAAAAAGACAATAACATACTGAAATTCAACAACTTTCATAAACAGCAACCTGTTCCATTTGTCATTTATGCTGATTTTGAGGCTATAACAGGGAAGATTCATGGATGCCAACAAGAAGGTAAAAAATCATACACCGAAGCCTACCAAATACATACAGACTGCGGATATGGATACAAGGTTGTCTGCTGTTATGATGACAAATATACAAAACCAATACAAATATATAGAGGTGAAAAGGCTGTATACAAATTCATGGAAAATATTTTAGAAGAAGTAAAATACTGCAAAAAAGTAATGAAAAAACATTTTAATAAACCATTAATAATGACAGAATTAGATGAACAGGAATTTGAAAAAGCAACAACATGTCACATCTGTGATAAAAAATATACTGAAAAAGAAATTCGGGTGAGAGATCATTGCCATATTACAGGTAAATTCAGAGGCTCAGCTCACCAAGAATGCAATCTGAAACTTAGAATAAATCCAAAAGAAATAAAAATTCCAGTCATATTCCATAATTTGAGAGGTTATGACAGTCATTTCATCATGCAAGAGATTGGAGTTATTGTTAAGAAACATACATACAAAAATAAGAAAGGAGAGGAGAAACAAATGAATATCAATGCTATTCCAAATAACATGGAGAAGTATATGGCTTTTATGCTTGGAAATCATCTTACCTTCATTGATAGTTTCCAATTCATGAGCTCTAGTTTGGATAAATTAGTCAGCAACTTACCTGCAGAAGCTTTAAAGTATACAAACCAAAACTTCAGGGGCAAAAAATTCAATCTTATGACACGAAAAGGTATTTATCCGTACGATTTCATGGACAGTTTTGAGAAATTCAATAAAACAGAATTACCGACTAAGGAAGAATTTTACAGCATATTAAATAATGAGCACATAACAGATGACGATTATAAACATGCTCAGAAAGTGTGGAATACATTTCAATTACAAACAATGGGTGAATACCATAATTTATATCTTAAGTCTGATATCGTTTTATTAGCCGACGTGTTTGAAAATTTTCGCAAAACATGTCTTCAGTATTACAAATTAGACCCATGCCACTATTTCACTAGCCCTGGTTTGAGTTGGGACGCCATGTTGAAGATGACTAATATTCAATTGGAACTAATGACAAACATAGATATGTTTCAATTCATTGAAAAAGGCATGCGTGGTGGGATCAGTTATATTGCTAACCGTTATGCTAAAGCGAATAACAAGTACATGAGTGAATATGATGAGAATATGCCGTCAAAATACATTATTTACCTTGATGCGAATAATTTATACGGGTGGGCAATGAGTCAATATCTCCCTACTGGAGGTTTCAAATGGTTGACGGAAAAGCAGATTAATAAAATCAATTTAGCTCAGTATAATGAAGACAGTAATAAAGGATTGTTAATAGAAGTCGATTTAGAATACCCGAAAGAGCTTCACGAATTGCATAACAGCTATCCATTAGCTGCTGAGAGAGTTTGTGTCAATAAAGATATGCTGTCTGAGTATTGTAAAACAATAGCTACAAAATACAATATATCGACAGGACTAGTACATAAATTAATTCCTACATTAAGCAACAAAGAAAAATATGTTCTGCATTATAGAAACCTGCAACTGTACCTTGATCTTGGATTGAAAATAAACAAAGTCCATCGAGTTTTAGAATTCAATCAGTCGCCTTGGCTCAAACAATACATTCAATTCAATACACTGAAACGTACTCAAGCAAAAAATTCATTCGAAAAAGATTTCTTCACACTTATGAATAACTCCGTTTTTGGAAAGACAATGGAAAACATAAGAAAGCGTGTTGATGTCCGACTTATCACAGATGAAAAGAAACTATTGAAAATGGTAAGTAAACCTACTTATGTAAGCAGCAAGATATTCAACAAAGATCTAGTTGCAGTGCATAAAATAAAAGAAACTCTCACTTTAAACAGGCCATCATATGTGGGAATGTGTATTCTCGATTTAAGCAAGACATTGATGTATGATTTCCATTATAACTACATAAAAGAAAAGTATGGAAACAAAGCCAAATTATTATTCACAGACACAGACTCATTAACATATGAAATCGAAACCGATGATGTCTACAGAGACTTTTGGAATGACAAAGATCGATTTGACAACAGCGAATATCCAGAAAGCTCGCCTTATTTCGATAAGACAAACAAGAAAGTAATTGGTAAATTCAAAGATGAAGCTTGCAGTATTCCAATAACAGAATTCATCGGTTTGCGATCAAAAATGTATAGCTACATAAAAGACAATAATAAAGGCGGAAAAACAGCCAAAGGAATCAAGAAAAATATAATAAATAACAACATCAAACATACTGACTACAAAAATGTTTTATTAGAAAATAGACAAATCCAACATACTATGAAAACTATTCGAAGCAGCAAACATCAACTAGGTAGTTACGAAATAAACAAAATATCACTAAGCTGCTTCGATGACAAAAGATATATATTAACTAATGGAATAGAAAGTTTGGCTTATGGTCACTATTATATAAGTTCGAAATAAAATTAAAGTTCAAGCATCATTTCTTCTTCCTGTGGGGGTCGAAGTACAAGCTCAGAAGACGCTATTGTCTGAATATGACTCAAATCTTCTGGAAGCTTCTTCTACACTCAGAGGCATCTTGTCAACCGGAAGAAAATTTGGAAATTTTTATCAAAACTGAACTTTTTCTGATATTTTTACACGAAAAAGTAATTTATGGGTACGTTTTTAATTGGTCAATAGAGATCATATGATATCATGACCTTGGAAAATGGCTGAGTCATTTCCTGTTTTCACCAGACATGTCCAGACTTGTTTCTGAGAAAAACTTCCTGCTTTTCCGAGAAAGACTTCCTGTGGTGTGGAATCACGTGATTGAATAATGCGTTGGATGCATCATGAGATACAACATATAGTATCCAAATCCAATCAATTCAGCCCATGTAATAAAATACATATAGTTTCCCATAAAATGGAAACAGCATCGCAAAAAGAAACTTCCCCTCTTGATCGCTTCGCGATCAATTCACTGCCTCACAAAAGCTCCGCTTTTGTTCCCCAATGCTTAAAAAATGGATCTAGTATATAGTTATCCATAAAATGACTCCATCACATAATGTCATCACAAAATAAAGCGCCCATCGCTCTTCGAGCTCTTCCCACCTAGGCGCTTTTTGCAATAACGACCCCCCCATCCCCGTGCGTCGTCTTTGAATGTATTGCTACGCAATCATTCAAATACTTAGCATGCCGGGGGGTCTATTGCCGTGATTGAGCCATGTGATGGAATCATGTGATGGAGCCATGTGATAAAATACATATAGTTTCCCATAAAATGGAACCAGCATCGCAAAAATGGATATAGTATATAATACCATCACATAAAAACATGTGATAAAAAAACATATAGAACCCCATTATGTCTCACGTGCCCTACGATTCATAGTCTCTACGAGACTAGAATCTACCCACGTGAGACCGCGACGGAGCCTCACTCGCTACTTCGTAGCGACTTCCCGAGCCTGCTCGGCTCCTCACCATCACATAAAACCATGTGAAAAAACATATAGTTTTTCAAAAAAATTATTCCATAACATATAGTTTTCAAAAATGGTTCCATCTAATGGTGTAGTAGTTATAGAGTTGGCGGATTCTAGAACACTTTCGAAGAAAGTGGTCTAGAACCGCCAACTCTATAACTACTGTGGGCACTTTAGTATCTATGCACGGGTTTAACTCTCTTAAATGTTCGGTGAACCCATATTTTCTTTTGATAAATCACTTTCTCTGTCAATTATCTATGTTTTGAGAAAATTTAAAGAAAATCTGTATTGTGGAAGTTTGATTTTTTTCAACTTTTCTGCCCTCGCATCATCGAATTATGCTGTTATTGTAGCTGCACGGTGTTCGCAAAAGTCCATCTTAGAGGATGAGTTTAACTAAAAGGATGACACCAGCCCACATTGTTTACTTGACAGACCCACTTAAATGAAATTTGACTAAGAAAGTGGGTCTACAGCGAATCATTTGTAATATTTTTCAACTAACAAGCACTGAGGCCATGTTGAGTTGCGAGGGCCGATTTGTCAAAATTGGGGTATTTTCCACTCGCTTTATTTTGAAAACGAAGTCAGTGACCCCCCAATTTTTTTGAATTTCTGACATAGGTAACTCATTATCTGACTGTAGCCAAAGTATGAAAAAAATCTGTATTGTAGAAATTTTTCGCGCGAACGTCCTTAAATGGGTTTCAAGTGGCTAGAGTAGGCCCATTATTTCCATCCCTTGTTTTGATTCATTGTGTTCTTTGTACATGTGTCTAGAGGTCAGAGGGGTCAAAGCTCACTGCGGGAGCTGTTGCAGCCTCTTGTAGAAGGTGTTCTTAATGACAAGAACCTGTCAATCAACACTAACCCACTTGAGGTGTACAAAGCGTGGATTAACCAGATGGAGTCAGAGACAGGACAAGCAAGGTAGGAATGCACAACAAAATTTGAAGCAAAAGTTATTATCAATTATTATTATTATCTATTAAATATTGATATTACCCAAAGGCTAAGGTAGTTAATACTTACCTTAACCTTGATTGCTCCAGAATTACATGGACCAGAACTACATAACAACATTTCTCTAAAAACAGTCAGTCAGTCAGCCAGTCAATCCACTTTGTTTAATGAGGGTACAGTACCATGTAATACAGCTGAAAACATGTGACCCAGTCAGCTCACACGTGGAATTGAAATAATGAAATGTTTGTTATTATGGAGAGAGGAAAGCCAGAACTTGCAGGGTTAAAACTTGATGCTCGCACAGTCACCAGTGGCGACTAAAAAGTGTCCAGGGCCACTAAAAGTTGAGGTTTGATCACCGGAAGGGCGACTACGATTTGAAAGGTACAAAAAGAATAACAATAACAAAATAAAATGTGCTTTCCTTGGAGTAGCTTTTTTCCTAAATCCTTTCTTTCCTCGACTCTAAGTTCATCAATTGCAGTAAAAGTTTAGTTCTAAAGTGCAAAATTCAAAGCCATTCATGATCGAGTTTTTAGATCGCTCCGATATCTAGACGCCAGTTCATTTTATTGACAAGTGACTCCAGACTTACTTAGAGTCCTATGCAGTACGTTTTCAAACATGAGTATCAGCAGAATCACTCAACCCTGCTCGGTATAATAGAAGGACTAGAAGACAATGACAGGGACTTTGACGAAGAATTAGTTGACAAGCCTCAATCAATAAATACCTGTAAAAACTGCAACCGCAGTGCACATAACAAATGCTTGAAAGAAAAAACTGTGTTCATTAAAACAATTCAGATACATCGGTGTATATGAATAATTAATCCATTTCTGGGAGCATAAGTTAAAAGCCATGGGGCATTTATTCAAGAAAAATGGTTTTAAAATTTTTTGTGTTATAAGAAGAAATTTAAGAGCCACTTTATTTTGGCCCGGGCCACTGAAAATCAGTGTTCTCCTTATCAGGCGGTAACCGGTAAAATTTACCGCTTGTAGCACCGCTTGTTACCGGTTAGCCAGAACCATATACTAAGGCCTGGATTAGAAACATCCAATAGTTTGGGATCGTGAAAGATTTATTATCGGATTGAATTATGAAAGGATTTATGTCAGTCGTACTATGTACCACGTAAGTCTTATCTTAGTAGCTTTTCTCATTGTCCATGCGTTTGTACATTATTAGACGAAGTCCTACCATCTCGATATTTCTAAGTTCATTAGAAAATAGTCTCATCTGCTCTGCGTTTCTCCGCACGTTTCTGCCTTAGTAAGATGTTAGTCTTTTCTTTGTAACATTTCTCCATATGCGAGTACACTTCTAAGGTATTAGCCTTCTCGACATTTTCTGTGCGATCGTGTATTCGTCAGTGTGGTCTTATCTTCTCAACTGTCGAAGAAAAATATTATTGTTATCTTCTCGACGTTTGTCCGAGTGCTAGTATATTCGTAATTTATATGTTGTTAGTTGTATCTCCTTAACATTTCTCGATACGTTAGCGTTGTCGTAAGATATTGGTGTTATCTTTTTGACATCTATATCAGTACATTGGTTTGTTCAGGTTTGTTCGTGAGCGCTTTTAGTATTGTCTTCTCCTCGACGTTCTTCATTTGAGCCTTCGCAAGGACTCTGACTTATCTTCTAGGCGTTTCCCTGTACGTTTTTTTAGGTTGCTGTAACCTTTTTTTCTTCGACGTTTGTCTGCACGTTAATACGTTCCTTGTAACAGGAACTGTAAACGTCAACTGTTTTGAAGGGTTTTCGAGAAGTGTGTGAGCCTAGTGTCATGCGGGCAACATTATGGGTCTCATGACGACAATTCCACTCCAGGGAAGAAAAGGATTTTCAACAGAGCTGCTTTACCGGTCCAAAAAACTGACTTACCTGTTACCCTGAAAACTAGGGAGAACACTGCTGAAAACTCAGGGATACTGCCCCGAGTGGCCACCAAGCACAAAAGTTAATTTTAAGCCCTGAACTTGGACAGAAATCCTGTAGCAAGTTTAAAAACTGAACTTACGACAAACTCAAACAAGTTACGACATTGAGTCTGATTTTCAAACTCAGTGGGAGTGTAGACTCCCAGTTACTGAGAATCAACATAGTATAATCATTAACATTTCTGAACACATTTTGTCTTTTTTAGTAAGTTACCATATGATGTGGAACCAGAACAAGCCATTAAACATCCTGAAGTGAATGCCAGAATAGAAGCTGCCATGAAGAGCCTCACTGCAGCAACAGACACATTCTTGAACTCCATTGTGCAGTCTGTTGATAAACTCCCGTGAGTATCTATCTCTTTTTCTCTCTTGACACTGTCAGAGAATATGAAGCACTCATTCCATTGGTTGTTGAAGCACAAAGAAAATTTTCTCCACACAAATTGTAAAAATGAGTACTGGTAAACGATTAGGTAAATCTAACAAACTGCTGGGGGCAGCCCTGTGGCAGCCTACATGTGGCATCCCATCCAATGATCCGTGGTGGATAGTAATTACTCCTGGCTACTTTATGCCACGGAAACAAGGTTGAGCTCAGGCCATATGGAATAGCTATGTTGCATAGTAGTAAGGCTGAAGAGGTGAATAACATTTAGCGTGAAGGCCAACCATGATTTGATAAACATGTTTGTTAATGGTTATGTGTGGGAGACTGACTGGCTTTTTATACCATGGCAGAAGTGGTTGTTGGTTCTGTGCTTTCGTTGTTGTAGTCGTCAGAATTGTGTTTTTGTTGTTGTTGGAAATCTGATAGTCACTTATTGTTCACCAGGTATGGTTTGAGGTATGTTGCCATGTCTTTGCGAGTGGCTCTCGCTGAGAAATTTCCAGAAGCACCAGAGTCAGAGATATTGAAGGTAAGATCAAAACTGTGCAGCCTTAGGGACTCTTTTACTTTTCACTTTGTGCAAGCCACACTACACACATCACCTCTGTGTCCCTCGGGCACACAGAGACATGCTTTGAATGCACTCCACTCTTAGACTGAGTATAAACATAGATGTCTTAAGGTCACTGAGATGTCATGTGAAAGCTGTTTTTTGTATTTTTCCTGAAAAAGAGCCCCATACTAGTTGTTGAAAATAATGTAACAGAGCTTCAACCATTGGTTAATATGTGGGTTGTTTGAATCTCTTTGTAAACTTCATCCAGATTGCAGTAATTTACTGTAATGAATACACCATATGGGACAGACTAAATAAACATCAAAGCTAAAACAAATCTCTAGAACTTCAACAGATATGCCTGCAATTCGTTCAAAACTTCATATATAATGACAGCAGGGTGGTTTTCATTTACTTGATCAGAATGAAATTACTTTACAGGTTGTAGGTAACTTGATCTACTACAGATACATGAACCCAGCCATTGTGGCTCCTGATGCTTTTGATATTGTGTCATTTGGTGTCGACAAAAACTTGACTCTAGATCAGGTACATATTTATTAATTTGCTCTTTGTGCCCCTAAGTCTGCCTGAGTGACTACTGACTCAGACTTACCATCTTTGTGAAATCCTGTTTGAGCTGATACATGTATTCAGTTAAATGCTCTACGTAGGATCACTTATAAATGACCATGTTGCTTTGGTAACCATCTTTTCTATTTCAGAGGTCACTGATAAACACTTAACAACTGGTCCCTCGGTAAAGCAGTGAATTTTGTAATTTCAGCACACGTCAATACTTGTGCGTTTATTCGACACGTTAAAAAGAAACAAGTAGAACGTAACAGTAAGAAGATCTTGAAAAGGAAACACGAGGTTGGCCTTACAACGCTTCCCTGAATTAAAGTAAAAAAAAAAGAAGAAAAAGTCCTCAAATTACAATAAAAATAAAATTCACTTCCATTTTTACGTATTTACGTATTAAAGTTTTTCAGCGACGAAATCGAGGGGAACATTGAGATTCGAGACAAACACGTAGCGGGCAACATTGCAGTGTTACCCTCTGGAGTCATAGTTTCCTCGGATGTTACCTCTGCTCAGAGCTTTTTGCTAGAAACAGTTCCATTGTTAGACGTTGTGTGATCCGAGTCAGCCAATGAATGCGTGAGCTTTATCTGGAACTCTACCTATATAACAACAACATATTGATGTCTGTACTTTCATGATCCTTACATCGATAGTCCTTGAGCTGTTTGCTGTTTGCACTATTACCCACAACTGTGTGGAGCTACTCCTCTGCTCCCCCCCCCCCCCCCCCCACCATCATTTTAAAACTGCACTGTTTCACTTTGGCGTGTCTACCATAAGTCAATGCTGTTCCCTGCTGTTCTCGGTAGAAGATAGTAAATAAAACTGAAAAGAGCGTCTTTATTTTTTGTTTACCTGGAACAGTAGTTCATAGGCAGTGAAAGTGGTCACTGGCGCACTATTTTTTCTTCCGCCTCACATGATTATAAAAAACACCTAACTCACGGCTGGTTTGGGCCAGTTAAGGAGCATACGAATTAAGACAAATGGTTTGTTCCCCTCTGAAAACCGCCTAGGCAAGTCAGATTCCCTGTTTAAATGTTGTTATAAGCTGAACAACTTTGTTTACCTGTTTGTTTAATTTTTTCATTTTTTCATCGAATCTTTTTGTCCTCCAGAGAAGAAATCTTGGATCCATTGCCAAGATTCTACAGTACGCAGCGTCAAATAAAATGGTAAGAAAATTTTGACTGGCGAGAACAAGGAAAATCTGTGCAGGCAAACCAATCCTTGCAAGGCAGCAAAGTTGCGGCAAAAAGACTGCAACAAGTGTTTCAAATTTAATCTAAGCGCAGCAAGTTCAACTGAATAGGCCATTTTCTTGTGCCTCTTTTTTAAAGCGAAACCTGGTGCATAACATTTTATACGAAAATGAGTTTTATTTGCATGTGAATGAAAACTCACTTTTATATGAAAGCATGTGCACCAAGATTCGCCTTGAAAAAGAGGTACAAGACAACTCGGAAATGGCCTATTCGTCGCCAAAAAATAATCAACTTAAGCCACTTGTAAATACTGTGGTTCAGTTTTGCATTTTTGGCTTAAGTTGATTTATTTTCCATGGTCTTTGTGATAATTTATGATAGTGCGTTTTAAGACAAAGCAAAACAAATCGAACTAAAATCAAATTTGAACCACAGCGTACACAGCTCGTGAAGATAGGTTGCATTTAAACTTTTCTTTTGTGAATTGTTTCCATGTTAAATGCTTGTCTTGTTATTGCAAGTGAATTCACTGCTGAAAGTTAGGTATTTTACCCAGTTAGGAAGACAGGCTGGTAACAAGGAACTAGGGAACTCTGATGTGGAACATCCTGACCCAGAGAATTTGCCCGACCATGTTGTTAGTACACGTTGGGTTACACAGCTTTTACCACTCGCTTGATTTGCATGTGATTAAAGGATGATTTGCACGTGATTAAAGTTTCATTTGCACGTGTTTGAAGCAGTTGACGTTACGTTTTACATTTACATTACGTTGAGTTCTTGTCGTGATGATTTTTTATTTCTTTTTTTTTTGGCTTCCCTGAGCACACAAACTTCATTCTGCGTGGCTTTTGAAGCTTGAGCACACAACAAAACATTGCATGCAATAAAAAATTTGCTGCAGGAGAAGTCCGCCCACCCTTAAAATTGATGCATTGTGCGCAACAGTTGTAGGGAACTTTTGCACTTGCATGCAATTTTGTTCACAGTTGGGCACTGTCTGTACGCCTTCAGCACACGCATTTGAACTGAAAAAACCTATTGATCATGAGAATGAAGGAAATGATAACCAGTCACAAAATTACTTGATGTTTAAGCAACTTCTCCCAACATGTGTCGTGGGACATGAATGGAGGCCAGTGAGGAGAATACGCGTGATGATATTGGGGTTTAAAGGGGTTAAACATAACCAGAAGTGATGCAACAGGCTCAGGTTCACTCGTTTCCTTAACTGGATCTTCCGATGTTTCCATGTAAAGACCGCGTAGCACTCGAATACCGAAGATTTCAACAACGGTTACCTGATTGAGCCAGGACATGTGTTATGTTGTTGTTTCAAATGAAGTATCCAAATAGGAAAGGATCCGGAAGAGTCAGTGAAATGTTTATGTTGCATGCTGTTTATTTTGTTACGTTAACACCATTCTAGTGATCAAAGTGATTAATGTGAAGTTTGATTATTTAAATACAGGTTAGTAATTTACTATTTTGATTGGTATTTCATTAGTTTGGAGGCGAGAGTGCCCATCTCAGTCCACTCAATGGCTATATTGCCGAGGCCCATCAACGCTTCAAGTGAGTTCCCAAACATTCACTGCGTCAATGATATCAAGCAATAGTTGGACGAGGACGAGCAAAATATTGGGATTCGTCAGTGGCGAGCAGATAAATTGTTCGGGCAGAGGCAAATAATTGATCTACTCACCTGTGACAGATCAGAGATATTTTGTTCAACCTCGTTCAATGATTGCGTATTATCTAAAATAACTGTATTAACAGGTTATTGTTAAACACGTTAACATCGTTACAGCATAAAAGGCGTAATGCAGTAATACACTGGGTAACTTATGGAGGACACGAAGACTGCTTTACTGTGTTGGCGACAATAAATTCAATTTACAATTTGTAACTTCTCGGCTGTTGGCTAAGTTACAACCATGTGCCGTGTCCTTGAGTTTATTGCAGAAGGACATTGCAAGAGCTTTTAGTTTTGAAATTAAATTTTAGGAAAGGATTTCCCGAGAAGAGAGATGATTTTGTCCTGTACTTTGCTGTTTGCCTGTTGTTAACATCATTGGTTTCTTTTGATTGTATTGTAGGAGATTTTTCTTGGAGGTGTCGACAGTGGAAGAACCAGAGAATCATTTTAACATAGATGAGTACACTGATGTAGTGATGGTCACCAAACCCGTGATTTACATCTCAGTACAGGAGATCTGTGACACTCACACTTTACTGTTAGACCACAGGGAAGAGATAGCTCCGGACCCTAATGACCCTCTGCATGAGCTCCTTGATGACCTTGGTGATGCGCCCAGTGTAGAGGCTCTGCTAGGTAACACAAATCAGAATACATCCGCATTACTTATTAAACATTTTGTGATACTGCGCCTCTGCATGAGCTGCTTGATGACCTTGGTGATGCGCCCAGTGTAGAGGCTCTGCTAGGTAACACAAATCAGAATACATCCGCATTGCTTATTAAACATTTTATGATACTGCGCCTCTGCATGAGCTGCTTGATGGCCTTGGTGATGCGCCCAGTGTAGAGGCTCTGCTAGGTAACACAAATCAGAATACATCCGCATTGCTTATTAAACATTTTATGATACTGCGCCTCTGCATGAGCTGCTTGATGGCCTTGGTGATGCGCCCAGTGTAGAGGCTCTGCTAGGTAACACTGATCAGAATACATTCACATTGCTTATTTAACATTTTGTGATACTGCGCCACTTCTTACACTGAGACAGTTGCAATTTTCCTCTGTCATCGGAAAGGTAACATTAGCGCTGCATCCACCTCCGCTTGAAGCCTACTCCGGGTTATTTGTGAAATCAGTTTTGGGGACGCTGATTTGCATTCCAGTGCTTTGAATCGGCAGAGTGTACCAAATTCGAATGGAGGGCCATTTCTTGTTTGTATCATATTTATAGCTGTACGGACTCCGATTCCTAATCGACCTTGACCAGTGGTCAACAAATTTATTGCATTGTTGCGCGCTATATTGAGGTGTTGTGCATTGTAGCGTCAAGAGAGTTCGTTCTCGCGGTAGGTGAGACTACATTGTAAAATAACAGCAAACAAAGTGTCATATAGTCACCATCAGCCAAGTTTCGGTCTTATTCCCTTTGTCTGGGTTGATGGTAACACCGACACTTACATGAAGGAACATTTGTGCTCACAAGAAAAGATGGAATATTCAGATTGTCACGAGTGTGGGACAAAGAAAAATCTGAGTCCCGACGGGGATCGAACCCATGACCTTCCGTACACCGATCGGACGCTACAACCACTGAGCTACTGGGAGACTTGTGGCGAGCGAGGTCATATTTACTAGGTTCGTGGTGACAAGCGTCCTGCATACCGCTATGATCAGCAATGTCGGAAGCACCCTGTAGGACGATAAATAAAGAAAGATTGTTAATTTTAAGCTCGAGTAAGAAATGCCCTTATTTTCTGTATAACTCACTTTGCACGAGGAAGTTTCTGAATTCATCTCTCGTGTTTTAGGCGAGTCTTCGCCTGTTAACGGAGAAGAGGGAGTAACGTCACAATCAGCAAAAACTGAGATTTCTTTAACGCTGACAAACAAGTTTGAGGTGCCTGATGATGATGACTCCGACATGAGAGCCTTGTTTGTAAGGTAAACTTCAACTCTTCTTCACATAACAAAGTTTCTTTGGGCAACAACAATTACGTTTGACTCTGAAAGTCCATTCTTTAAGTCACCATCCCTGTTCAGCGACCATATTTAAGAAAGCCCTTTATAGGAATGCCTTTCGCGAGGAGAACAATGTTTTAGATAGTTATTGTTTATTTCCCTTGCAGAACGAAAAGAATGATCGTCGATGTGCTGAAAGTTCAACCAGGAGAAAACCTGACAGAAATACTTGAGACAACCGCCTCTGATGAGCAAGTGAGCATTCTTGTATTGTACATAGGCTCTATTTTTGTCTGAGAGACAATCAACCTCTTTGTAACAGAGGCCTTTTAAAGTTTGACACATAGTTCAGTGCCTGTGACTTGAGTCCTTTGCTTTATGTCACTAAAACGGGCACCGCTACGAAAAGGACAGGAATAAGCGTTGAGTGTCCATTTGAGAGTAAGTGCCTTGCATACTGAAACTCAGCTATATTGAACATTCAGGAAAGGTGAAAAATTGTTCAAGGTTTTGAGGTTTCAAAATAGCCTGTGCAACAGTAGCAAGTGAAGCAGTTGTCAGCAGAGAGAGTTTCAAGGTACCATAAATTTTCCATAATAAGCCCTGGGCTTATATTTGTCCAAGAGGCTTTTTTTGGTGGACTTAATTTCGGGGTGCGGGGGAGGGAGGGGGGATTATCGGAGGGAGTTTTGCGCTTCAAAAATGGTTCAACTTACGTTTGGATGGGTTTTTTTGTCAATGCTCAAATGGGTATACGGTGCTAAGCCATCAAATGAAACTCAAGCCTGTCAGACCATAACGAGATGAAACAATAAACAAGCCATGTATAATAATAAATAATAAGTATCGTATATCACGAAAGTTTCCAGGAACATAACATGGATTTATATAAAGAACAAAAGAGGGACTTATTATTGGAGGATCTTATGCCGCAATCGTTCTTCGTATCTCATTTTAATATAATCTCGTGAGCGTATATTCGGGGAAGTTTATTATGGGAGTAAGTTTTGGAGGGCTTATATTCGGGAGGGCTTGTTTTGGCGGGGGAGAGGGGGTTGAGATTCTCGCGCTTTACTACGAATCAGACTGCTAACTGCAGGAGATGGCACAGTATTTGAAACGAGTCCTTCATAGTTTTAACATTAAAATGTATTTCTTGTAGGAAGAGGAGCATATGCGGTTAATGAAGCTTAGGGAACTGAGCGACGAAAATAAAACCAAATCTCATGGCAATGTGTCGAGATCAGCTTCCGCGTATGGGGACACCAAGTATGTTTAACTGAGTAATGGTACTCATGTTATGTTCTTAAGCCAGTCAGGGGTGTAAGTACCTTATCAATGTTGTCTCAAGGATTTGACTGACAATACAAGCCAAGTACAGTGCATTTCAAAGTGCTCATATATTTTTGCGTTCCTGTTTGATTGCACCCCATGAATCAGAAAACCTTTGAGAGTTTTGGAAGAGATTTGTTATGTTAGAAAGAGCAACAAACAGTTTCGTACTTTCGTTTGAAAGCTTTCACTTGAGTGAGCGCACTTTAGAATGTCATCCACAGACCCAAAGTGCAGCCAAAACTACCTTGTGCCGCGCAATTAACTACTGTGCCACATTCATCTACTGCTCAGTAGCTTTCATTTGAATGATAACTCGATAAAGATTTTACTCACAGACCGAGTATATTACTTAAGGTTGAGTTTGTGAAAACCACATCACGTGGTTTGGCTGAAGGAGCCGTGTAAGGTTTTATTTTCCAGTTTTGGTTTGCCAAAGGGAGAGTCCTTGTATACGGCCATGAATGTTCCTTGTCAGGTTCATGGTCTATATTGAGTGAATCTTTTTTCAGGCTTCCTTTGGAAGGACTGAAGAGAAAAATTATCAGAAATCTACGGATGCTTGAAAGCCAGGGAGTGGTTACCATCAAGAACGATTATCAAGATATCATAAACGCTATTGCAAAGGTAATTGTTACCAAGCTTGCTTGCTTGCTCTGTTTAACTTTCTTGCTGTGCACAGCTATACTGTCATTTCCCACTTGGCATGACACGACAATAAGTCACTAAACAAGAGCGCATTCAAAACGTTGGAAAAATCACTTCGATGTTCGTCATCATTCGTTTTGTTTCATCTGCAGTTCACATATATGATTAATTGGTATATTTACACTCACCAATTCACCATCTACTAGGTTGGTACGATTTCACAGATCACCAGCTCCCAGCTGGCTTGTTAGCTCAGTTGGCAGACCACCGCACAAGTGATCGTTGGTTCGTGGGTTGGGATCTCGTTCAAGCCTAAATGTTTCAGGTTCTTCCTTTTCAACTGCTTAAGTTGATGTCTTCACTGCTATGGTGGTCGTCGTTTCTTGTTTCACCCGCAGTTCACGTATATGATTATTTCATATCTTCTCACTCACTGTTAATCGGCCATTGACACCTAATGTCCAGTGCCCTCTTGGTCTGACATGAAGTATCGTTTTATTTCAGGATATCCGAAATCAGAGGCGGTACCGTCAAAGACGGAGACAAGAAAAGAAGAAACTAGCACAAACTTTGCAGAGCTTGCAGACCAAATCACAATTCTATGAAGAACAGATCGACTACTACAATCAGTATATCCGTGTGTGCTTAGACAACTTGGCCAAGAAGGGCAAGTAAGTACAAGCCACACATATACATCCAGTGAACTTTGCCAAATAACGTTGTAAGCGTTGATTTACCAAGGTGGAAGACTCTGTAGCATCTTTTCAGATTCACATGCCCGCATGCTTTAACAGTATTCGGACAGTCCCCTCTCCCTCGGTATTCCAGGTATTTCGAAAAAGGAATACACTGAAAATCTCTGTGTCTCATGTCCAAACACCGAAAATGTTCAAACGGCCAAAGGTAAAGTATAGATTCAACATTTTGGAATAGAAATTATTCCGATATGTGCGAGATTGCTAGGTCGAAATAACGGGAAGATGATTCAACACAGCGCACTCTAAATCTTGGAATTGTCTTGAATAGTTGACAGTGCTAATCAAATGCTAGTCGTGCCACATAAGCTTATAAGAACAGCTTTTAATTGCCACTTTACACAATTGGCTACTGTTCTTGAATGAGACAAGCTTAACTGAAAAAGTTAGTGTGAAAGCAGTTCTTGTTTAGCTGGAGGAAGATGAGTTGCTATCATTCCTTTAGTCTCACGCAGTAATTAGAAACTTCCCATTAGATGTGATATATTCATTGTGTTGATATTGTGAGGAAGACATCGGTTATTTGCGCTTTTAATTTTCTCTTGTGTACAAATTGTCAGAAAACCTTCACGGGCCAAACAGCAAAAAGGAAAGGAAGAAGTGTATCGGGGAGATATCAAGTACACTGCACAGAGACTGTACGAGAAAGGAGTCATTCTAGAGATTGAGGGACTGCCACCATCACAGTTAGTAAACACAAACCAAAAACGGGTTGTAAATTATAGCGAGTCATAACTCTAACGAGAAGTGTTTTGCTATAGACTGTTTTCAGTTAGCCTGCGTAGCAGTAGTTTCCGTTTCCTCGCGCGTATCCGGCTTGGCTTACGTTTCTCCCGCTTGGCTGAAAGGAAAAGGAAACGACTGCTACGCAGGCTAGTTTTCAGTGGTCTATGTGGATACTGATCACTGATTAGAAAAAAAGTTATTATTTGCAAACGTGTTGTTTAGTTCAAGTGGGATAGGAAATATTGCACGTGTTTCGTGCTATTTTTAAGGGCACATTAGTGGAAAGACCAACAAAAACAAACGTCTTTCTACAACAAAAGGCTTTATTAAAAGTTACGCAGTTAAAACATCTGCAACCTGCCTATTAGCAAAGCAACCATGTGTGGTGGGTGCAAGGGTAAAACAGCAAAAGAGAGAAACTAAACAGATAAACTGTGACCAGGCCTAATTTTAGCAGCGCTCTTATTTTTCTTACCTGGGTTGCTCGTTACCAAGCGAATCGAAAACGTAGTCTGTTCACAGGCTACTTAACAGAAGAATCTGTCAAATAGTGTACAACAGGCAACAGAAATATTACATACGTGGAAAGATTTTTCTTCTTATGAATTTTCAAGTTGCTGTGTTAGCTCTGTCGTAATTTTCTTTAATAAACTATCGAACATGTTTTAATGGTGACTAGTTTCGGCCTCTCAAGTTTGTTCTCTGATATTGCTTAACCGAGTTGTGTTCCTTCCTGTCCGTTCAGGTTCAAGAATGTCATGTTTGAGATCAAATCAGCAGATGAAGTTGGAGTGTTTGAAGTGTCCGCTAAGTTCATGGGCGTCGCCATGGAGAAAGTCGAGCTCGTTTTTCAGGTAGGAGCATACTATTTTTGTTGTACATTCAAAAAAAGGTTGAAAAGAAGTGGCTTAGAGTAGGATTGGATAAATGCCATTGTCCATTTTCCTTATACCAACCGCTGATTCCTCGTTCTCCCATAAGAAGTTGTCATTTTGCCAAATTTAACAATCAAACAGAACAACTGTTAATTTCTGCTTAGTTGTGGTACACCGCATTTTGGTTTGCAATTCTAAACTGTTTGCAGTTTATTGTCGCCCCAGTTGGGATTTGGGCGGAAAGTTATAAACTGAGGTTACCAAGTTGTAAGAATGGTTACAAGCGAATCTCGAAGGAAACTTAAAATACAGCTTGGTAACGTTTGCTGTTAGTGATATTATTTTGTTCCTCTGTTAACAGGACTTGCTCCAACTCCAGTATGAGGGGGTGGCGGTAATGAAGATGTTCGGTCGAGCCAAGATAAATGTCAACCTACTTATCTTCTTGTTGAACAAGAAATTCTACGGCAAATAGATAGTGTATGGAATAGAAAGTACTGAAAATAATGTTCAATTCCGTGCGTAGTGAGGAATTTTAATACACAGTGGGTATGGTAAATGCACTTAAGGTGCGGAAATTATGTTAAAAGAGAGTAGAGCACCTCACAGACTGATTGTCGCTTTAGAAGCGTGTAGAAAATGGGAGATTTCCGTGCTACCGTGTCACATGGATGATAACCTGAATTCTCTGAAGAGCGTCCATTCTCAGTAAACAAAGCAACAGCACCACAGGAAAGTACAGCTTAATAGGTATTTGAATGGTCTTTTTTCTAGGATTTAATGGAAACTAACCATGTTCAAATTGAAGTTGTAATTCGGGACTTAAAGTAACCACGACGGCGACGAAACAGACTAAGATGAGCAAAACAGTGGCTCAGCATGTACATCTTGCTACATTTATTTTGCCGTTTTCTGAAAACGCGATATGACCAGTTACGTTCTTTGTCTGTTTTACCTTGCTGTATGTATGAATTCACCCCCTATACAAATCAGTCAATTTCTAGTGATCATTTTTTTTTTCTGTTTAAGTGACTCTCGTTGTCATCATAGTTGCTTTAAGTCCCTTTTAAAGAGGGTAAACCATGCCATATGCGATGCAAGTTTCGCTTAAGGGTGGTTCCAAAAACATCCTTTGTTTTGACCAGTAATACTCATTCGCTGTCATCCACAGGCTCTCAGAGTTTGAAAAGCTTTTGATCACAAATTGGGTTCTCACCAAAAATAACCTCCACTCTTGTTTCTGTTTCGTTTAATTGTGTTATCAAGGAAAATCCTTACGTTATTTTCTTCTTCCTTTAATCTGTTGAGTAGGTTTATTGTGTAGAGGGGCGGTGTTGTTGTGGTTAACGGCTCAAACTTTCGATCGGAAGAACGGAAAGTCGGAGCATCGGTGGTTCGAGGCTAGAATGCATATGGTTTCCTTAGACAAGAAACTTTCCTGTACTTTCTCTTTCTACCCAGGGTCCGTTTGTTCAAAGAAGGGTTAAGCTAGCTCAAGACAAGCCTCTATTTTGATTTCACTTTTGTAGCTGAACGAGGTGGACTTCTGCTTCAAAATTGTCACGTACATTTCACACTGATAACGCTTTTGAACAAGAGAAACAAAAACCCTGGTCAACAGTTAAAGGGGCAGTGTCACGGGGATTTTTCTCGCGTTTCGTCAAAACTTGGCTGAAATTATGATTAAAATGCCTTCACTCACACACAATGCTCCTGGAACATCAAGAGGAAGATATCAAGTGAATTTTCGCAAGGAAAGCGAACCATAATAAGTTTTCAATGGTTTTTGCAAATCACAAGCACAGAACTTGAAAACGTTCACCGAACGTTTTTCAAGTTGGAAGCCATTTCCATCCTGGCCATCCGTTGCCCAAGAGACGTCACTGAATTAGTATTGCGTCTGAACAAGAAATGGGTCATTATTTTTTAGGTGTAATGTGACTATTGGCTTTCCGGAGGGGTAAAAACGCGAGCAGCAAAATCCCAATGATACTGCCCCTTTAACCCAGGGTAAACCGGCTTTCAAACAACCGGGCGCAGGTGTATAAAAATGAGCAGCAGAGAAAAAGATGCTTGGGACTAGCATCCCATCTAAGGGGAGTAGTGGTACACTAATTATTTATGCTATAGAAACCCGAGTTATGCGCCGGCCGGCCTTATAGGCCACCTAAACCCCCAGCGGGACATAACCAACTCGTACCCAGTCGCTTCTCTTTTCCGCGCTGTGGTTTATGGGTAGGATTTGATGAGTTCGCGGTGCATCAAGGGAAGGATGAAAGAAAATTTCTCCCTTCTTCCCAAAAGGCTTTGCGCGCATTGATCGCCTTCCCATATTCCAATGCGAAAAGGAATAAATAAGTGGAGACTGGGTACTAGTCTGGGACATCACATATTTTTATTATGAATCTCGGTGAATAAATTAAAATCTCACGTTACCACGTGACAAATTGTAGACACAATTCAAGTTTGAAGGAATAGGAAGCATTTGAATTACAATAATATTAGAAATATTAAAACGTCATTTTTAGAAGTTTCCGGGTCAAGTATCTTAATTTATAGTTACAGAGCTCAGTTATCTATTCTAAGGTAATTAGTATATGTGCACTTAATGCAAACAGCGCGTCCAAGCAAATGGACGACCATGCTGATATCACTTTTGATGACTTGGTAGCTTGGCAAACCTTATTCGGTGTTTGTAGACACAAACAATCGTTACTTTTAAGGTGATATTTAGTGTACTGCTTGCAAGCCATGTTATACCGATTCTCGGTAATACGTACACGCCGCCGAAAATTAGGAATACAGAAATGTTAAAAGCTTTTGGAGTAGTTTTCTTAAAAGTTCACATCATTTCGCATGTTATCTAACAATACAACCGACATTTTCTAAACTTCTCGGATCAGCTGACCCAACCAGTTACTTCTTTCCTTTAATAAAATGCCAGCATTTCCAACGTCTTGATTGTTTAGTATTTCACAAAACAATCTAAGTTGTCAGTCGTGACCATAATGATAGCGTACCATCCCTCCCCTGCTATTCATATATTTAACAACTACCCACCGATTATATTTCGCACGCGTTCATTTGACAAAACACATCACGTGGTACAAAGTCGGACGGCGGTTATCAGGCGATACCCGTCATCCGATTTGATATTCGTCGTCCTATTCTATTGACGAGAGAAAAACGAGAAAGGGTCACTTTTTCAGGTTTTAACTTTTCAGAATTGCTAAGTCACAGTGTAATGAAATCGAGTAAACTAACCAGCTTGGATTTGTTTAGCTGCAAATGTGTTGTGATCCTCACTGGATGTTTTTTCTTTTCCACAATAAAGAGTGCGCGCTGTAGAAATTAATTGGAGAGTTATAAAATAAAATAAACCCCTTCCTGGCTTGCTCGTCTATTAACCTCTTACTAACTTCACTTGCTCGAAACCGTACTGGGGAATATTGGCCCAAGGTCGTGGCAGTACAAAAACGACCGAGGGCCAATATTCCCCAGTACGGTCCCGAGCAAGTGAAGTTAGTAAGTAGTTTATTATATGGCATCATTTTTCGTACGAAACAACACTTCCGGTAGTTCATTCAAGTCAATTTCCGGCGTGGTGTCAAGGAAAGAAGCCAGCGATTTTAACTGGCTTTCGAATCAGTTTGATGATCGTTGCTGTCGATCGGTTGAAACTTGCGTGGCTCTTGAATGAAAACTGCTCTGTTTCTATTATATGTGTCAGTTTTATTTGAAAAGTTTTATTTGAAAATACTTCTTCGTTATGGGCAGAGATAATTCGGGAAAAAGAAGAATAATGAAAACGCCGCGATAAAACTGGCTCACACACGTGTTCCTCAAACTCTGGAAATTGCGGCAGCGTGTTAGTCAGTGTGAACAAAGGAACACTCAAACCTAAAAGAAAGACACTGGAAATGGATGTTACTAAAACGTGGAATGGGGAATGGGGAATGGGGAATGAGAAATAGTGGTCAGCGGTAATACCAAAAAAATTTAGTTGGAGTCTGCGCAGTACGGCAAAGAGACGAGGATTGCACGTGGTAAGTGAAAGATGGAAGGTAAGAATGTTTATCAGTCAGTTTTTCTCGAGTTTTTGGAATTATTGACTTTCTATGTATTAAAATTAACCAAAACTATTACTTTGCAGGTAATGAGAGTGACGTTAATGTTAAGGATCACGAAGCTATCGTTATCGACAGGTTGGTATAAAAAGATTCGTATCACTTTGAGTACAGTCGCTTCGAGTGTTTAATATAAAAACAACGAGTAAATGTTGTCTGTATTTTGACGTTTTAGCGACGAATCAGTGACAGAGGATGATTTTACGTTTGCAACTGGCGAGAACGAATCTTTGTTTAAGGTATGGAAACGTAGAATACGGCTTGAAAGCTTAAACCGACCGCTGCTGAACTGTTAGAGCACTTCCCATCGAATCACTCAAATATGAACGCCATTAAAATCAATTCAAAAGTTTTGAATTGATTTTAATGGCGTTCATATTTGAATTACAATCTAGATTCATTTACGGTTTGCAGAAAGAACTGAGTGACGTGACTGCAATATTAAGCTATTCTCCATGCTTTTTCTTTGGGGTAATTTCTTTTTAAGTGAAGAACAGCTTAATATTGCAGTCACTTCACTCAGTTCTTTCTGCAAACCGTAAATGAATCTAGATTGTAATTCAAATATGAACGCCATTAAAATCAATTCAAAACTTTTGAATTGATTTTAATGGCGTTCATATTTGAGTGATTCGATGGGAAGTGCTCTAACAGTTCAGCAGCGGTCGGTTTAAGCTTTCAAGCCGTATTCTACGTTTCCATACCTTAAACAAAGATTCGTTCTCACTAGTTGCAAACGTAGAATCATCCTCTGTCACTGGTCCGTCGCTAAAACGTCAAAAAAAAAACAGACAACATTTACTCGTTGTTTTTATATTAAACACTCCAAGCGACTGTACTCAAAGTTATACCAATCTTTTTATACCAACCTGTCGATAACGATAACCTCGTGATCCTTAATATTATCGTCACTCTCATTACCTGCAAATCAATAGTTTTGGTTAATTCTAATAAACAGAAACTCAATCATTCCAAAAACTCGGGAAAAACTGACTGATAAACATTCTTACCTTCCATCGTTCACTTACCACGTGTAACCCTCGTTTCTTTGCCGTACTGCGCAGACTCCAATTTAATTTTTAGGTGTTACTGCTGACCACTATTCCCCATTCCCCATTCCCCATTCCTCGTTTTAGTAACATCCCACTGGAAATTATCTCTCCATCAAATACTGCAACTTGTTTGCTTCAGTGGCTTTATGGAGAACTTTGTGGATGCTGAGAGCAAATTTTCGTCGCACCTAACAAAGTTGTTTTTAGCGCGAGCTACAGCAAGAGCGGACTTGTGAACAAGCTAAGATTATTTTCAAGGATGTGCGCTACAAGAGCAAAAATCTCGCTGAGAAATCAAGGTACACTGTTAGTTTAATGCATGTACGTGTAGCTTTAATTTGTTCTTGTGGAAAGCGCTGACTGAAGCGATGGCGAATATTAAACTAGACAAGAACGTGATCGTTTGCTTTCGATTTACAGTTGCCGGTGAAAGCCGTTTGCTAGTTGTTTTGCAGTTTTCATCCTTTTTGGCCGTGAGGTTTTCTTGTGAGAAACGTACTCTTTTGTTAATGCTGAATTTTAATAATTATTGTTTAAGTCTTGCCCGATTTACTCGGGTCTTTACAGCTTACAGTCTATAGCCGTACAAAAAAAACAATAAACACACACAGTGACTGAAGAACGTTGGCCCAGTCGGTAGACTTAATTGAAGAGCGCTTTTTTCTAAGCAGACGTGTTTACCTCGTTCATTTGTTTTGTACCAGCTCCAAAACTTTTCTTTTTTATCTTCTTGCGTTTTCACAGTTTGAATTTTGCCGGAGCGATAGCACGAAAAAAAACAGTATATCCAAAAAGGACCGTTTCCATGGTAATGGTCCGTACTGTAAAATCCCGACCGAAAACTAACCAATCAGAACACTCGATTTAGACTGAAGAATTGCTTGCCATATAATAAAAGAGGATAATGCCCTTGGCTGAAAGATTGTCCTCAAAATTTCACAGTTGCCCTCGAAGCTTCGCTCCCCGGCCAGCTGTTCATTTTTCGGAGAATCTTTTAGCCTGAGGCATTATCCTCCGATATATCAGCCGCCGAAAGGGGTTAATTTTCTAAACAAGAAGAGCCCCTCTAAACAAGAAGAGTCCCTCCTCTCAGGGTGTAAAATGTATTACGGTCACTCAAGATACGAGCCCAATATAAATTTTTGAAGTTGATGATTTATCGTACCTTTGACGTGTTTGCGGCCATTCCCCCCCCCCCCCACGTCTTCCCCGCACCCGTCTCCATGTGATAACATGAATCCCTGATAGTAAGAACCCCATCCCTCATTCCTTGGTCATCCACCTGTACTAGCCTTTGCGAAGAAAAACGACGAAATATTTTGACCACCAAGAAAACAACAAGAAAAGCCCTAGGGGCATTAGACCACGCCGATGTTCTTCCTCCCCTCATGGTGCAAGATGTAGCCTTAATGCATTACGGTCACTCAAGGTACGAGCTCAACTGGTGTAAATTTTTGAAGTTGGTGATTTATCGTACCTTTGACGTGTTTGTTGCCATTCCCCGCTACGTCTTCTCCGCACCCTTCTTTTGCCGAATCGATCCAAAACGACTGAAGATAATGCTTATGTTGACCGAAAGTTTGCAACGCGCATTTGTTTGGCCGAGGGACGTCTGGGGAAAGTGACCAACATGAATCCCTGATAGTAGGAACCCCTTTCCCATCCCTCATTCCTTGGTTATCCGCCTCTCCTAGCCTTTGCGAAGAAGAACGTGACTAAATATTTTGACATAGCGTGGCTGACATCTCAGTGTAATTCTAAATAACAAGGGTACGGAAATTTAAATAGATTTATTGATAAAGAAACTTGTCCTAAAATCTAAATGAAACGGGTGTCTACGGGAAAAAAAACGTGTAAGTCTATTTTAGGCCATGATTCGATGAGTGGGAACTTCCCCGAATCGGCCTCTGTGTTTCAATGGCGTAATGTTTACGTGCCACGGTACGCAGCATGAATCGTTGGCTTTCAAAGCTCGCTAGAACCTTCGTCCTTCCTCTCGTCGGAGAGGAAGTTAGCTCTATTGAATTTCTTGTACTTGAATTTCTTGCACACAAATTTTCTTAAAGGTTTTGGCGAAACAAAGCAAAACTGCCAAAAATGCTTGCATTTCATTGTTGACTTGAATATTTAACCTTGTTTGTTTAGCAGGCTCGGTCGAGTAACCCAATCGAATCGGCGCCTTTCAAAAATTGTTAGCATCTCTGTCCTTGTGCTTGGCGAAGAAATTTTATGCCATTGTATCCCTAATAATTTTCTACACCGTCTTTCATGAAGATTTTGCCGAATCGATCCAAAACGACTGAAGATAATGCTTATGTTGACCGAAAGTTTGCAACGCGTATTTGTTTGGTCAGGGGACGTCCTGGGAAAGTGACCACCAAAAAAAGAAAAACAAGAAAAGCCCCAGGGGCATTAGACCCCGCCTTTGTTCGCTCTCCCCTCGGGGTGCAAAATATATTACTGCCACATAAGATACAAGCCCAAGTGGTGGAAATTTTTGGAGTTGGTGATTTATGATAATATGAATTAAGACATGACCCGCCTTTTCTTCCGTCATCCACCCTGTTTTAGCGTGCGTGACGAATAACGTGATGAAATATTTTGACCACAGCGTGACTCAGTCTGACCGAAATAGTCATTGCCCTATAAAATGCAAATGAATGCCAGCTCGATTCGTTGGCTTTCAAAGCTCGCCAGCACCTTCGTCCCGTTGCTCTTTGGATTTCTTGTACTTTCATACATTGATTTCTCTAAAGATTTTGGCGAAGTAAACCAAAACTGCCGAAAAATGCTTGCATTTCACTGTTGAATATTTAACCTTGTTTTTGGGCGGGCTCGGCTAGAGTAACGAAAATAACACGATCGAATCAGTGGCTTCCAAAGCTCGTCAGTATCTTCGTTCTTGGTCTCGTCGAAAGGATTTTTATGCCATTTACTCGCCAGTGTTTTTTTACGCCAACGTTCATGAAAACTTTGGCGAATAAACGCTAAACGAACGAAGGTTACCGGCAAGTGTTTTTTTTGGCCGAGCGGAAGTCTAAGGCAAGTGACCAGCAAAAAAACCCGGGTATTATTAGACCCCGTCCTGACGGAGGGGTGAAAAAACGAAAGAAAAAAACGGGTATTACTAGATCCCGTCCTGACGGCGGGGTAATAACCTAGCTCCGTTCAGCCAATCAAAATGCTAGAAATCCAATATGCCTAATCCAGTTTTTCATAAAAAACCTGAGATCATTTGTTAAGTTCAGAGTTGTCAAGGAATTATTGACTAAGATATGGAAGATCCACCGAGACTGTTGTATGTATTCTGACTAACTTTATTCTAGGGTTAGTAGAATAAGTAGGGTTATGTACTCACGCACTCGGCATAGTACACAGGCATTGCCTTCCCCCTCAATTGATCTGGCGCGAAATTTCATGGGATGACGTCATGATATTTCGCCCTAAGTCGAGTGAGCGGGAAGAGAAAGCCTCTGTGCTAGGCTATCAAGCACTTATCCTTACACAGTGGGTGCTACGCTATCACGGCATAGTCTTACGCATGTTAAATGGGCAGGCAAATTCTCCTTTTCACGGCGTTATTACCGCATCAATGTTTAAACAATAGATACTGGTTAATGAGTTTTAAAGGGGTCTCTTCGATTTTTTGGAGAACTTGTTCAGATTTCCTTATTTTAAAAGTTTCTGTTGGTTGAATGTTCAACGGCAATCTTCAATTCACGGAAACAGACTCAGAAAATACTATGAGCCAATCCCGTCTTGAGAAATCGTGACAGGCGAGAAAACATTAACAATTATTACTAAAATGATTTTATTATTATTTTTTTATTATTGTTTTCTTTTTAACAATTATAAAGATACGAACCGTATATTCTTTGTCTAGGTAGTTTTTTACAGTCATTAATCCTGCTATAGTTTCTTCCCGTTAAGGTGAAACGTTTATGTCTAGGCATGAAAACTGAACAAAATAATACGGTGCATTTCCGATTGACCGCGCATTTCTCAGTAGCCATGACGTGGGTTTTGTGGCCTCAATGGATTGAATAATTTTGAAGGTTTCGTAACCCTCTTTATTGCTACCTATCAACGGAGCCTTAGATTTGATTCTACACGTTTGAAGTTGACCTAAAAGAGACAGTTAAATTAGTCTAAACTGTCTTCTTGGACTTCTTTATCCATTTGCTTTTCCCGCCAACTGTAACATATAAGCCATATATACAGCCAAGAACTCATAAGGCAACTTTTTCTATAGCCCGAGTAGTTTCTTCTGGCGTCAGTCACTCCAGGATCACAAGAGACATGTATCCAGGAGCTTGTTCTTGAGTGACAGGTTTAAGTCACCAGACTAGCGATGTGCTGATATCGACTCCAACATTCGAGAACCATTTATGATAGCTGTTGTGGCGACTATGATCCGACATCCTGGAAAAAAATGCAAAAACCCTTTATTTCCTTGTCCTAACCGAGTTTTCATTGGGCTTGAAAACTTAAAATAATACGAAATCTCATCTAAAGTACAAACAAATGTACTTTCGGAGCATTAAAAATCCCTGTCAAACTAGAACTTGGAGAAACACTCAGTAATGTTTGAAACTAGGAAAGTTTAGAATCAACTACCTAACTTGCGGGCCAGAAGCCTCATGGCAGAGATCTCCGAGAATGTACAGCCACCTAGAAACATGACCATCTTGCATTTAGACCCTGGAGAAGCATCATTTGTAGTTGAATCTGAGGAGAAAGAACGTACGGTAGACAAATAAACAAATAAATAAAACCAAATAAATAAAAAACAAATAAATAAAAAAAGCGAGAGGGCTGTCTAGCCCCCAGGTGCCATTGTATTTCGTTGACGGGTAAAACATAGCGACAAGGGTTGATGGGAGGGAGATAAGCGATGGAGCAGCCGAGCATGCCTTTTGTTCTCAACAAACATTCTCACAGCCCCACGAACTCTGCATGCAACAAAAAAAAGCGACAGCTGGGGACGTGAAAGGGGAGAACGGATGCACACTATAACGTGAAAAAATTGTAAACTGAACATTTACGACAAGAAAAGAGAAAGTTTGAATTTTTTTAAAACCGATGACGGTGACGTCATCGGTTAATGAAGCCCACGTCTATGAAGCCGCGTGGGGTTCTCTGTGAGTTTTTAGTTGATGTGTGCCGCCGGGAAATCCTTACCCTATCAGCGGCTCATACCCTTAAAGCGTATAAATGGGAGTACCCCCCCGGGCTGGAAGTGTTTGCATTCATCTCGAACAATATAAAATATTTGCCTGCAAATAGAGTTTTTATGTCTTTTCTCTGATTATTTGTTGTTTAATGATTTACGTGAAGCGGGTGATTGTGGGGAGGACTTATTGGGCATTGCTGCCACCCCCCTCTATTGTCTCTACGTTGGTCACGTGATCGCACGAACCATGTGCTTGTCATTCGTCTCGAGACAGCCGCGGATCAAGACGTGTTTTTGTCACACCGTGGTAAGTTCAGTTACTTCGTGTTTATTTCCCCCTTTTTACTCGGTATTAGCTTATTCGAGTCTCCCGTTTCTGGTTTATGTGGCATTTTTTCCTCGAGGTTTATTTTAATAGTCGGCCTGGGTAGTTTTTCGCTTCGCATTCCTCGCTGGCATTCCGTTGTTAACCTTTGTTGTCGTTTCCACGTGGTCGGTTACTTTCTTGTGATTTATTGTTATTCGCGATGGCTCTTTCTCCTCCCACAGTCCTTGTTTTCGGTCATTCTTTTGTTAAGAGGCTTCGTGATGACCTTCGGTCGAGTTTTGATCCCCGGGCTGACGAGACGTTTAACCTCTCGGGTGATGCCATTGTTCACTTGTATGGCGTCGGAGGGCAGACCTTGCGAAGATTGCACCAACGAGGAGAACTTGGTGTTGTTTCTTCGATTTCTCCCGCGATTGTCATTCTCGAGATGGGCACAAACGACCTGTCTGGACTTCGGCCAGAGGTCGTAGGATCGGAAATCGAGGAGTTGGTCTCTTTGTTGCTTAAGTCCTATTCTGTTCGAGTAATCGGTGTGTGCGAGGTGATACCTCGTGTTCGGGCGCCGTTTTTTAACGACGCTGCACTGGTGCTCAACCAGTATCTTCGCGGGGTTTTGGACCGTATTCCCAATGTTTTCTGCTGGCGTCATCGGGGCTTTACGGATCCTTCAGTTGACCCGTATGCATCCGACGGAGTCCATGTGAATCCGTTCGGACAGTACTGTTTGTATCGCAGTTATCGGGGCGCCATGTTGAAAGCTTCACGTATGCTTCCTTCCTTCCCACCATCGCTGTAAGACTTCTTGTTTTACTTCTGTTTGCTTGTTATGCAGCCCGCTCGATATAGTTGTTATGAGGTTTTTATGTTACTCGCTCATATAACAATACCAACGGACTTAATTTCCTTGGTTGGCTTGTTGTGTTTCTTGTTATTTTGACGAGGGCACGTTCCTGAGTTCATATTTTTATTTTTTATTTTATTTTATTTTATTTTATTTATTTATTAATTTTTTTTCCTGAGGCAGGGTTCCTCAGTTTGTATTTTTCTGAGACATGTTTCTCATTTTATTGTTATGAAGCATGCTCCTCAGTTTATATTTTTATGAGACATGCTCCTCAGTGGTATTGTGAGGCAGGTTCCTCAGCTTATAGTTTTTATGAGACATGCTCCTCAGTTCTTTTGTTATGAGGCATGCTACTCAGTTTTTATTTTTATGAGACCTGTTCCTCAGTTTTCTTGTTGTGAGGCACGTTCCTCAGTTTATATATGTATATGTATATATATATATATATATATAATTTTTTGTTGTTTTTTTTTGTTGTTTTTTTTTATGAGACATGCTCTTCAGTTCGATGTTGTGAGGCATGTTACTCAGTTTATATTTTTATGAGCTCTGTTCCTCAGTTATTGTTGTGAGGCATGTTCCTCTTATTAAGTTTTTGTTTTGAGGCACACACGGGACTTGCTGCTGCGGCAACCAGGTGTTAGCTTGTCCAGCCTCGTAGCCTGAGTTTTTGTTCTTTGGGATTGTTCATGTTTACCATTCGTTTGTTTGGGTAGTGTATGTTTATTATCCCGAGGCTTTGTTCCTTGGGATATTGTACTGTCTCTCAGGTCATGTCTTGGTTGTGAATATATATATATTTTTTTTTTGTTTTGTTTTTTTGTTTTTGTTTTTTTTTTTTTGTTTTCTTCTGCTGAGTGTCACACAGAATTTACTACGGTGGGAACTATTTGTTAGCCCTGCATGTCCTGCCTTGTTTGTCTATTTTATTGTGAGCACCTATTGTATACAATGCCAATCTTGTGTGTTTCTCCTGCTGCCCAGTAAACAGAGCTCAGGCAAGGCAGTTTTGGGGGTCAGTTTCATTGAGGGTTGAAGAGAAAAGGCATAAATGAACTTTTTGATTTTGCTTCGAAGGCGCTGTTTTGTGGACTTGAGGTTTGGCAGGACTTCATTCGCGTTGCAGTGCTGGTTTTACTAAGCCTTGGTACAAATCTTGTCACAAAACCCTATCGAAAGTTTACCGTCCAACAACTCTGAAAAATTATGGGAGATTTACCGGTAGGAGTAGGAAAATAAAAGGGTCAACTGCAGCTTAATTTTCATTTTGCGAAGTAACATTTGTTAACTTGCTCTGATGTCCACCAAAATTTTGTATGTAATTTTTTTCGGCAGCAATTTGTTCTAAAGATTCCCAAGTTTATGTTCTTGCCCTTTGAAACACTCGTTTCAGTTTTTTTTTTCGCGTTTGAAGAGAAGGTGAATTGGGAAGCGAAGTGCTTTATTTACTTCGCTAGTAATGACGTATTTGAATGTCACCAAGAGACTAAAACAATATTGTGTACTGTGGAACAAAAACGTCATTGGTGGTGCACGAATTACATGTCTATGTTTTCTTCACGAGTTCACTTGAACCCAAAGACTGGTTTGCCACAGTTTAATAGATAGGACTGAGGGAGTTAGGACACGAAGAAAAAATAAGGTGCATAGCAAGAAGTTCCTGATTCACAAACCCGCGTAGTGAAAAAAACGTTTTCAGCGAATTTATCGTTTTCATAGCAACAAATACGTAAATAATACTGCCCTCCAATATCTTAAGATCGATCTACCATCGATCTGGGGCTGGATTCACGAAGCCCTCCTAAGTTAAGAAGTATCTTAAGTATTGTTTCTTAACAATAGCCTATTACTGGAATAACAATAGGCTATTGTCAAGAAACAACACTCAGGATGCATCTTAACTTAGGAAGGCTTCATGAATCTCACCCCTGATGTGTACATGGCACGAGTGTGAGCCGAAAGCTTAGGTTTTTCGTAATATTGTGTAGCATCTTTAAATTTGTAATTTCTCGTGTTAGCTTTCGTCTAACACGGATCACTTCACCTGGGTGCACTCTATTTTCCAACGTGTATGAAATACTCTGATATCACGATACCTCAGAATCTTACTCATCGCCCTCCAAAATGTCTTCAGAACTTGTTAGTTATACGTTGGCTGTTAAACTTACATCTTGCGGAAGGTGCCATCCGGGATGAGAACACAGCCACACCCTGCAATCTGGCCATCTCTTCAAAAGCAGAAATTCCATTCAACAGAACCTGTAACACCATAGAGGATCAATCAGTGGTGACAACTGTGCCCCATACCCACTCACTCGCTGTTAACAACATCGGTAAGACCACTACTGATGCTCTCACTGGTTTGTGACATACCATATGGAAATGGTTAAGTCACTGGAAAGTTATGGTTGCCTGACACAGCAGACCGATTTTCTAACAACTAGTATTTACTTGTCCGGTTTTTCCTTTAAGACTGAGTAATAAATGTTGCATTACAAGTTGCGGCCTGATGTTGCTCTTATCACAGTAGCCTGATTCTCCGACGCAATTTTCCCTTTCGTAAACGGTCGTTGCCATTTTTAAGACACTTAGAAAATTTTTGAACTATTATTGAAAGTTTTTCTTCTAAAAAGAAAGATATTCACAACCCAGATTCGAGCCCGGTCCTTTCGTATGCTAATCTCTCTCCCTTACCACCACACTACCACGCCAATCCACCACAATTCCAAAAAACTAAAGTATATATTATAATTAACTGTCTTTCATAACTAATACATCTATAATAGGTGACCCTAGCCCTTTCCCGAACTTTTAACGTAAATTCCACTTGGGCTTCAACTTGCTCTTTCTAAGACTATTCAAAAATTTATTTGTTGCCTTATTGTACATTAATCCAGAGCATATATTACTTCTACCATGACTAAAGGCTTGGTTACCAATGATGGCATCGACCGTCAAAAATGGCAACGACTGTTTACGAAAGGGAAATAGGCTTCTCCGACGGTCCGAGGTCGCACGCCCAGACTCCCTCGGACCGTCTAAGAATCAAGCAATTATTACAGCAGCTCTCCTAGTGTCTTTTGGATTTGTTATTTTTCCTGAAAAATTAGAGCGCTTTTCAAACGTGTCGTAAAACCAAAACCAAAGTAATTACCCAGCCAATCACAACAAACACAAATTACACAATGAACCAATCAGGACCCGAAGCAATTACATGTGACCGCGCCAAGTGCGGGAAAACGCGTGCGAGAAAGTCGCAATTGGTTTGAGTTTTACTTTTGATTGGTCGAGAAAGAAGCGCGAGATTTTTTAACCAATTGTAGAGCGAAGTAAAGAAAACCCAAAGCAAAACGCGGATTAGTTTCGACACTCAATTGAAAACTGCTCTACTAGTTTCATTATCCCAAGCTTCCGAAGACCTCATAGCTACTTCATAAAGTGTTACACCCACGGCAGTTGGAAAACATCGTCACTTTCGGCATGCATCACGTGCCATTTTTTAGGAAAAGCTAACACAAGGACTCGGTAACTTGTTGTCAGTTCTTTACCATCAAGGCGTGACGCTGTAAGCAGAAACATCTGTGACAGAATCTATGAACTGACAAAGCGAACTCTTGCTCGTTCTCCCGAAGTTCCACATTCTTGTACAGAAAGCACGCTTACCTGCTCCACCAACCTGCACGAGATGGGAGTGTAAGCACCGCTGAACACGTATGCCATCTCTTGAGGATTTTTCAGGTCAATTTTGTCTACATCCTTTGGCACCTGTTAAAAGAGAGGGATTAAATCGTCCAAGATGTACCAATGTCAGCTGCAGTGTTAAATATAAAAGGAGGAAACAAAAATTTTAAAACACTCCACTGCATGCACTTGGAGGTAGCATTGACAACAGTCTCGCTATTGTGGCAATGGCCTTGCTTTTTGTTCTTGCCATTTGTTCTGCAGTCCATGAAAACACTGCACCAGTTTGGAATGTTATTTAAATTGTCATTCCATAATAGTCCCGAGATACACTCCTTTCACATTACGCCCTTCAATTTCAGTCACAAAGTCTTAAATTATCAACATTTCGGTCATTTTAAAGAGGGTGGCACTACCGTAATGATTGCTTTTCGCGCCTTCCTTCCAATAATATAAGAGCCCCAGTGGCGGATCCAGGATTTTTGAAGCTCCTTGCTAATGCCCTCCCCCTTGAGTGTCGTTTTCTTAATAAGCGCCCACCCATATCGATATTGATATGAATAGACGTATTGGACAAGTGAATTATGTAGTCTTCTATTTAATATTAAAGTAATACTGGAGATATTAACTTCGAACAGACAAGCGAACGCTATTCTGACGTGATTTTGCTCACCCCTATCGTCACGGTTGTTGTGTCCAATGTTAACGTCAAAACAAAAACGACAAAAACGTTGCGTCCCTAATAAGCACCCCCCTACCAATAATCGCCCTCCTGAGCTGCTAAACGTTCATCAGCGCCCCGGGCACTAAACATTATCATTACGGTGTCAGCGTCACGTTTACATAGTGCACAGAAAAAAGAATGCAGAGTTAAATACATTCTAATTAACATGCCATCACATGACCATACCCCCTAACACAACACGTGTTTATCACAAATCATAGTGTACTGAGTTCACCTACTTACCAGATTTAAGCGTTTGCTGAGAGTCTTAAATGTGCTTTTCTTCTGTTGAAAAAATGACAAAAATACCAGTAAGGCAGCTACAGTAGATCCATTCAGCGTGACAGTAACAAAAAACTGTCCGTTTCAGGCACTAAAATTAAAACAAAAACCTAGGGAAAAGACAATTTTAAAAGAGAAAGCAAACACAAGAGCCAGAAATGTTGAGGTTACCTGTGCATCAAGTTCTGTGAAAAGCCCCAACTGCTTAAGAGTACTGAAAGTCAGCATGTGTTCATGACCAAAACTCTGAAAACAAATACACTGTATGTAAAGGATAAGTAACACACAAGCTACAGATGGCCCACAAGGCTGGAGCTTATATGGGATTTGTCAGGAGCATAAAGCAACGAGTATTGCTAAACTAGAGTCCAGGGCCCACTTTTTCAAAGCAGGATTAAGCTAACCCAGGATTAGCGTCAATTTTAAATCCAGTCTTAGAGCCAAGCGATGAGCATTTCTGTAATCCTATTTTGCTTTGGTTGCTTTTCAATGGTAAGTTAAAATAAGCTTTGAAAACTTTTTTATTAAGAGAAATAGGAACCTTGGTTAACTTTTAACCTGTTTAGCGTTAACCGGATTTCGAACAACCGGATATCTCGAAACTTGATGACAGGTCCTGGCATTTGTTTCAGTGCAACACTGTTATTTTACCCTAGATATCTTCTCGGATGTATGTTTTTGTTTGCAGTCTGCGATAACATTCAGCATTTGTTCGATTTCCATGCCAAGTCATTGGTAACCATGTATACATCTGAGTGGAGAGATATTTCTCCGATATCTCAAAGAAGTAACTCCCATTCGTAAATCTGCAAAAACGAACTATAAGAGGCTTTTCACTTTTGGAACTCTCCGTTACAATTACACTTCACTGCATGTGACATTTATTTTTTTATTGTCAAGAGTAAAAAGACCTGATTGTAAGCTTCGCCTTAACAAATGGTTTAACATACCTGAAGAAACCTGTGCTTCAAAGTCTGGTAAAGTTTGGGGTCTATGCCTAAAAGTATAGCACAAATATATTAAACAGAGCTCAAGAGCTTCTTCAATGAGAAGAGTTTTGGGTAGCAGAAAAGAGACAGTCCTATAGCTGGGAAACATAACAGCAGAAAGCCTTAGGCTAAGAAACAGCAGAAAGATAAGCACACGACATTCAGCAAGGTTTGTCAATACTTCCACCGTTACAGTGAAATGTTTACACAAGCAAAACAATCGCTACGTCACAACCATGGGAAAGGATCAGACTGCACGTTAGTAGTAGGGATATTTTAGACCCCTTTTTTGCGGGGGAATCTCATTAGCGTGCGGGGGAATACATTAACGCCGATGACGTCATAGTCTATTGTTTTGATCTCATGAATAAAATGCGGTGGATTCTCATTAGCATATATCCGGTTTGACGGGTTTGTCAATGATGTCATGTTCTATTTTTAGTTTGTGGCGGTCATGGCTGGCATAACCAGTTTGGGGCCGTGATGAGAGAACTAAGATACTGTTGAGATAAAGACAACCTCGAAATCAATAAGATAGGAAAAATGTGTGTCAGTTGAAATAAAAATTATTTGTCAATGAAATCCTCCTGAAGAAGAAGGAGACAATTAATTGTGTATTGGTGACTCTCTGTGTTGTTTTGGATAGATGGCACCATCATTTAACACGCACAATTTATGAATCAGCAGGGATTCACATTAGCAGTCGTCAGGTCGTCCGAGACGACTATAAAGTGCTACGGACGAGTATCAAAATCACAAACTCGTCCGGTGGACGAGTAAGTTTTAAGGAGCAAATTTTTTTCTCACCAGTCGATGTACCTGAGTTTTGAATGTCCACCAGCTATTTAGTGATTCCGTACTGTAGTAAACAGAAGATTAATATTCTGTAAACTTCGTTTTGTTGCGCATACGACCATACGACATCTTTCTCTTAGAAGTGAAAAGTTTGCAGGCTCAATTTTTTGTCGACCACTGACATACTGCAGCGATATACAAACACGAAGACTCTCACCCTTTGCCCGCATGTGAATTTTGCAAAATGTAGTGCTACTTTGACATGGTGTTGCCACCACCGCAGAAGAAAAAAATGGTCAGCCTTCCGAGCAAAGTTCTAAATACAAACAAGAACAGTGAAAGCGTGCATTTTTACAACATCATGGTAGCACAACAGGCAGGTGGAGACTTCGATGTCGTTGACAGGGAGAGGATTTAGATGGGAATGTCAGTAGTGTTGAGGATGCAAGTGAAATGGACAGCGATATTGAAAAATGCCAAATTGAAAGTTTGATCAAGAAGTACTCATAATTTAAGTAAACGCAGCAAATCAATGCAAAGTAGGTCTCTTTTTAGTCCGTGTAGTTGAGTTTGTAAAATGAAAGTGACAGGAACCTTACTGCGGTGCCACTGTAGTAACATAGTGAAAATAAAATGCAACCTTTCCACTTACTTGTTAACCTTCAGTTTTCGACTGTATTTTAATTATTACACAATTTTGAACGGGCGAGTAAAATTTTGTCAGGGCAAGTATCTTTTCTGACATCCTTGCCCGGCTGACGAGTTTCAAAAAAAGCTAATATGGATCCCTGAATCAGTGAACCTAAAATGGTTTACTATTGTTAAAGAACAATACTTGTCAGCAATAATTATGAAAGTGGTAAGAAAAGGAAGCTTGCACAAGGACGTCACGGTTCAGTAATTTTGAATCACAAATGAGAAGCGAGTTGGCGATTGTTAGTAAATAAACTTCAAACAATAGAAATTACGGCAGCCAACCAGAATGCTTCGTCCAAACGAGTCAAAAACCTGTCAAACCGGTTATACCAACCATGTCCGCCACAAACTGAAAATAGAACATGAAATCATTGACAAACCCGACAAAGCGGTTATATGCTAATAAGAATCCACCGCATTTTATTCATGAGATCAAGACAATAGACTATGACGTCATCGGCGTTAATGTATTTCCCTACGCGCTAATGAGATTCCCCCGCAAAAAAGGGGTCTAAAACATCTGTACTATACTACTAATGTTTGTAAACACGTTAATGGTTTTAAAAACTTACCACCACGGGTTAAGGATAGGAGACACAGAAGCTGTAGCGTCTTGTATGAATTCATCTGCAGACCAGGAAGATAAAAGAACTACATTCGTGTAATAGGCTTGTTTTTATCATTGCATTCGATATTCCAAAACCATTTTGCTAGAATAATATCGCCAATTTGATATATAAAGTTGAAACCAATTAAATATACACTGTGTCAATTAAACAAAAGGTTGTTGCTTTGAGAGATCGACACTCAGAAAGGTTTAACTGTCTTTATGTAGATATTGTCCCACAAATCTTATGTTAAGTGTGGACGTGAACATAAGCTTTCCGTTTTAGGCAGTTAAAAAATAGAAAGCAACTATTCAGGACTGTTTAATTGGCCTACCGAGCTAGCGTCTCAGACATTCTGTATCACTTAATAAGCAGGAATATTGCTGTTCCTCACAGGAAGGGCTGCTAGCTGGTCTCTCTCTCTTAATACTCCTTAAATTTCATAAGGTTTCTCATTTCATAAGGCAAACGACGATCTTGTGCGTGCATGTGTTTCAAAAGGTGAACAGACCTGTCTAATGACGCATTCCTCCAGGTAATCAACATCTGCTTTATCTTCAATCATCTCCAGCATGTCTGTGACAAGGACAACACGCTGATGAATTTTTATGCAGTACACTATCGTTATTAGAAACGAAAGTCACGAAAGAGAGTAGTTATATAGTTGGGGGTACGAGAGCATTTTTAAAAATGCTCTCTTACCAACAACTATGTAACTACTTTCCATCTGATGGCGACAATTCAACAGAAATCTATATGTATTATATTTGATGGTAGACATTTTATGAAAATCTATATGTTTTTTATTTCATGTGGAAACGAATGCATTTTCCATCATATGACAACAATCCTATGGAAATCTATATGTTTTTTATTTCATATCACACCGAACGCATTTTCCATCGCGTGACTTCATACAACAGGAAGTCTTAAATTCTCGGAAAACAGGATGTTTTTCTCAAAAATAGGAAGTCTATGATGTCATGCTTCCATCATTCACGTGTACAATTACATTTCCCAGCGCGTGATGGAATGTTTGTTATATAATACAGGAAATGACTCATCTATTTTCCAAGGTCATGAGATTGTCATACGATCTCTATCAACCAATCATAATGAAGAAAGGTGGAAATATATTTTATTATAAAGTTTACTTACAATCATTACTCAGAAAGTTTGCAGTGAAACATTCAACATGCCGAAGTCTATGTCAACTATTCAAAACCAGATTTCTGGATGTGAAAGGAGTGTGAAAGAATCCTTGAGTCACTGCGCTGAATTGGTTGGAGATCGGAATTACACGTTCTCTTTCAGTCTCGGTGCTTTTGTTAAGGATATCACAACACTTAACCTCGATGATTCATTGAAGCATATGAGAATGGTTCAAGATCTTTTCAAGGAGTGCGAGAAAATTGTGACAATCGAGAAGAAAAGGCGTTATTACGTAAATGAATTGCATAACATGTTCGCTGAACGTCAAAGGAAGGAGACGGTGAAACGGTTAACTATGCAAAATTCATTCAAAAAGAGAGCAGTACCATATGAGATTCCAATACCACTTAATTCTCCAGAAGCAATTGATCAAGATTGAGAGTATTGTGACTGATACCTGCAGTGAAAAGAAAAGTAGACTGTGATTGTAGAACTTGTGATTTTCATTTTTGTATTGCATAATGTCCATAAGCGTGACTTTTGATTCCATTGTTTGTTATATATCGTTTGTCATCAAAACAGCTGAGTGACACTTTATTGAGATTGTAACTACCTAGTTGATGATTTATACTTCTGATTGTTTTCATAGTATGATGTATTTGTTTGGAATTGATTAATACATTTATATAGCCTTCATGTTTGATGTTGTTCTTTATTATGTTCTTCTTAATTCCCTTAGCTGTTTTTCCACCTTTATGATTGTCTTTTATGTAACTGTACATTTTTGATCGCAAACCGACGAATTCTGTGATTGGTATTCCAGCTGCTTCATCCTTGAATTTACCGATTACCTTCTTGTTTGTCTTATCAAAATACGGAGAGTTTTCTCGATAGTCGCTGTTGTCAAATCGATCTTTATCATTCCAAAAGTCTCGGTACACATCTTCAGCTTCAATCTCATATGTTACACTGTCTGTGTCAGTGAAGAGTAGCTTGGCTTTGTCTCCATACTTTTCTTTTATGTAGTTATAATGAAAATCATACATTAGAGTTTTGCTCAGATCAAGAATACACATACCCAAATATGCCGGCCTGTTTAGAGTTATCGTTTCTTTAATCTTATGCACTGCTACCAGATTTTCATTGAATATCTTACTGCTTACATAAGTTGGTTTAGAAGCCATCTTCAATAGTTTCTTCTCATCTGTAATAAGTCTGACATCAACACGCTTTCTTATGTTCTCCATCGTTTTACCGAACACACTGTTGTTCATAAGTTTGAAAAAGTCTTTTTCGAATGAATTTTTCGCTTGAGTACGTTTTTGTGTATTGAAGTCAATGTATTGTTTAAGCCATGGTGACTGATTGAATTCTAATACTCTGTGCACTTTCTTTAGTTTCAAACCGAGATCAAGATACAACTGTAGATTTCTATAGTGTAGAACATATTTTTCTTTGTCATATAAAGTAGGGATCAGTTTATGCACCAGTCCTGTCGATATGTTGAACTTTTTCTGTATGTTCTTACAATATCCAGACAACATATCATCAGTTACTTTAACCTTTTCCGGTCCTAGAGGGTAGTCGTTATGAAGGTCATGCAACTCTTTGGGGTATTCTAGATCAACTTCTAGTATCAATCCTTTATTACTGTCTTCATTATACTGAGCTAAATTGATTTTATTAATCTGCTTTTCTGTCATCCATCTAAAACCACCAGTTGGTAGGTATTGACTCATAGCCCAACCGTATAAATTATTAGCATCAAGATACATAATGTACTTTGAGGGCGTCTTATCGTCGTATTCTCTCATATACTTGTTATTCGCTTTACCATATCGATTGGCTATATAAGATATACCACCACGCATACCTTTTTCAATGAATTGAAACATGTCTATGTCTGTCATTAGTTCCAATTTGATATTAGTCATCTTCAACATAGCATCCCAAGATAATCCTGGAGATGTAAAGTAGTGACAGGGATCAAGTTTATAATACTGAAGACAGGTTTTACGGAAGTTTTCAAACACGTCAGCTAATAGAAGAATATCAGACTTAAGATATAGATTATGGTATTCACCCATCGTTTGTAATTGAAATGTATTCCACACGTTTTGAGCATGGATATAATCCTCATCTGTTATGTGCTCATTATTCAAGATACTAAAAAATTCTTCTTTCGTTGGCAATTCTGTTTTATTGAATTTCTCAAAAGTGTCCATGTAATCATACGGATAGACACCCTTCTTAGCCATCAAATCAAGCTCTCTATTTTTAAAACTTTTGGAGGTATATTTTAAAGCTTCAGTAGGTAAGTTGCTGACTAGTTTATCAAGACTAGAACTCATGAATTGGAAACTGTCAATGAATGTCAGATGATTACCAAGCATGAAAGCCATATATTTTTCCATATTGTTTGGTATAGCATCGATATTCATTTGTTGTTCTTCTCCTTTCTTATTTTTATATGTATGTTTCTTAACAATAGCTCCAATCTCTTGCATTATAAAATGACTGTCATAACCTCTTAGATTATGGAATATAACAGGAATTTTTATTTCTTTTGGATTTATTCTGAGTTTCAGATTACAGTCTTGATGTGCTGAGCCTCTGTATTTGCCAGTAATATGGCAATGATCTCTGACTCGAATGTCTTTTTCAGTATATTTTTTATCGCAGATGTGACATTCTTTTGCTTTTTCGAATTCCTCTTCATCCTCTTTCGTCATTTTCAATGGTTTATTAAAAAATGTTTTCATTACTTTTTTACAGTATTTTACTTCTTCTAACATATTTTCCATGAATTTATACACAGCCTTTTCACCCCTATATAGTTGTATTGGTTTTGTATGCTTATCATCATAACAACAAACTACTTTATAACCATATCCACAGTCTGTATGTCTTTGGTAGGCTTCGGTGTATGATTTATTACTGTTAGGTTGACATCCATGAATCTTCTCTGTTATGGCTTCAAAATCTGCATAGATAACGAATGGCACTGGTTGCTGATTATGGAAATTATTGAATTTCAGTATATTATTGTCCTTATCAGGCATTTTCACCGTCTGTGTTCCATTAATTTGAATACAGATTTCTTTATGATTGTTTAGAACCCTGTTGGAACTGAAACATTGCAGGCAGTGCATACAAAAATGCTTTTTTTCTTTGTGTTTAGTCTGATTATACTTGAACTTATTAAAATCTTTAATGAGGACGTAGTGATTGTTTTCATTTTCAGTTATCAATAATAAATTCATCTCTCGATCATATTTTTCTTCCGACAAGAATATTGGATATGGCTCTTTGTTTTCATAACAAAAAACATTTATATTGATTTTATTTTGTTTTTCAATTTTGTGATATTGTTTTTTACTTACTGGAAATTGAATCCCTGAATAATCTAGATTTTTAACATATAATTTATCAGATTTTTTAATTCTTTGTGGGTATTTATCTTGTGGATTTAAATGTCGGATATGACACCATCTGAAACATTCATTATCCTCATTTTTCATGTTTATTAAGCCTTTAGCGCTGTTTCGCAGTTCGTAAGGCAGTTGGATATATGAGGATCCTTTCAATGGTTTGTATTTAACTATGTTGAGGTAATGACTATCGACTGATTTGATTGTCCAACCAGATCCTTCTGATATCCATTGAGCTATCTTATTCAGTATCTGTTGTTTTGATAATTGTAATGAATCAGCGATTTCCATTTGGTTGATTATTGTTTGAGATGTACTATTGAAATATGCTAACTTTTCAACTATTTCACCATCAGACATTTTGCTAAATGTGACTTTCAATGTTTCAACGTATTTCAAGCCTTTCATTTCATTCAACAAAGTTATTACACGATGTTCTATAGCCTTTCTCGTGTTTTGCATTTGGGGTAAGGGGTCTTTATTGTTTTTGATGCTGATTTCATAAGACTTAGTGTAACCTTTTAAAGCTTTGTCTGTTTGTTCTATTTTGGTTCTTGGTGCTGGAACCGGTTTTTTAACTGCATGTTGTTTAGTTCTTGGTGCTGGAACTGGTTTGTAATCATCCATAAACTCTATTGGTGGAAGAATGATGTTTTCTTCATATTCTTTAGCCATCTGTTTGACACTCTTGCGAGGTGTTGGTATTGGTCTCCTTGGTTTGTATGTTCTTGGTGCTGGAACTGGCTTGGTATCGTCAACCACTATGATTTTAGGCTTCTTCTTCTCCTGCTTCAGAAGTAATTTGATAAGTTCCGATTTGCTGAGTTTCTTCAAACTAGCTTTATCCATATCTATATGATTAGATTTTTCTGATTTCATTATATATACTATAGTAAAGATATTTTTTTAAGTGTCTATAATTAGTGCGTTCAAATTTTGTCGAGAATTCAAATGATCCGCGATTGGATCTTTCGAACTGTAATTATGAAACATTATTATGCATTATGTCTTTGCATTATGTTATTGAGTTTTTCCCTGAGATTAATTATATTAGTATTTCTTCGGTGCTTATTTGTATTCAAATGACAATGTTTTCCAGCTAGAGTATAATTACGACCAGTATTGCAAACGTCACAATACCACTCTTTATTTAACATGTACTTCGATTTTTGTTGTTTTATAGCATCCTTTCTCTCTTCTTCAGTTGAATATTTTTTTGGTCTTCCACGACCTCTCTTAACATCTTCATTTTCCATTGTATATATATACTATATATTTTATTTTTAAGTGTCTATAATTAGTGCGTTTAGAAATAGTCAAGAATTCGAACAATCCATTATAGATCCTTCAAATTGTTTGTGACTTATTGACAATATATTTGTTCTGATTTATTCATTTTCAACTTTTGGTTTATGGATTGGATTATCTGACCGTTGCAAATCATCTACTTCATCGATGGTTTTCTTACAACATGAGATCAAGTCCCTCAATTTCTTGATGTATCAAAGACATCTTTTTTGACGAATTCTATCCATTCTCTTCTAATCACATCATCTAAAGTCATGTTAGAAATTCTATTATGATTTCTCTCGTTTTTTTGTTTTCAAGTGACGATTTTTACCAGCAAGAGTATAATTATGCTTATTGTTGCAAACGTCACAATACCACTCTTTACTCAACGTTTTATTTCCACAACTTCTCTTAACATTTTGATTTTCCATATATATATTTATATTATATAATTTATTCTTAAATAAATTTTGTTCAAACTTGTTCACCATAGTAGTTGATAGCTCCAGAAATTTGGTGAATTCTTATTTTTGTATGTAATGTTACCATTCTTGTCTTTTATCTTGGACGCTCTTTTTCGGTATCGCATACGTCTTTTCCAGTCTTGATGTGTTAAAAAATCCTCGTATCTCTTATCCCCAAAATGAATTTTTTTACCATTTTTAAGGGTAACCATATATTTTTTATTAATTCTGTTGGAGTAATTAAGGTCCTTAGCACCATATAAATTGATGGCTCTATTTCTTAATAAGTTGAATTCCTCGCCGGTTACAGTATTCATATAATTAGTTATATATTTATAATAGCCAGAAACAATTATATTTTTGGCTACATGAGAGCAAATAAACAGTATATACTGTATCAATCGATATAATACATATTAGATAATTATCTTTAAACTATTTTATATATCCTTCAAGTCCTTTATTGGAATCCAACTGTTGAAGTAATCACTATATCCCTTCCACTTAACTAAAGCTTGTTTCTTCTTATAATCCCTCCGAATGACTTTATCAATTCTGAATACCTCTTGTTTTGCTTTTAATAATTCAGGTTCATAAAAACTCCCTTGAATGTCTTCACCTCTGAGATCCTTTAGTTTGTAAGTTATTTGATTCGTATATTGGATTTTATCAACTGTAAAAACTTCCTCAGACCAATTTGGTGTATAGCCCTTATCAAACACATTCCGTTTATACTTACTTATTCTAACCTTATCACCTATTTTGAATTTCGGTTTAGATGATACTTGCTCCAAATTACCATACAGATTAAAGTAAACAGTCCCTTCATTCTTCTTTTTACTGGCTTCTATGGGTGTCATTTTGATAGAGCTATGTTTTGTATTATTGTATTTTTTCACTAATTTGGGTAACATGTCTAAATACTGTGTATTACCTTGAACAGTGAACTGCTTCCACATTTTGGTTTTAATTGTTCTGTTCCATCGTTCACAAACTGACGACTTTTCCTCATTCTCAGTTGAGTACAATGTTATTTTATTCTTATCCAGTAGTTCCTTAACTTGTTTGTTATAATATTCTTTACCTTTATCAGTCCAAAGATATTGTGGTTTTCTACCCTCTTTGAAGATTGTTTTGAATGCTTCAGCAACAGTTTCTCCTTTCTTATCCTTTAAAGGGACAATCCAACCATATTTACTAAACACATCTAGAACCATGAGAAGGTATCTGTAGCCAGCGTTCCATCGACTGAACTGTTGCATTTCAAAAAGATCAGAGCACCATATTTCGTCAATATGATTTACAATAACACGCCGCCGGGTGAAGTTACGCTTTATCGGTTTATGTAATTCATCAGCTAATTTTTCTTGCCAGTTTTCTTCACTCGACGGCCTTTCCCGTTTTTTGTCTTCCTTTGTTTTACACCGAGACCTAGTTTCTGCTTCGTGTTAATCATATTTCTAGCCAGCCAATGCCCCCATTGTCTTTCATTGTAAGGCACACTGTCTAGAGCCTTAACCATTTTTCTATCAGCTTTATTCTTGCATTTTTTGTCATCCTTGCAAACCGAATAATCGATGTCGTGTTGCATTGCTATTGCATCCGTTTTACCGGTCGGTTTATCATATATTTTTAAGATTTCACCTGTCACTGGATCATACTCTAACTGCTTATCGAGAGGGTTGTATGGCCCAGTGTATTTATGACCAGGTAAAGTCCATCCTGATTTTGGTTTAGGTAGTCTTCCAATAGCTTTATGGATATCTAAACTTCCACCATCCAAATCCTTTCTGTTGGTTTTGTACTTTTTCTTTGGCCTGATTTTAGTAGACAATTGATCAAGAGCTTGACTTCCAACATTTTGAATCATCGGATTCAACTTATCCAGAGCATAATCGATAGCCTTTTTCTGCAGTTTTGGGTTTCTCAAGGCTTCTGATCCATAATATCTTCCCATTTCAACTGCTTTTTTTCCCAACCATGGGATTCCATGGTGAATCAATAAATCAGCACCAGTTGATGCTACTGTATCTAGTACGCCCGCCCCTTTCGACGGGCTAACCCGTTTCCCACCTGTTTAACGAATTTCGTCTTTGTAATACCACATTCAGCACAAGTACATTTCATCATAGTTCGGCCGTTTTTGGCTTTTACATATTTTTCACTTCCAGGTACACATTCTGTGACCTTTTTTTGTTTCACACAATATGATTTCATATATATATAATTATATTAGATTAAGGTTCAATATATACGTTCACATATTTACCAGTTTTTGGATTTTTCACCAAACGCATGACAGTACCCTTCTTTGGTTTAGTCCAGAATTTATTGCTTGTTATACCTGTTGGTCCTGTGAAAGCACCTTTTAAGATATCACCAGACCAATATCGGTCAAATGCATGGTTGGTTGATGGAATTACTTTGCGAGTTATTTGTTCGGCTATTTTGGCTGCCTCGAAAGCTTCACCTAATGGATTTTCACCTCCCTTTTGGCTTTTGACGAATTTTGTCTTAGTAATACCACATTCAGCACAAGTACATTTCATCATGGTTCGCCCGTTTTTGGTTTTTACATATTTTTCACTTCCAGGTACACATTCTGTGACCTTTTTTTGTTTCACACAATATGATTTCATATATATTATTATTATATATTTTTGAAATACTGTTCTATGAATTTCTCATTCTTTATTGTATCATGTATGTCAAACACTTTCAATAGATTAAAATATGATATCCCTTTGTTCATTTCATTCAAAAAGTACAGACAGAAATATCCACATGTTGTTGTATTGATATTTTGTATTTGGTTATTTTGATGAAGAAGTGTTAAATTCTTTTTTCTTGCATGATTAACTATTTCTTGAAATGGAGGCAAACCAAATGAATCAAAGTAATTGATGACGTTATCTTTCACATATGTGGATACCCAATGGCTACCGCTCATATATGATGGTTCAAGGTTGTAAATGAATAGAGCCTGTCTATGATGGTGAGGAACATTTTCATCTCTTGACAGAACATCTTTTATTGGAATATTTAAGTATCTACACCAATCAGTTAAATCGTAATTGCTTAATGGGATATTCTCATGGAATTTGGGTTTTACAATAGAATGTTTAGAAGAGGGACGTTTTTGAATGGTGAGTTCTTGCCTAATAGTAGACCTTCGCCCTTTTTCTGAGCTTTTTTTTTTTGGAGCCTTTTTTTTTTGTCCCCATACCGATTGTACCGTCCGGCCAATTTCCATAAAAAGGTGGAGTTCTATACATTGGGACTAACAAACCACCATCCTGATTATAATTGGTTGGTTTTGGTACAGATCTGGGTGGTCTTTGTTTTGGTTGTCCCATCTGAGGGGCACCTTTACCAGTCATCTTCTTTATTGCCTCAATAGCTAAAGGGACTCCAATTGATGCAAGAAGAGTACCTAAGAACCCACCTGTTTGTACTTTTGTTGGTTTTATATGAACACCAGAACCGGTTTGTAGAGCATTTAATATATCCTTCTTTTGTTTGGTTGTTAAAAGATGTTTATATGTTATCAACTGATCGATTTTATTTTGTGATATGAGGAACCCACCGGTTTGAACACCTTTTCCGGATATCTTCTTAACAATCTGAGATGCTCCTTCACTAGCTGCTCCAGCTAAAGCCGACAATCCAAGAGTCTTAGCAATCGTTGGACCAAAAGTTCTTCCAAGTGTCAGAACTGTAGACAGAAGAGATCCACCTACTTGCTTTCGAATGTTTGTTTTAGAAAGTTTAATGTCCATTCCTTTTCTCAATTTCTTATTTTTTTCCAATCGTTTAACTATATTTAATGGAACATAAAGAGTGTCATTCCCAGATAGAGAGTCCTTCGTGAGCCTTAGAACTATTGTTTCTCTTTTATGATACGCTTTACTAAGATTCTTTTTCTGGTTTTGTGATAAACTAACTTTGATCTCGTATAGTTGTGTCATATAATATATGTTAGATAAATTCTGTTTTAAACTATCATCAACTCGTTACCAACAGTCTTAACAACAACCTCACTCTCGTAAAATACAATACTGTGAGCTCGGACGTTTGCTGTTGGGGCTACATTAAGACGATAATGGAGAATCAACTGTTTAGGATCTCTTGTCACTACCTCCTTTTGAAATGTTAAATCGAAATATGCTAATCCGTACAAACTACTAAAATTTGATACATTAAGTTGTGTCCCAGAATTATAATCGTTTTTACGAAATGCATAACTCATGAGATCATTGAATATCCTAATTTTAGAATCTGCATCGTATTCCAACTCTGGGAAAAAAACGTTATTCCCGTATTCTAAACGACAACTCGAGAGAGAGCTATTAGCGTCAGCAGCATTCAGTTTGAATGTGTCAAACAAATACGGACTTCTCTCGGATTCATCATTATTTGGTCCATCTGTTCGTTGGAGATAAATAAAAACATGTTTAACGTTGTCGATAGCAGGGCTGATTTGAAACATATTCTGAATAGCTCTGGTATTTGATGACTGATTGTAGAGATCTCGCATATATGTCCAGGTCGTTGGTTTCAGAAAATCTGAAACAAATTTACTATACATACTATCTTTTGGAATCAATTTAGGAAGCCAAAGATACAATCTCTTCATTACAACACGACCGGCGTCTGTGCCATTTGCCATATGAATCATTTCACTATCTTCGTTCAGTGTTAATTCAATCGTGAGCTGCATTGGGGGTAACATTTTTTTTTCTAATTCTTGAAAAAAGCTGTATCGGTTCAACGGTATCATCTCGTTAATCGATTTAGCTCCTCCGCCGCCGTTATTCTGATGAGCCTGGGTTAAAATACGACGGGCCTCGAATCCTAAGTTGGTATTAGCTGTTGTTCCATCAGTATCAAGATACCAGAATGAATTCTTTCCAACAGATCGACTGTAGTCATCACTGTATTCTAGGAGATTTTTAACATTCGTTATTCGATGTAAATTATCACTCTCGTAAACAATCTTACCAGAAGATTTAATAACCATATGTCTGATTAGACTGTGAGATCCATTTATCATAGTGATGCGATCCGCTGCAGCATATCCAACACCATCTGCCTTTTTTTGAAGCTCTTTGGTTACTTCGAAATACCCATTGAAGAAATCAAAAAACGTAGATCGATCATTGATTGTGAATCTATAACCTGTTTTTTTCTGACTCTGATTGTTAGCAGGCTGTTCAATTACATTATCCAAATGAAATCTCACATATTCGTATCTTTGAAGATTGTCATCTGTTCTGAAACTCATTTATATGAGTAGTTTAGATAAAAATTCACCTTTTTGAAAAACCATTTCCACTTATCAGTCTATTCAGAATTGTGTTGTAATCTTCTTCTTGTTTTGGTTTAGTAGGTTTGGTTGGTTTCATGGTTTTATTCATTGATTGTTTAGTTGAACCGTGTAATTTTCTCATAATAAGCTCTCCGCTTTTTTCAGCTGCTTTTTTTCCCAGTTTGTCTCCAGCATGTGAAATACCAGATTCAAGCGCTTTTTTGGCAAAAGGTTTTAAAACTATTTCTGGAACTTTACTTAACACCCTTCCAACCGGTTTGAAAATGTTGTCAACAATGATCCCAGATCCTTTATGTTCATAAACAAATCGTCCAAGTTTTGGATGATAAATACGCTTGTATTCATACGACGACATATATAACTATTAGTTAGATTAATCTCTCTTCTCTCTTAAAATCAAACTGAATGAAGTGTCACTATGATTAAGATCTATGATTCTTCGTTTACCGTCGGTGATATAAATCCGAATTTTATTAATCATATTTTTATTGACAGGATTGAACTGTACTCGTCTTGGCTCTTGTGTGAAACTGTAACTCGGGGTGAGAGTTGAGGTACTGAAACTCTATATAATATCCGTTTCATCACCATCAACTAGACTTTCGGATATGAGGTCACTATGAATATTGAGGATTTCTCTGTCTTGAGAGAGATTAGGAATGTAATCTCCAACGTTTTCACTACTAGTTAGTATTTTTTTATTGAAACCAATAAGATCATTAAAATTACTTTGAGTCAGATCTAATCTGTAATTTGAGGCAAGTGTTATTATTGTCCTAAATATCGTGTCGTCAAACTCGAGAGTGATAGGATATTGGGGGTTGGATGAGGTCCCTGTTTTTGTTCGTTCTTTGATTAAATTGTCAAAATCAACGTAATTCCAGACTCCTGGGTTAAATATAATTTCCGTCCAATTAGCACCACTATCAGACGAATATCTTATTTTCTGATTATTTAGTTCTTTTGTCACATTAAACCAAGTAAATGACATCGAAATGATTCGGTCGAGGCCGATTTCATATTGTCTGTTCGGATTGAGTATTATCGGGTTGATGTATTTGATTGTAAAATCACCTGGCTTATTACCATTTTGGTGTTTTACTGTATGGGATGATAAGATAAGTTGTCTATCCATTATATGATTAGTTTACATTAAAATAGTTTTTGTATATTTTGTTATATTGCGGCCTGTTCAAAATAGAGTTTTTCAACAAGATGTCGAGAAGTGCAACACCTGTGTTTCTTAGCTCTATGCTATTATTACCGGCAATCATCGATCCGATAATCAGTTCAAGTTTTTTAATCATTTCTGTCGGATTGTTGAAAAACTGGACTTGTCCACCTCTTTTTATTTTTTTCTTCAAACCAGATCCTTTAATATTTTTTAATCTTTGATTGTTGTAATCGATATAATCAGTAAGAACCTTTCTTGTATCTTGAATAATTTTTCTTCGATATTGAGCCTCAGCTCCAGTGATTGAACCACTATTTAATTTTTTAGTGATATCAGTCGAATAGCCACTTAGTTGTTTCCGTTTTTCTTTAGCCTTTTTAAGGGCGTTGGTAAGATAAGATTTCCTCTTTGTGTCATTCATATCTTCTTGTTGAAGTCGTAATTCAATATCATCATAGTTAGGAATTTGAAGTTCATCCAAAACTTGGTTAATTGCATCCTCCTCGAGAATGTTATAATCAGGTCCTTCTTCTTCGTATTCAGGTGGAAAATCTTCAGGTTCATACATAAATGCTGGATCTATATACATTTGTTTTTCACCTGATGCTAAATCCTTAAGGACATCTTCATAACTTGGAGGTTTTGGAACCAATTGTTTGTCATTTTGTGGTAGAACTTGATCATCAAATAGATCTTCCAATCCATAATCAGGCACTTCATCATCAATAGCTATTCCATAATCTGGAACAGGTCGCTTTTTCTTTGGTAATCTTCTCATTGGCATTTTTGGAGATGTGAGTTCCTTTAATCCTGATGTTATAGGTTTGAAAAGTTTCTCTGCCTCGACTTCACCCATTTGATCAGATATCTTTTTTTGTTTTATTGTCTCTCTTACTGTGTTAATCTTTTTACCAAGCTCGGATCGTTTCTCAGGCATTTCTTTCCATTTGAGTAAACTCATTATATCATTTGTTTACATAAAATTTCGTATTTTGTTCGGAAAAATTAGGGTTATCATATATAAAAACGCTCGCATAGCGTGTCGCATAGCGTGTCGCCATGCGATAAAATTGTATAACATAATATCATATGAAGATTCAAAATTACGACATTCAAGATGATGAAAATGACGATTTTGTTCAATTAAAGAGTTTCATGCCAAACCGATGTTTCAGGATGCTTATTTGTGCTCCCTCTGGTGGTGGTAAGACTAACCTTTTACTTGATATGATATATAGGCTATTGTTCTTTGACAAGATATACCTTTACGCTCGAAATCTCTCCCAAAGCAAATATAAGCACCTGTTTAAATCTTTCGAACCAATATCAAAAGAGGTCGGTTATGACGTGATAGAAGCAAGTAATGATGACATCATCCCTTTAACAGATTTGTCTGATGAAAACCAAAAATTAGTCATATTTGATGATTATTTGAATACAGGTAAGAAAAATGACGAACGGATACGTGACTACTTTACCAATTCTAGAAACAAAAATTGTTGTTGTATATATTTGAGTCAAAGCTATTACGGAACCGATAAAACAATAAGACTGAATAGTTCACATTTTTGTGTTTTTGATTTTCCTTCCCAAAACGAGCAATCGATGATTTGCCGAGAACTGAACATAAATAAATCAGATTATCAGAAAGCTACTAAGGATCCATATAGTTTTTTGTATGTTGATAAGGTCAAAAAAAAGGTAGCCCGAAATTTCGACGAAAAAATCTAAACTAATATTATATGAGTTATACAAACGGTATTCTCAATCATGTTTATTCTCAAGGACAAGGTCAGATAGGCCCTAGAGGGTTGCCTGGGTTACCTGGTCCTAAAGGCGATAAAGGCGATAAAGGTGATAAAGGCGATAAGGGTTCAAAAGGTGATAAAGGGCCACAAGGACCCCAGGGCCTAAAAGGCAACAAAGGCAACAAAGGCGACAAAGGTGATCGTGGACCTCAGGGTAGTGCCAGCGGTTCTGCTGATATTGACATGCAAAATAAGTACAGTATCTTGCGATTGAAAAGCAACCCATATCCTGTCCGCAGCGATTTGACGAAGGCAATAAGCTATCAAGATATGAGAAATATCTTTCTTTCAAAAAAAGAGGGTGGACAAATGGAAGCAAATATTGATATGAATAATAATACAATTTTCAATGTGAAAGACCCAACACAGGCAGATCAAGCCACAAACAAAAAGTATGTCGAAAATCAGCTTGAAAAAAAACTGGATAAAGGATCTGATATTGATATGAAAAATAAATCAATTACCAATCTTAAATTACCATCAAACCAAAAAGACGCAACAAACGTTGAGTTTGTCAATAAAAGACTTGGTGAAACACAAAAAATTATCTCAAATTGGATGGTTCTGCCAATATGACTGGAGACTTAAATTTAAATAACAATAAAATTGTTAACTTACAAACCGATTCAAAAAATTCGAAATCCGCAGTTAATGTTGAGTTAATGGAAAATAAAATAACAGATTTGAGAAATCTTGTCACTCAAAAAATTCATGAATCTCAGATTATTAATTCAGGACAAAAAAAAGACGCCTTCAGATACTTGATGGAAGACACTGATGAATCTTCGAGTGAAAACAATATCGAGGTTTTGGGTATTGTTGATTTTTCCAATTCTCCACATCAAATTAATAAAAAAGCTTACCAACTTAAACTCTTGTTTGAAAAAAGCTCACCCAACCAGTACCAGTCACGCCTCGGTTTTAACCTTTTTAAACTTCCAGTCGGTTACTATACTTTGGTAGTTGAATGATTTCCGCCGGAAATGAGTGAGTTGAGTGTGGCAGTGCAAGGCACTACGATTTCAATTTCTAATTATGCAACAAAAACATTCGAAAACTACACCAAAACAGTTATCAATTTTCACCGATGGGGTAGCTCACCTCCACAATTTATTTATCTCGATCTACACGGTACAGTTACTTTTCCATCACTTTTAACAATTGGACATCTTATTGTTTATGGTGTAAAAGAAACAATTTCAAACGTTGACCCAAGTGTCTATGACACCGCTTTTGTAATTGAGAATGGAAAAATGGTGATGGAAACAGATTTATCTTTAAACGGACATCGTTTGCGTGGCTCCGTTCATTATATACATGGGTATTTAAATACGAAAAATGGAAACACATTTTTATTAAATGGTTGTGACAAAATAATCATTCCAAATTATAGCCACATATTAGCTATAACAGTGCTCTATTTTAAGGTTAAAAGTCAATATACGCCTATTTCTTTAAAAGTAAAACACAGTGACCATTTAACTCAATTAATCACTTACACTTCAACCAAAGCATCTCGAACACAGACAATAAGTATTAATTTAATACTGGCTTTTGGTCATTTGGCAGTGGAACTGGGTTCAGTTGTAAAAAATGAAGAACTCTTACTATTGATTGAATATAGAGTGCCATAGATATTTTTACGTTTATTATATAGCACAATGCAGGATATCCATCTGATTGGAGCATGGAATGCTTTTTAGAATATATTATTATCCCAAAAGAAATAATGAGGATTCCGAAGAAGATAATGAATAATCTAACTAATATATATGAGAACAGCTATTTTAATTAATGAAATTCTTGAAAGCATAGAAAGATTGATAAAAAACATCAGAACATTATACTCCAATATTAAAGAGTCATTCAAAAAGAAAAAAATGTGACCATATAATATGACAAACAATATATTTAATTGGAATCACATATCGAGTGATTTGACTGAAGATAAAATATCAGAGTTGAAAGCATTGTACAAATTCTATCATAAAAAATATTGGCTTTTCAAAATGACTTTTAAATATTTCAAAAAAGCAGAACTTGCATGTAATATTGGATCTGTTTTATTGGTAGTAACAGGGACAGTAGTTGGTGGTGTAATGCTAAACCCTGTTGTTCTCGGAACAATATCTGGTTCTGGGCTCTTGCTTAAAACATATTCAGAAGCCAAAAATTACAAAAGGAAGATTGAGATGTGTAAATTCGCATTCACCTCGTACGGAAAGGTTTTAACAGATTTGCGGTCCTTTATGAGAGGTTTGGAGTATAATAACAAAGAATTTCTTGATTATGTTAAAGTTCTCGATGATATAATCATTGATATGTGTCCATTAACTGACAAATTTGAAAAGAAATATAATAAGGTGTTCATCCAACAATAGATTTTATTTTATCACCAATCAATAACATAATGTGCTTCCAATATTGATCGTAAAAAACTAATGTTTTTTTCGATTTACTAATTGGAATTTGTTTGTAAGGTATTCCCATCATCTTGAATATCCTTCTCATAATGAAATTAACGCTAATCATCCTTTTCCTTGTACCATTAACTTCATTAAGAATCTTACCTATCTCAGTAAATATAGCATCAATCTTACATTTTTGATGATGTGATATCTCTATACCATATTTTTGCTTAACATCCATGATAGTATTATTTATATGGTACTCTCGATGGTATACAGATTTCCTCTTCAGTTTATGTCTGTTCTCATAAAAATTAACATACTCTACTGATGATTTATATCCTTGAACAATACCACAACTTAGACATGCTAACATCCCATCGTCGTTAATAATATACTGATTATCACAGCATAAATAATATTTTGCTAAACGATCTTGTGGTTTTTCATTAGAATCTTCCAATTTTTGGTCACAAAAAGGACAAACAATATCTCCTGATTCTTTCAGTTCATCATGTAATTCCTTGTTACAATTCATTCTATATACTATTAGATGAGATATTATTTTTATGTAATTACAACATGACGTCACGCCACAGCTGTGGCGCTTTGTGGTTTAAATAATAGACTGTCTGCTTTTCCGAGAATTTTAAAACTTCCTGTTTTCCGAGAAAGTCACGCAATAGAAAACGCATAAGATGATGTCATATGATGAAACCAGGGAGTGCTATGGAAAAAAGAAACATCCCCAATGCTGAATAGATGATATCATCAAATGAAACATATATAGATTCCATCAAATGAAACATATATAGATTCCATCAAATGAAACATATATAGATTCCATCAAATGAAACATATATAGATTCCATCGCATAGTCACGTTGTAAACAACAGTCTGAATACATCTGCATCCAATACTGAGCGAATGATCTCACCTTATCGTTCATGTAAGCCATGTATTGATGATGAAATCCATCGATTATTTCGACGTCAAAATCCTGTTCATAGACAGTATCCATATCCTCTAAATCCATGTCCTCCATCAAATTAGATATACCGGATTCACTTTCAGTCATTGCTTTAACTGAATGACTCGTAATGATATGTTCAGTGAATTTCCCTTATCTTATTTACCAAGAGATTGTCAATTTTCATTGGTCGAGAAATATCATACGATCGTCTCATGACATTGACACAATAGCTATTAGTGATGACGTCACGACACAGCTGTGTTGGTCTAAATCTTACAAGTATCACAATAGAAATCTGATGACTCATTTCTTCGGAAAAGTCCCATTACATCATAAACTTCCTGTTTTCTGATAATCTTAAGACTGTCTGCTTTTCCGAGAATTTTAAGACTTCCTGTTGTATGAAGTCACGCGATGGAAAATGCGTTCGGTGTGATATGAAATAAAAAACATATAGATTTCCATAGGATTGTTGTCATATGATGGAAAATGCATTCGTTTCCACATGAAATAAAAAACATATAGATTTTCATAAAATGTATACCATCAAATATAATACATATAGATTTCTGTTGAATTGTCGCCATCAGATGGAAAGTAGTTACATAGTTGTTGGTAAGAGAGCATTTTTAAAAATGCTCTCGTACCCCCAACTATATAACTACTAAAGAGGAATACAACTTTACTACAGATGCAAAAACAATAAAAGGGCAATCCAGCCAATATCGCCCTAAGTTACTTTTAGGACAAATATAATTGTGTTTTCAATTTGGACGTTTGGTTTCCAAGTGGCCATCTTAAAGAATAATTAACCTAAACAAAACAACAGAGCTGTATTTGGGTGCAAAAGGGTAAGAAAGTCAACGTTAAATTAAAGCGGTCACTTAAGTTGTTCCTAACTGGGCTCCTTTAATTATAGACCAAGAGCACTCAGCAGTTCCTCTTTTCTCCCAGAGACAGTAAAGCGTGAAGCAAAAGACAAGCACTTGCAAATTTGTATACCGCGAGAAGTGCACAAATTTTTCCAAATTTGCCCAACGTGCACAGATTTGTCTGCTGCAAGAAGCGAAACATGCATGCATGCATTTACAAATTTGCCTGCTGCAAGAAGTGAAACATGCATGCGTGCACAAATTTGCCTGCTGCAAGAAGTGAAACATGCCTGCAAACATTTGCCTGCTGCAAAAAGTGAAACATGCATGCATGCACAAATTTACTTGCTGCAAGAAATGAAACATGCATGCAAACATTTGCCTGCTGCAAGAAGTGAAACATGCATGCATGCACAAATTTGCCTCTTGGAGAAGCAAACATACATAATTTACCTCCTGCACATTAGGTTTCCATGCAGCAGCGGACTTTCATGTGCGCTCCTGTAATCAGTTTGTCACTAAACTATCCCTACATGAAAAGAAGCACTGCTGGACTGACATTCCAAACAACATTAGACATATTTAACATACTGTGCTCTGCACAAAGCCGCCTTTCAAAGTTTTCTTTCGTTTTGGTCTTCAGCACCACCTCACATGCACCAATATCTAGTTAACATAAAAAAATAGGCAAGAAAAAAGAAGGCATGTAAGTGAGCAAAGAGGGTGGCTGCAGCCAATCACGAAATCAGGCAGTCTGTCATCCAATCAGTCACTAAAAAATAAATGATCACTCAGCCAGGCAATCTGTTAATCAGTCAATTTCAGTTTCTAGGTTAATCAGACAGAAAATAAGTCAGTGGGTCAGAAGTCAGTCAGTCAGTCAGTCAGTCAGTCAGTCAGTCAGTCAGTCAGACAGTCAACACAAAATTTTGGATTTATCAACTGAATTGATAAGGTGAATTGGCCACCGTAGGAATTGTAGGTTGCACTTGGTTTATATAGGGAGTGGTGGAGCTACGCTATTGGTAGGAACATGGCAACGTGAAAAACAAGAATAAATTAGTTGAATGAAAAGCGTTCGTTGATACCGTGGGGATTAACTGTGCCGATTTGAAAAATGAATTTTTGTTCTAGATTTTTACGGCTTTCCTTGTTGCCCTGGTATAGGGAAAGGCCACAGATCGTCATGTGTTGTCTAGAATGATTAGGGAGATTGAAATGTCGGGTGACTGGTTTGGATGCGTCCTTGTCATTTCTTTCAACGACTCGTAGGGGTTCGCAGGAACGGTCCCCTAATCTCCTCCCTGTTTCACCAATGTATATCAGTCATTTTTCAAATCGGCACAGTTAATCCCCATGGTATCAACGGACGCTTTTCGTTCAGCTAATTTATTCTTGCTTTTCATGTTGCCATGTTCCTACCAATAGCGTAGCTCCACCACTCCCTATATAAACCAAGTGCAACCCACAATTCCTTGATTCGCTCTGACGAAGGGTTAACACTCGAAACGTCAGCTTTCAATCTCTTTACGGTGGCCAATTTACCTTATAAACTCAGTTGATAAATCCAAAATTTTGTTTCACGTCCCCACCGACGCAGCACTAGTGTCTTTAGAAACTATCCCCTTTGCTTTTAGTCAGTCAGTCAGTCAGTCAGCCAGTCAGTCAGTCAGTCAGTCAGTCAGTCAGCCAGTCAGTCAGTCAGTCAGTCAGCCATTCAGTCAGTCAGTCAGTCAGCCAGTCAGTCAGTCAGTCAGTCAGTCAGTCAGTCAGCCAGCCAGTCAGTCAGTCAGTCAGCCAGTCAGTCAGTCAGTCAGTCAGCCAGTCAGTCAGTCAGTCAGTCAGCCAGTCAGTCAGTTACTCAGTCAGTCAGTTACTCAGTCAGTCAGTCAACCAGTCAGTCGGTCAATCACTTAATCAGTCAGTCAGTCAGTCACTCAGTCAGTCAGGCAGTCAGTCAGCCGGTCAGTCAGTCAGTGGGGCAGTCAGTCAGTCAGTCAGTCACTCACTCACTCATTACGAATACAAACAGGAAAGTACGAAAATAAGGGGGCACCAATACCAGTTGAATCAAGAACGCCTAGTAGCAGTCAGTCAGTCAGTCAGTCAGCCAGCCAGCCAGCCAGTCAGTCAGTCAGTCAGCCAGCCAGTCAGTCAGTCAGTCAGTTAGCCAGCCAGTCAGTCAGTCAGTCGGTCAGTCACTCAGTCAGTCAGGCAGTCAGTCAGCCGGTCAGTCAGTCAGTCAGTCAGTCAGTCACTCATTACGAATACAAACAGGAAAGTACGAAAATAAGGGGGCACCAATACCAGTTGAATCAAGAACGCCTAATTTGTAAAGAAAATTATATAGAAGATGAACAGCATTTCTTGATGTATTGTCAATGGTATACCAACCTCAGACCTCAGAAGCGAACTACATTCTCTTATCAGCAAAACAGATGCTCATTTTGCCACTTTAAGTGATTATGATAAAATAACATACTTACTGAATTTAGGGAATGACAATACTTGTAAACTTGTAGGAAAGAATATTCATTTTTTTTTTCAGAAAAGAAAAGACATAATTAATACAAACGTAATCAAATAATTTAAATTTTAGTCATTAAGCATTAATTGTTTCGCTATATTAGTAAATTTTTATTCTTTATTGTAACTAGACCAATACCTCCCTTTGGAGAGTAACTGTTGGAGAGATACCTCTATCTTTGGAGAGATACCTCTGCACCGGTATCGCAGAGGTCAGGGTTGGAATCCCGCAAGCCTGATTTTTTCAGGCTTTCTTTTCGCAACTGCATACGTTGCGTTAATAACTGCGAGGATCTTCTTTACATTGATTTGTTACTGTTACTGTTACTGTTACTGTTACTGTTACTGTTACTGTTACTGTTACTGTCAGTCAGTCAGTCAGTCAGTCAGTCAGTCAGTGGTTCAATCAATAAGTCACTCATCTCCCACAGTTTTTTTCTGAGACTGCTACTTTGCAACTAAGAGCAAAGCTGTTTTCCCACACGGAATTTCAAGCTGAAAATATTGGCTTTATGAAGATCTCCCAGTGTACCTACTTACGTATTGTCAGCCCCTTGTGCTGTTGTCTCAGTCCTCTCAACTCTTCAGATACAAACTGCTTCATGTCGCTCACAGTTGACAAGTGTTGTCGTTTCTATTACAACAGACATTTTACTTGAAATTTAAAGAACTCGAGAAACTAAAAAAAAGACCCGTTTACAAGGTGACCAGTCAATCGGTTTGTTTGGAGTACCCTTCAAAATTGTTAGGTTTGTTGTTTGTCAGTTATAATTATACAAATATAAGTAATTATTTGAACATTTTGCAACTGATAACCTCAAGTGATAAACCAGATCTAAAACTTTGAATTTTGGGCATTTTAAATTCTTCATTCAAGCTGAAGCTATTTCCGAATTTTAGTTCTTTAACACTTGGGGTCTTGTTAATTTCAGCCACCGGATACATGTATCATATGGGCCGACCCATCCTAAGCAAAATCATGACAAATATGAAAACATAAGAACAATATTTAGTTATAAATATGTACACGTAACGTACAACATGCGGTTGTTTCTGATTACAAGGTTATTTAGTACAGCTGGATATATTAGTCCAGTCATTTTGTGGAAAAAAATCGTTAACCTGCAACTAATTGCAACAGAAGGTATCTCAATGGTTTTAGACTTAGAAAACTATCCTTAATAACATATCAAAAGTCCCAAAAATCCCAAAAGGGGAAGTTGCTATAAAATCTCACGTGACTCCCTAGCTCCTGACCAATGACTCATAGAATTCCAATCAAACTTCACCTTACAGGTAAGTCTCGTTTAATTTTTAAATTTTACTGCAGCATAGGAACGAGGCTGACCGAAGCTTTTGTTATAACGCTCCTGAAAACGTCTTTAACTTCATAAAATACAATAAAATTTAAACCATATACAACATTAATATTAAAAGTTCATATTCTATGTGTTTTACGATAAAATGGGATACTATTTTGGGGGAATGAAAGCTGTATCCTGCCCGTGGGCCCGGGCTGCGTAAAATTTACCTATCCGCTGTTAGTTGTTGTGTGCGTGTGCGTGTGTGTGGAGTGTTTCCTTTTCTTTTTTTCTTTAAACATGCTTGTTGAACTGGTTATAATTATCCTTATGCCTATCACGACGTTGTACCGGGCTTCTATGTATTAATGAGAAGTGTTCGCCTGCGGACAGCATTGTCAACGGATCTTGTGATTAAGGTGTTTCGATACAGTTTTTTTGGGACCATACCTCACGTTTTGAATCGGCTTTTAGACAGTCTTCATCTCGTCGGATCAACGTGAAATTTGCTCTACTTATTCGTTTTGGATTGAACTTCACCGTGGTTTACACTTTGTGAAAATCGATATTTCCATGACAACGATAAACGAAAATACTCGAAAACAGCTAAATTGAAATTTTGCGCGATCCAGATTTCACTTTTAAAAGCAAATACTAACATCTTAAACTGTGGTGTATGGCAAAAAAAATATACAAGAACCAAAAAAATCTGTATGTTTGTTTTGAAGTAAATCGCAAAACCATTTTCAACCTTAGTTTTTGCATAGTAATTAGTAAATGCACCGAAAAATAGTCAATGTTTTGATGAAATGGCTAGAAAATAGTGTTAAAATGTGTCTTTTACTTACTATTTTATGCCTAGAACGTTTTGTTAAAACTGGTGTTCGCGATCTCGAGAACAAATTGTTTTTCTAAGATCATTCACGTAATCATTTTGTGGTAATTTTTGAATTTGTGCGCTTTTGCGAAAATCTTAAGAACGGCTCGATAAATTTTTTTGAGACATTAAACACGCGTGCTTGACGATGTGACCAGTTTTAGTATTGAGTCTTATTAACATTGATTCACTAGAACACTTTTAGATTTAACGTTAAAGAGAACGTATGAACCGACGGAAAAGCTTGCGTTACAAAAATACAGTTGGCAAGTAAATGCTAATATATTCAAAGTAATGCGTGATTCGTTGCTTCGTGATTTCTATTTGGTTTCTTTGTTCTTTGTTGCACTGTAGATGTCAAGGGAAAGTAAAAACCACGGAGGAATGCATTGCGCATTACTTTGAATATATTACCATTTACTTGCCAACTGTGAATATGTAACGCAAGGTTTTCCATCGGTTCATACGTCCTCTTTAACGTTAAATCTAAAAGTGTTTCAGTGAATCAATGTTAATAAGACTCAATACTAAAATTGATCACATCGTCAAGCACGCGTGTTTAATGTTTCAAACAAATCTATCGAGCCGTTCTTAAGATTTTTCGCAAAAGCGCACAAATTCAAAAATTACCACAAAATGATTACGTGAATGATCTTAGAAAAACAATTCGTTCCAGAGATCGCGAACATCAGTTTCCACAAAACTTTCTAGGCGTAAAATAGTAAGTAAAAGACACATTTTGAAAGTATTTTCTAGCCATTTCATCAAAGCATTGATTATTTTTCGGTGCATTTACTAATTACTATGCAAAAACTAAGGTTGAAAATGGTTTTGCGATTTACTTCAAAACAAACATACAGAATTTTTTTGTTCTTGTATATTTTGTTTGCCATACACTACAGTTGAAGATGTTGGTATTTGCTTTTCAAAGTGAAATCTGGATCGCGCAAAATTTCAATTTAACTATTTTCGAGGATTTTTGTTTATCGTTGTCATGGAAATATCAATTTCAAAAAATGTAAACCACCCTAAAGTTCAATCCAAAACCAACAAGTAGGGCAAATTTCACGTTGATCTGACAAGGAGAAGACTGTCTAAGAGCCTAATCAAAAAGTAAGGTATGATCCCAAAAAAACTGTATCGAAACACCTTAACAAGTGCTGACGCGAACCCTGAAAACAAGCGAAGGCCTAACAAGAGGAAGGGGCATAACTGAACAGCAACGACTTCTCCGGCTGTTATGCATGCCGGCCTGTCAGGTGCTGAGACAAAGCGGGTGTTTTAAGAGTTCACCGGAGTGTGATACAACTCGCGTGACTAGAACAAGGACATGACAAAAGCCAGACAGAAGCACGGTATGAAGGACACACTCGTTATCCTCTCTACTTTGGCTGACAGGAATCGCAATCGCTACCGACCCTAACCTCAGTGATATCATGACAGGTGTAAAGGCTGACAATGCTGTCAATGTTGATTGCATTAGAGCTACTGAAGAGAGGATATTGTCTTCAATGACTAGAGTGAGCATGGGGAGTGAGCAAGCTGTCACTCTTGCTTAAAAGTCTTCTGTCAGCATTAAAAGCGACAACGTGCAGGTACATCCGCAACTCCTGTTTTTAACAGTGTTCCAGATAAGAGATGGGTCCCGGGTCAATGACCTGATAAAGAAGGCTAGCTGACCCGACAAAATATATGGCATTTGATTAACTTCTTTCCCGTTTGAGTGGCACGCGTAGGAAAAGACACAACCTCGTACCCCTATCGTCAACTTTACGGTACTAGGCTTTTTTTCACTTTTCTTGAAATAAGTTCGCCCGCACGGTGCTAGTCTTGTCTTGTCCGTTTACTGCCTTTCTCTTGTTTTCTTTAACCTTGTTCTGTGCGCTAATTCACCCGTACAGAGTAGTCTCTTTTTTAACTTTTCTCCGTACGCTAGTTCTTTGTACGGCGTTAGTTTTGTCTTTTTAACGTTCTTCCTGATGTCAGTTCATTTGTGCTGTGTTGGCCTTGTCTTTTTACAACCTTTCACTGTACGTACGTTGTTAGTCTTAATTGTCTTTTCAACCTTCCTCCGTACGCTACGTACGGTTTGCACCTAACACCGTTCTTACTGTCATGAGAGACTAGCTTTTGATCACATTCATCGGAGTGTTTGTATTGCGCATGCGTTCCAGTAGTTTTACAGACCTCGTGGTTAGATCGGAACAATGATCAGAACGTGAACTCAAGTTTAATAAGAAGGTGTACACAGAGGACTTGCTGTTGAATTAAGCAATATTTGTTCCTGTTTGAACTGGTTGTCCGTGTGTAACGTGAGACTTACGGTGTTAAGTTTGTCTTGAACGTTTCTTCGTACGTTGATTCTTTCTTACGGTGCTCATCCTGTCTCCTTTAAGTGTTTCCGTGTACGTTAGTTCGTTCATCCAGTGTTAGGCTCGTAGTTACGTTTCACTGTAACGGCTACTTCGTTCCACAGTGTTAGTCTTTTCAACGTTTCTCCCTACGCTAGTTCGTTCGTACGGTGTTAGTTTGTATTTGCAACCTTACCCCGTATGCTAGTTCGTACGGTGTTCGTCTTATCTTTTCAACGTTTCTTTGTACGCTGGTTCGTTCGTGCAGAGTTAGTCTTGTAATTTCAATGTTCAGTCACGCTCCGTATGCTGTTTTAGTCATGTCTTTTTAACGTTTCTCCGTAAGATAGGAGTTGTTTGCATGATATTAGCTTTGTCTTTAACGTTTCTCCATCCATCAGTTTGTTCGTACTGTGTTAGTCTTGTCTTCTGTACTTTTCTCTGTACTCTAGTTCGTTCTTACGTACTATGTAAGTCTTATCTTTTCAACGTTATTCGTACCTAACGATTAACCTTTTTCTCAGTTTGTTCGTATGGTGTTTGAGTCTTCAAGTCTTTTCAACGTTTCTTTGTAACTAGTTGGTTCGTACAATTTTAGTCAAAAAAAGGATTTCTCCATCTGTAATTTTGTTTATACAGTGTTAGTCTTATCCTTATTATGTTTCTCTGTGCCGTCCGTTTGTTGATAATACAACTTTGTTAGTCTTATCTTTTGTACGTTTCTCTGTACGTCAACTATTCGTTCGAACCGTAGTAGGCTTGTTTCAATAGTTGACACGTGCTGACTAGTGTGTCGTTTTGCACGGTTTTGTTTTTGTTTTAAGGAACTCGGGCTTTCTTTCAGCGTGCGATAAAGACAAAGCAGAAATTTAATAATTAAAATTATAAGGCGTCCCATTTGAGACACGACTTACCACCCTAACAAGGCCACGTATCAGCATGTTTGTGGTTTATACCGCAGCTATGTGGCTAGGAAATATGGAAATCGGATCGTTATTTTTTATGGCTATGACGAGATGTCCACAAAGAACATGACGCAATAGAGGAGAGCCGCAAGAAGAGCTGGCGCAACTATAACCTTCTAAGAGGACACGAAAGTTACCCTAAAGGGTCCTAAAGAAGAATGACGTCCTCGCTATAGCGAGGACGTCATTCTTCTTTAGGACCCTTTATATACTTCCAAGAACAAACAAGGGTTCATAAATATACTAAGACGATTTCTGCAGAAAAGAAACTGTTAAATATATCAAGCCGAAGGTGACGCTGATGTTCTTATTGTGACGACTGCCGTAGAATCTGCTCGGGAAAGGGTCACAGTACTTGTCGGAATTACTTGTCACTGATTGCATGGATATGACCTCTATTTCAAACCAGAACCAATTAAACTCTAGAAGATGTGTCTGGAATATGAAGACATTTAAAAAGCAGCACATTATTTCTTCACCCCATTTTGGGATGGGGCACCACCTCCCGTCTCTACGAAATTGGCAAAGCTGCAGTGTTGAAGAAATAGGCCAACACTCTACACGTTAGAGAGCAAGCTAAAAAGTTCGACTTTCATTCTCAATTCCACCATGGATGACATTGTGGCAGCAGGTGAGAATGCACTAATATCCCTCTACTGTTGAAAGCCCGGGAAAAATCCTTGAAAGCTTAGGATACCAACTGAACGATACTGCGAGAAACTAGCGACCTAGAGTTACAGATACTGCCCCAGAACCTGCCTCCGACAACGGCAACAGCTCGGAATCATAGGCTCTGGGATAAAAGTGAGTGATGATCAAGTACTCCCCGTGGTGACTGGCTTACTGGTTGTCCCGGAGTGTCTTATCTTGTCTTATCTTATTTTTCTACGTATGGTCAGTTTTAACTAATGATCGGATTGTGCCAGCGCAAGATGTACCTGCCGCCCTGTCGCAAGCATAGCCTGGAGTGTTCTCCTGCATATGGTCAATGCAGAGGTACCGCATGTACAAATTCTACCCATCAGTTTGACTACGATAGTGATGATGGATAGGGACGTAGATATAACATGGACACATGAAAAGGGAGAGCAGGGATGGCGCAGTGGTGAGAGCGCTCGCCTCCCACCAATGTGGCCCAGGTTCGACTCCCGGTCTCGGTGTCATATGTGGGTTGAGTTTGGTGTTGGTTCTCGTCCTTGCTCCGAGAGGTTTTTCTCCGGGTGCTCCGGTTTTCCCCTCTCCTCAAAAACCAACATTTCTAAATTCCAATTCGATCTGGACACAGTGGACGAGGAGCCACCTTGTGGATGTGCCACTGCTAATTCCCATTTTATTTTATTTTAAAATAAACGTTCAATGTTTGAGGAAAGCGTAAAATTTTATTGGAATACGCCACACACACATGAAACTGTCGCCCTATTCAGGTGTTCTCTGGAGTAGCATACAGGATGTCAAAAGTAATAAGATTTACTATGCTTATACGCTTGTCTGGTGACGTTTTATAAAGAATGAAAGTTTACAGACACATTTCAAATAGATTTCACTTTGAATGAATTCTGGCAATGAAAAAGTAAAATAACATTTTCCGGTTTGAGCCTTGTTTTCATGTTGGCCCAGAGCACGAGTTAGCATTTCGTTTAAATTTGGAGATGTTACCGTGCTTGGATCCTTTGGGACTTTTAGTATGTTGATCTACACACTAATTCTAAATGACCAGCAAAGAGAAAGCTTCTGTTGCAATTAGTTGCAGGTCCAGTCAGAGAATGACTGGACTATATATCTACTAACTTATTCCTGGCTATTATTTATCGTACAAAAAGTCACGGTACAAAGGCTATTGCATTCAGAGGATCGCTATTTTTTTGGTTGTCCTAACAGCAATCAAATTTTGTCGCTACTTTCTGAGGGTCTCCAGTTATGGAACTTTGCCCCAGTGTGAGATGTAACCACACAAAAATTATTCCCTGTCTTGATTATTCAACATGACCACATTTACTTACATCATATCCAGATTGAACTTCCTTAGCCTTTTGGCTGAGATAACCAAACACATTTGAGAAATGACGATCCCTGATGTCACAGAAAACCTTTTAAGAAAAATTAAGTTACAATTATAAAATTCCATGGAAGTCACAGCCTTATCTTCTTTTATTTGTCTGGTGTATCAAGGGGACAAAATAACGATGCTGCACTTCCTTATTGCCAACATCAACAAAAAAAATGCAACTTAAAAATCATTGAACGTTTTACCTTGTCCTGGTCGTTTAATAGCATCTTAGTTGTCTGGTCTTTTCCTGTAACATCTGCGCCGAATTCCACAACACCTTAAATAGTTTTGAGATTAGGACAATATATGAAGTAACGAGTGACATCAAATTATTCAGTGCCCAAAACAGAGCACCATGGAGAACCACAGCGCATGCCCTGTGCTCGATAAGGGAGTGAAGATGGCCCCAGGCAGTCACAATATACAAGTGAAATGTCTTTTCCTAACTCAATTACTTCTTATTAACCGAGCACGAGGGCCATACTGGGAGAATATTGCCCGAGGTCTTTCTGTTACGGATCTCGCTTCACTCGGTCCGTGCAAAAAGGACTGAGGGCAATATTCTCCATGTACGGTCCCGAGCTAGTGAGAGTTAATAAGAAGTTTATTGTATGGCTGTGCCTAACACTTTACTACTTGAAAAGTGAGCCGTGGCGGATTGGAATGAATGAAACAGTTTACAGGAAAGCATTCAAAACTCAGCAGTTTTATTTCACACAAAAAATTTATATCACACCAGAAAAAGTAAAACCTTTCAAAGAAACTGTCTCTTTTCATTTAGCTTCAAATCATTCCAACTATTTGAAACAAATGTACCGTCACATTTTCTATATTCCCGCTTTACCAGCCGGGCGTTAACAGCGCTCATAATGGGATGTTACTAAAACGGAGAATGAGGAATCGGGAATGGGGAATGAGAAATAGTGATCAGCGGTAATACCTAAAAAAGTAAATTTGAGTCTGAGCAGTACGGCAAAGAGACGAGGACTGCACGTGGTAAGTAAAGCAAAAGATGAAAGGTAAGAATGTTTATCTGTCAGTTTTTCCTGAGTTTTTGGAATTACTGAGTTTCTTTTCATTAAAATTAACCAAAACTATTGATTTGCACGTAATAAGAGTGACAATAATGTTAAGGATCACGAGAGTATCGTTATCGACGGGTTGGTGTAAAAAGATTCGTATCACTTTGAGTACAGTCGCTTCGAGTGTAACTTAAGCTTAAATGTTCTCAGAAAAGCACTGGTTTCTAATAAAGCATCTTACCACTTTTAATACCGAAGGTGTCATCAACAACGCCTGCATAGGTTACTTGAGAACAAACTGGTGTGACAAAGTCAACTCCTTTAAAAAAGGAAAAAAAACATATCGCCTTCATTAGGAAGGGTAGTAACACTACCTAATGATAAGCAATGACCTAATAAGCTGTATTTCATTAATGTAAATTGCCTTGTTGTGAGCGGGATTGTCGTGCAAATCATACAGAACTGACCTCTGTCAATGAAGATAAGTGAACCTATCTCGGGTCCATCAACAGGTTTATATTCTCCCTCCTCTTCTGAGATGTTCTTGATTAATTCTCCAACCATCTGCAAATGATTAGTTGACCAATCAATCAGTTTATTACTTGGAAGCAACATTGCTTGACTGGCTTAATCACTCAGTCCAAGACAGCTTAAACTGAGGATGGCTAAAAGGACAGACAAATTAGCATCAAGGGAGTGATTGACTAGACAAACAAGACGAACAAGTGACAGATGAATGAATGAAGCAAACTAACACATAAATGAAAGATGGAATGAAATAGAATGACATCGAATGCAATAGAATAGAATAAATAAGATCAACAGCTGTCAGGTTAAGTTATATGAGTAACAGCTAGGACCATAAGCGATTTTATTAATGAAAGGGTCGCGAAAATAGAGGATTTTTGCCATGATTTCGCTGACTGTGAATGATTACTGGTACAAAAAACCGGCGTTTGCAGCTAGGTTGGAGCACAGCATAGCTTAGTTGCAGCTGAGTAACGTCCTTAATTTAAGCCCAAATGTCACTAAAATGCATTCACCTTAGCACAATTTCCTAACCCATAAACTGCTGGGATTGCACCATAAAGCTGCTGCAAAGTTACAAGAGCACGAGCCACAAAGGAGACAGATGTCTGATCCCCTTCCTGAAACAAACATTAAGAACAAACAGACACTTTGACCATCCGAATAGCAAATCGTAACAAAATGGAGAATGTAAACATGGCTCCACTTTAAAAATGTTCTATTGGTGATGATCATGTCTAGATGGCTATGTAGATAGCTGTAGATAGCTGATGGCTAGATGGTAAATAGCTGATGACTAGAAATTTACAGAGTAAACATATCTAACCTCAAAGAAACCTTAAATAATAGTCTGCAGAAAATAGAAACAATCACTTGGATTTTGCAGAAAGGGTGAGTGCACTAACACTGGCAATCTGAAAGGGTAAAAGTTGGAAACCCTCAAAGAGTTGGAAGAATCTTGTCTATCCATATCACAAATTTTAAACACATCCACTCTGGTCAACTTACTACTGGTGCCAACTTAACTCAGTCAGCAATTTTCCCCCAAGAGTAAGCGACTAATAATGTTTGGCAATTTAGAAGGTTTTCAAAGATTTTTAGCACTTTACATCACCTTCGGAATGAATATACGAAGTAATCATATACATATTATGTGACTGCAGATGAAATAGTGAAATGATGGCGACCATCACATTTATATCAACTAAGTTGATACCTTTAATTCAGAGATTCCGTGTTGAACTACATCATCTATATCATTTTAATGTCTAGCCAGTGTTCTAATCTTAGCTAACACTGAAAGATACCCAAAACTGTAAACTGACCATATCTGACCTGACCTGACTTGCGCCAGTCATTTCATTGCCTGTATTCTACAAGACCAGTGTGGCCAGCCCATGACTGGTATGGGGTGGCTTGGACCATCCTGGGCCAGTGAATAGCCAGAGAAAATTGAAGTTGGCCAGCCTTAGCCAGCCCAAGATAGCCAAGGCCAGACAGTGCCAAACTAGTTTTCTGGCCCAGGCTGGCTGGGGCCGGCGATGGCAGGGCGGCCATTCTGGGCCAGGAAAGAACGCTTTTTGCACAGGAAATCGTTTTGCATAGGTGTGATGGTTTTCTTTGTTTTATTACATCACTTTTTTAAACAAATTTTGAATTGGGTATACAAGTAAATGATAAATAAATGTCAAGATCTTTTTCAGAAAAAATTCTGTGCCCCCCAATGGGAATCAAACCCACGACCTACCAGAATACCAGTTGGAATGTTCTACCACTGAGCTATGGAAAACTCATGATGAGTGAAGTCATACAAATTGGGGTTATAAGCCATAGGAACCTCATAGCACAGGTACAAACTACTACCACTGAGCTATGGAAAACTCATGATTAGCGAGGTCATACAAATTGGGGTTATAAGCCATAGGAACTGCATCACGCAGGTACAAACTAGGACAACAGACCTGTAAGTACTCAGTACATGACAGTAATTTAGCAAAATATATTTAAAATAGCAAGTTTACATAAAATTGCTTAATTTAGAAATGGACTTTTTTAAAGTTGTTACTAAGATATTAAGATAGATAAGTCTAACTGGAAGTATATAGTAACGACTAAGAGCCAATTCTAACCAAAACAAAATGCCCTTTTTTTCTAAAGTACTTAGTGCATGACAGTAATTTAACATAAAACTGCTTAATTTAGTAATGGACTTTCTTAAAGTTGTTATTGAGATAGTGAGATGAGTCTAACTTTAAGTATAAGAGCTAATAGCCAATTCTAGCCAAAAGAAAATGCCCTTTTTTCACCAAACCACTTCATTGATTTCTAAATAAGTGTCACTTTTTATACAAGCTCAGTTGGCTCTACGTTAGAGTGCAATAATTTACCAAAAAATAATCCTTGAGAAACCCAGGCAACTCCAAAGTCAAAACATCTTCATCCAAAGGAATAAACTCCAGCTGAAATTCATCAAAAGTTACATCTGAAATGCAAACAAATTTCAGACTTATCTTGTGATCATACATGTATTCACTAGGTTCATTACGACATGTATCCTGCATACTGAACGGAACGGAATGAGACAGAACGAGGTGGAATAACTGGAATGGGCCGAAATGATAACGCAATGGGCCAGAATGGATTGGAATAATACCGGAATAATACTGGAATGAGCTGGAATGAATCAGAATGAATTGGAATCAGACGGATTGAGTAAAAACACGGAATTTAAACGATTTTCATCCACATTAGGGAGTTGAAAGCATCAGCAACCCTGACATGTGTAGGGAAAACATTTTGCAAGACTTGCGACCTTTTACACATGTCCAACCACTGGGTCAAAGGTGCTTTACCTTACTATACAGCATTTAAGAGTTTACACATTACGTGTACATGTACATGTAAGGTGTTCTTTTGGACTTCTCCACCAGATGCCATTGTCCAAAAAATGTACCCAAACTATTACCTCCATACACTCCTTCCTGCTCCAAAATCATCTCACAGGCATACAGCTGCAAAAAGAACACTTAGTAAATTTATTAAATAATTTAAGAATTATCAATTAAGACCATTTAAAATAATAATGGTAAATCTTTCTTAACCGTCAATGACCTTGAAAAAGTTTCATCTGGCTGTTTCATCTCATTCGTCTTAACAGTCGGCTAAGAAATGTCAAAATTTGTTTGTGTTTCAACCAGTTTCACTTTCATCTTCGGAACAACATCAAACAGAGTTTGTGTGGAGCCCTGAATCCTCTCCCAGCCAATGGAGGTTTGTCAGAGAAGTGAATGCCCTTCTCTGGAGGGACAGGAGGGATCTATGGATACCCCCTGGGGAGCAGCATTCATGCAGCTAACAAAACATCCATTGGCTATGAAAGGCTTCAGACCTCCACACAAACTCAGTTTGAGCCTGTTTGAAGAAAAATAATAAGTTGAAGTGCCAAAAATGATGTTTAAGTCTGTTCTAAAGATACCTGACAAATTTTGCCATTTCTTGGTGGCCTTAAGGATAAATAATTTTGTTTCTTCATATGTTACAATCAAATATTCCTTGAAGGCTCTGACAACAATGAGTTAAGATTCTAAAAAATTATTTCATATGTAAAAATCGATCTATCACTGAAACAATTCTTAAATCTCTTGGTGTTTGTTCATGGTCTGATACAATATTCTTAGCTCTCAAACTTGAGGATTCCTGCTTAATTCTGGGTAAAGGTAGCTCCATCTCAAAATATTCAGCACCTGTAATAAAAGGGGAGTCACTTCTCCTATTTGATTTTGAGCTTCAAGCTCCCAAATATTTTTATAAGAGTTGCTCCCTTGGACTGGATACTTTCCCATGCAAGAATGTAATTATAACAATTTATTATAATCATTGTTAGACAAAAAATGCAGGAATGTAATTATAACAATTTATTATAATCATTGTGAGACAAAAAATGCAAGAATGTAATTATAACAATTTATTATAATCATTGTTAGACAAAAAATGCAAGAATGTAATTATAACAATTTATTATAATCATTGTTAGACAAAAAAAAAACAGATGCAAATACCATAAATTAAGGTCATTTAATTTATGTTTACTCATCAATTCTTGCAACAGAAGCCACATGTTACCAAAGTTACACTGAATATCTTTAAGTCCAAGCTAACTGTACATGTAAGTTTAATAATACATACTTCTGTCATTGCTTCACAGTAAATTTCATCAAAGAAACCGAGGATTATGTAAATTTGAGTAAAGAAAATATGACATGTATATATATCTCATCACAAACCTTCTTAGGAACAAATACAATTTTATAAGTTCTGCTTTTTCCACTTTTTTTGTCATTATTAACATGATCTGAGGAGGAAGAAAGTTTGTAATATACCTGTATCATTACAGCTGATAAGGACCATACATGTAAATATAATAAATGTAATTTTGCATATCATCATAGATTAACAATGTAAGAGGTAGAAGACATACATGCAATGTATATCCATAAAAATTCCTAAAATTTCCTAACTTCAAACCGAGCAGTGGCTTATGGCTTCCCATTAATTGCATATAATTTGGTAACTTTCAAAGAATTTGTTTAATTTTTAGAATTCGAAAAAGCTGTCCTTACCATTAAATTTAATTTGCAACCTTTTATTGAATAGCCTTGCCACTGTTTATGGATGTTTATGAAGTTTTGCCAGTAATATGGTCTCAATTAATCTCAACTAACCTGCTAAATACTTCGTTGACAATAACTCTGGTCTCACCAAATAGATTCTCCTGTGAAAATAACAATTATTATTTAACTGAACTGATGCATTCTAATGGGTACCCTGAGTGGTCCGATGTTTTTTAAACCACCGCTAAGGTGGACCACTTACAAACTGATTACAAGGGGAACCTTTTCCTGTATCTGGCATATGATATTGGTGGACCTTAAGCAAAGGTGACATGAAAAATTATGTTTGTAGTTATATACTTCTCTCTTCGTGGGACACATTATTGCTGCTAAATTAAATTTACTGTGCTGTTAAAACTTCCTAAAAATGCCTTAATGCTAGAGTCATCATTAACCTTCTTGTGTGATTCAAGTTAGACCAAGAGTGGTTTATTGATGGACAATTTCACCTCCAACATTACACAATGTATTACTAACTGTAAGGTTTGCATTGATTTGAGTTTGACTGAAAAATATATTATCATATTGTTAGAATATCTGTGACAGCAACTCACTTATTACCACCAGCATCTAGCCGATCACCTTCTAACTTAAATATCTTGTTGACACCATGCTCCTGAAATGGAATCACAATTGTTTGATTCAATTCTGGCATTGATATATTTGGCAGCAAATACTTAGAAGCGACTTACCTTAATACTGCACGCATAAAAATGAGTATTATGTCCCATTCATTACTCCCAATCAACAAGGAGCAGTTGAGGGGATTATAAATAAGAATAAAGGAACAAGGAAGTAAGGACAAAATAGAAATAGTAATCAGCTACTCGATTACAGAATACCCTGCTTTGCAATCTCGCCTCAGCTACAAATAAAGAACAATTTTTTGTCTTTGTTGAGAAGATAGCAAAAATAAAAAGTATTTCAGTAGCTTAGCCACAGTATTAACTTTCAGTGAAAACTTGTCTCCCAAGAATTGCTGCAATAAACAGGTTTTCTGCTGAAAACACCTCAACTTTCTTTCTTTTATTTATTCATTAAGTAAGGGTTAGACAATGAACATGAGTGTTCTCTGAGATATAGCGTCCCCAGCAAAGATAGAATGGCACAAGGCCGCAGGCCGAGTGGCATTCTATCTTGCGAGGGATGCCATATCCCATAGGACACGAGCGTTCATTGTCTAACCGTCTTAGAACATGGTCACACCCACGAAGAATTTCGTTTTTGCGTGCAGATTGTATTTTTGCATTTTAATTTTTTAGTTCTCACCTTGAAATCACATTCATTTGCTATTTTGTTTACAATATTTTCGCTATTGTACACACGCCTTTGAGTTGCAATGTTTTACTGAGAGTGCTTCACCAAGCGGTTTATCGCAGTTGATGCGTAAACAGCCATGAGCCAATACACGGAAATTGAGGAATTCGAGGCAGTGATTGCCCCACAAGATTTGCTGGATTTACACTGGTGAAAGCTGTCTTGGACGTGCTACAACCACCGGCACCAGCAAGTGGGGAACCCGCAGGGAAAGCCAAGAGACCAAAGACAAGTTCAAGTACAACACTCGTAGTCTCGCAAACGTGGAGAAACAAGTCTGTCCTCCTATTTCAATTAAGGTCTGAACATTTCTTATTTCATATAAAGCTGTAAAGTAATGGTTTTTTTCTTTCGATTTGCTTTTTGCTTTGCTATTACAAGATTGCATTTTTGTTGTTTTTTGGCATCGCCATTGAAGCTGTTGTTTTTATCGATTCAGTTATAAATATTCACGGAGAATTTGTGCATTCATTAGTAGTTTTTACTTAGTCATTAGTACGCTCTGTATAGAGCGTACTAATGAGGCTTCCAAACAAAGGAAAACAATGCCTCATTAGTATGCTCTATAAAGAACCACTAATGAATGCACAAATTCTTTGTAATTTTACCCCGCAATTTCCCTGTGCTTCAAAGTCCCTGCCACGTTACATAATTTAAGACAGTTTATGGAATATAGAGCATCAAAATGCTGGACACTGATTGGCTGAGTGGGTGTGACCATGTTCTAAATAAATATTCTTTGTTTCTTTCTTTCTTTCTCTCCTTTTGATCTTTTTTCTTTTGTTCATTCTTTCATTCATTCATTCATTTATCTTTTCACTCAATCATTCACTCATTTGGTCATTCATCTTTGCATCCATTGTTCAACAATTCATCCTTCGTTAATTAATCCATCCATTCATCCATTTATCCATCCATTATTCAGTCACTCACTAAATCACTCACCATTCACTCATTCATTCATTCATTCACTCATTCATTCATTCATTCATTCATTCATTCATTCACTCAATCACTCACTCACTCACTCACTCACTCACTCACTTACTCACTCACTCACTCATTCACTCACTCACTCACTCACTCACTCACTCACTCACTCACTCACTCGCTCATTCACTCACTCACTCACTCACTCACTCACTAATCTTTTCAGTTGATCCTTAATTTATTACATTATTCATTAAATTAGTTCATTTATATTGTATTTATTCTATCACTCATCTGTTCATTCATCTGTCCTACAATAGGTTCATTAATTCACTCATTCATTTATTGATTTAGAGCCTTTTGTTTGTTTGTCCATTCTTTGTTCATCTATCCATTTCACAGTCCTACTCGACCATTTTATAGTCCTTATGAATACCCAGGCTAAGTTTCAGTTTACTAATGTTTCTCATGCAAGTCACAGTTGAGAAAATAATGGTAAGTGGATGAAAATAAAGGATTTCCCTCTCCAAATGGATGTCTCCCACCCCCCCTCCCCCACTCAGTCATGTAGCAACTCTAATAAGGATTGGCTTTATCTCTGAACTGCTGTATTACTGACAAGGGACAACAAATTAAGAGCATGTGCTACAATGTAGGAAGGTAACTATGTTAAATATAAACCACAACAATTACACTATACTGCAATATGTGCACAATGGCTCAAAAAGGGCAACTGAGGGTGCCAGCACTGATGAAAACTTAAAATGCTTTTAATATCACCTTAAGAAATGATGCCCCTGTAAAGTGGTCCAAAGGTTTCATTAACTGAGGATCTATTACAAGGTCTTTTGTTTCTGGTACCTGTGGGAGAAATGTGATTGATTAATTAACTAAAAATTGCACCAAAATTTAATCTTCTTTCATTCACAGCCATTGTCTCAGATGTCAAAAAATTGTGTGCACTGCCAAATCTACTAAATCTAAGGAACTTTATTTCAGTGACAACTAAATTGTAGAAGATTTTTGAAAAATGAAAGTTTGAGCACATCAATGCTATACTGGATGACAGAAAGATAGCAAAAAAAATTTTCCCTCCAATTTTTCATGAAGATTTCACCAATTTATGTTAAGCACCAACAAATTGGTAAGTTAAATACTTAACAATAATTATTGGACTGTGCAGACAGTTCTCTGATGAAAATTGAGAAAGTCATCTGGTTGATGATCATGGCAGAAGCACTGGTCTACTGGAATATTTATGGAGACATTCCCTGTGGTTGATGATCATGGCAGAAGCACTGGTCTACTAGAATATTTATGGAGACATTCCCTGTGATCTTTTATGAATCTGAGAATCTGATTGGCTCAGTCGTCATTGACTATTCACTTAATTACAGTCAACAATTGTCTGTACTTTCTGTCCTTGGAAAGTTAACAATGTTGATACTTTTGCAAATACAACATAAAGGTGTCAGTGTCTCCTGACTGCAATCATTTACTTGTATACCTAATTACATGTATAAGTTAGACTTCTTGTAATTGTTTTCCATGAGCAATAGTCAGTTTGCTGCTGTGCCACAGCAGCTGACCATTACTTTACTGACCATTTTCTCATAATTATTTCTCATAATTAAATTTACTGACCATTTTCTCATAATTATCCATCCCTGGGGTGGGAGGTACTCTGCAGGCTTTTGGGTGAGGTTGCCACTAGGACCCTAAACCCCTTACCCAATACCAGACCATATTCAGCTGCATTTTCCAACTCTATTGTAGACTAGAAACCAAAAATTCTTACTCTATCCCAGACTCACTCAGGGTCAATTCCAGTATTCTGCAGTATTCTTCAATACCATTAATCAGTTTTGTGATAATCTTATACTTAATTAACTATTACTTGTCCCCAATTAGTAGGCTACATCTAGCCAGCTATACGACTAGACACACTAATAAAGTTGTTCATTCATTCATAAGCGATACCCTGTTCTAGACCAGAACTCTCTGATATCTATACCCTATTCCAGACTAGACTGCTATAAACAACACCCTTCACTGCAGCACAGTGTCTCCCCCCCCCCCCCCCCCCTCCCTGCAGTTACTGGGCAGCCAGGTATGATTGTGAAAGCCAATTCCCCAACCCTTCCACGGCTGACAGTTATGCTGACAAATTAAATTTATTGACATCAATGAAACACAGGAAACGACTGAGGAAGAGAAATGACAGAAGTGTTATTTTTGTGGAGCTGGGTTTTGGTCTGAGTAACAGTTGACTGTAGCTGCCATAAAATCACTGAGACGCTTCCAAAATGTAAATTGGTGAAATGTTTTTATCTAACACCCAAGCTTTAGCTTAAGTTTTAGGCTTCAGTGTGTATTTTAATAGTAAGGTTCTGATTGTGAGTGTCATTGAGCTGCAGGTGAAAGTGAAAGAAATAATGGTCTGGCGTCAAATCTGAAATGTGTTATTTCAGTTTCAAACGATCAGCAAGAGTACTCGACCACACACTACTGCTGCAAAAACGTTCCTCGATTAACTTACAGATTCCAGAATATCCACAAGACGGTCCCGAGTAATCACCTTCAAGTCCCAGAACTTCGGTCTTGCGACCGCCATCTTGCCTTGAAAGGCCAGGCTACCAAGCTGCTATTGCACCACTGTAGTCCCACTGTAGCTGTTCAGAATTTAGCTCGAAAAAAATATTATATAAAATGCCTAAGAAATTTAAAGGAACAAATTCAAAGGCTGAAGAAGCCAGGGCTCGTAAGGAAGCGGTAAAAGTAGCAGAAAGGGAGCGAAAACAGAAAGAGGAAGAAGACAAGTTATGGGAAGATAACGATAAACATGTTCAAAGAAAACAGCAAAGAAAGGTTTGACACTGTAAAAGTAATAGATGTTACAAGTGTTTATTTTTTTAACTAACTTTTTCTATGTGAAAGGCCTGATTTTATTAATTTTGAAAGGAACAGACTGTAAGGAAGATAACACCACTTCTCTGCCTCCGTTTACAATTTAAGCTTCATACAGTAAAAGCTGATAGGTTTTGCTGTTCGTAATTTATTAAAACTTGTCTGAGAAATATTACTTGTGACAAATTTGGATATTTTATGTTATGTTGGCTGTCCATTCGCGTCCCTGCCTAGTAAATTTAACTTACGTTTTTTATTTTAATTTTATATTTTGTAAGTTTATAAATTTCACTATTGTTCAATAATAAATGACAAACGCATTACTTAATATAAATTATAGAATATATACAATCTTGGCCAATAATTCTTGAGACACCTTACAAGATCGCACCAAAGAAATACCAAAGAAATGTAACATGTTCACATACCAGCACTTCAAATAAGTTTGTCCCTTTCAAGGCCTAGGGCCTAGTCCGATGTTGACAGTGGAACTCATTACCCATCCCCCCCCCCCCCGCTTCCATACCCCCCGGTCAATGTTGGCAGCAATGGTTACATATTAGGTTGTAAACGAAGCTTAACTGGACATCAACATTGTATGCAGGGAGGGGTGGGGTCAATGCCTGCAGTGTAAGGTTTTGTGAAAGAGTCCGAAGGTTAATGACTACAACTACTGTATAGATACATGTATTTGGTGGCTGGGAGATTTTTTTTTAACTCCTTCTTTTGTCGCTGTTATGCGCTTTTGTCCCAACCCTTGGGACAAGACAGGGAAATATATGGGATTGTCTGGCCATTTGACGGCTCTGTGTGAACTTTTACTGCAACTTTTACTTTATGGAGTCCCTGTATGAGGGCAGGAGTGCAAGAAAGACCAGAAACACTGAACAGCGCAGCACAATGTGATTTTAAATGATTTGCCCTTGTGTAACATCTAAATTTTGACTTCAAAATAAACAATGGCTAACACCATTCAAGTGATTTTCATTTTGAAAATCCATAGCAAGTTGTCATGATGATACTACATGTATCTGAATGCAACATGTAAATGACCCACCGGTACTCTAAAAAATGTAACTGACCCACCGGTACTCTAAAAAAACCTTAATTTTTTCCTGAGTTAGGTCAGACAAGAAAGGAGAATATTTGGCCCTCAGTCTTGGCACACAGACCTCACCTCACTCACCAAACATTTTCCTGTTCAGCCCTACCACTCAGTCAATAAGTACATAGTTATGCACTGATGGATGTGGGGAATTTGTGCAATTTGACTTTTATTAATGATACTGTGAGAGTGGGCAGTAGGAGCAGTCATTCCTGATCATTAATTAAATATCATTCCAGTTCCATTCTAGTTTATCCCAATACATTCTGTTCTGTTCCTACAGTATGTTTAGTATAATTTGTAACCCTAAGGAAAACACCATTCATCCAATTCAATAGTCCTGAGTTTTGAGTAAATCTCCAAGAGCACTGGCATATTTGCCATTTTTCTCTTGGTTGATTTGCCTACTAATTTGCTATTGCTTATTGCATACATATTGAAAAAGTCACAAACATGCAAAGTCAGTGCAAGTGGATTCCCCCCCCCCCCCCCCAAACACTGGATAGGGTTGATGTGGTCACCCTGTTGAGAACGGTGCCTTCTTTTGTTACATAACTGCATACATTCTGTGCATCTCAGGATGGCCTGAGAAACTCGGGTTTGTCATCGACAGTACCTACTAATACAGAGGTGCTTTTACGCGGCTTATTACTATGTGGGAAAAGCAGATCCTAGCCAGGGCTATTGGAATACAAAACAAAAATTAAGGGTAACCAGAATTTTTCAGAGATGGGTTTTAAATTTGGAAAGAAAATGTCCTACATTGTTCTGTAGTTTACAGCTTTTTTAGAAATACACATGTATGGTTGCCTAATTATCTCTGGAAAATCCATGATTACCCACAATTTTCTTTTTGGATTCCAACAACCCTTGCTAAGATCTGCTTTTTCACCATAGTCACAACCTGTACAAAAATATCTCTCTATCAGGAGGCACTTTCCTTCCATGTCATGTTTACTTAGTGATTGGATCAATGGCATCACAAAGCAAAACAAGCTGAAAGGATAAACATGTTTTTCAATTCTAGGAAGATAAAGAACGCAAACGTCTGGATGCCGCAGAACGGAAGGCAGCCAATCAAGAAGCTCTCAAGGCAGAAGAAGCTGAGTTAAAGACAAAGGCAAGCAGTGCTCGTACAAAGATGACGGTGGCTGATATTCAAGCTGAACATGAAAGGAAAGCGGCACAAGCTGCTGAAGCTGCAGCTGCAAGCAAAAAACAAGAAGAGAAGGAAATGGACATGCTTGAAGAGAACCCTAATCAGCAGGTGGCAGCATTCATGGTGGCAGAGGGTGCAGTGGAAGCCCGGTCAGTAGAGGATGCCATTGCTGTTTTGAGTGTTGGTGAAACACCAGTGGACAGACACCCAGAAAAAAGGATGAAAGCTGCATATAATGCCTTTGAGGAACATGAACTTCCACGGCTTAAACAGGAAAACCCTAACATGCGGTTATCACAACTTAAACAATTGCTTAAAAAGGAATGGATGAAATCCCCTGAGAACCCTATGAACATGGTATATGCGAAGAGGAAGTAGAATTCTGACTAAAACATGGATCGTGCTTGCACTTACAAGTGCAACTTTAACAAAAATGTATTTTTCAAGACCTGGCTTCTCACTTAGCCTGTAAACAAAGCATTTTACACCACCAAGAAAGAAATATTATTGAAGTTTGCCGTTCCCTTGTTGTAGGGCCAAGGGAGGGTTTCAAAGTAACTTCTCAAACTCATTACCAATTCAAAAAGAGAGAACAAAGGAAATCAATACTGTGGCAGTGGTTTCAGGACACCTGTTCTTAATTAAATGGTGCAAACTTTTGTTTTGAATTTCTCCAAGAATTAAACAATTGAAAGAGTGTTTCATCAGGGACCCAAACACCTCGAATTCGCACATGTTGAATGTAGCCTGTGTAGCAGCTGTAAACATGGAAGGGGAAAGGAAGCGAGAACGCGGGAGAAAAATGGGGTCCCTTGTCCCCGCTTCCCTACCCCTTCCCCATTTACGCCTGCTACACAGGCTACGCTGAATAATATGTTTGATATGTTACACATGTACCATGTGATAATGATTGACATTTTTTCTTCAATAATTTGGTTCTTGTTCTGGCATGACTTTGCCTAGCAAATCATGCAATTGGCATTTTATTTTCTTTGCCTTTGTGCAAAAACAACCAAACATTGCTTTTTTGTCCAGTTGCTTGAGTTGCAAAGCAAAGTGATAGACTATAGTCATTTCTGTTTTCAGTGTTTCTTGCACAACAAAGAACAGCAACTATCTTTAATTATACTGGGTTAACAGCTGCACTCTACCTTACACAGTATTTGCAGCTGTTTGTGGCTGTTTTAACTGTCAATTTTTTTGGTTATTGGCATGCTACCAAATAAAATAATAAAACTAATATTTACTGAACTTAAATGGCTGAAGAAAACTGACCTCGCACTACACCCAGTTTATGGTATAAATGATTTAAGTGTACATGGTCAGCTCTCATCTACGAAATGGAAAATAGTCCCTTCGTTTTATTTTGTCTCATGTGCAAAGATGTCAAGATTTTGTAAATGCTCTGCACATAACACTGGAAATAGCTGCAATCCCCCCCACCCCCCCCCCCAAAAAAAAATATATCGTCAGCAACTTGTAGACACCCTGGCATAGGGTTAAAGGTAAAGGTCATGTATGTAAAGACCTTTCATTCAATATAAGCAACACACAGTACACACATGTATGCAGTCAAGTTTATTTTCCTTTATCCATTTCTTAGAAAACTACTTTATTTAAGAGAGTTTTAAAAGTACTACCACATCCAGTTATGTGCTTCCAAGCTCTGCTCATATGCAGTAGGATAAGCTGAACTCTGAGCAACAGATTGTTTTTAAGCAGTGTGGGATACATTAAACTGTTTGGCATCGAGCTAAATGAATAACCTGAAAAATAACTTAAAAAGAGATCTGCAACTTCCTCAACAAAATGGCAGTGATTGCATACTTAATGGCTAATTAATTGACACAGGAATGGAGTGTACCCGAGTGACCCAGAATAGATCAGAATAAACTGGAGTACGAGGGAATTAGGTCAATCCAGTTCATTCCAATATCTTCTATTCTGTTGCTTGAATTGTGTGATAGAGTATAGCAGGCTACAAGAAAAAAAATGGTTTTCTCTTGCTAAACAGAATACAAAAAATGCTCAATTACTACAGTCAGACCCCTACTAGAGGGTAAGCAGTTCAGAAACCCATATTGCATGTACAGCTGTCCCTTTGGTGTAGAAAGGTTTGACTGTTGGAACAATCCAGTGGTCTTTTTAAACAATAGAGTTCTTCTGTCAAAGGCACTATCGTGTGAAATTTGATGTTTACAACAAATATTAGCGCGAGAACATAGTTCAAGGGCTTGCAGTGTATATGAAGTTTGAGCATCAAATTTCAAGGGAACCCATCACACATAGGACCTGAGACAGAAAGACTCTATTGTTTTTATTGTACAATGCTAAATTTTGAGCAAAAATTGCCAAAAACGGGCGCTATAAATGGATAGGCACCCGCTGAGGAGAGATATCATGTCATGTGGTTGATTTTGACCAATGGGAGCACGCCATAATTTAGCATTGTACTATAATTTCTTATATCTATACTAGCAGTCCCTTCCTCGTTGGTGGAGTGGGTGAGATGATAATTATGAGACATGAATGAATGTGCTACTAAATATACAAATTCATCAAGAGTGGAGCTGGTGAGAAAACCAAGGGGAAAAAGATGAGAAGCATTTTTCTTCCACCTATCTCAGTTCTTTCCTAGCTGGTTCATTCAGTCCAGCCCCACCGCTGGGTTTGTTTTCCCTCTTCACTCACGTCAGTAGTTTGCCTTCTTGACTATGTAAAGGGTCTGCTAGTATCTCTAATGTGCTTTACAAGTAATTACGTGATCTTATTTGTCTCCAAGATTCTCCACAATGTTGAAAATTTTGCAATTTTGTCTGTTACTCTCACAATCTGGTAAGATTTACACCAAACATCATCTTTTATGCTGCACAGTAAAAAGAAGAAGCTGCATTGATAAAGACTGGCCAGGAAGACCCTGCTGGCTTGTTGTGTTCTCGTTATTTTGATCCTCAGAAAGAAAAGAAAGATTTATTACACCATAATGTATCAAAGTTGCCAGTGTCACAACAACAAAGACACTCCCACCATTTTTGCTTTGTGGCAAAAATGGCTGCTGCTACATCACAAACGGCTAAATCAAGAGGACTGGCCATTTGAACAGTCGTTAAAGTTGACCAGATATGACAAGTGGTAACAGCAACTAACATACCTGATGCATAACATACATGTACCTGTTAGTAATGCAACCAACAGTGTTGCATTTCTTTAAACATGGACATGTCATGAAAAACATGACCCAATTTGGTATCATACAACACATTTTTAGCACTGAAAATTTGAAGTTTGAATCTCCGTTTGATGAACTTTTCACACTCGTAACTGCAACCACAAATAAGTTGCAGATGTGTTTTCCAGTCGGCTACATCCATTTGAACACTAAAATTAAAAAAGGTCATACACAGGTTAAGAACAGTTCCACTCAATTTCACAACATACAACCCCAAACGACTTGCTGTGTGCCAAAAGACATGACAGAACATGTCTTCAGCACCAAATTAGGCCACATCTTTTTTGTTTTGTTTTGTTTGTGACATGTCCATGCTTAGATCCAACTGACGGAAAATGACTGTACTGTATTCAACAGACACGAAAAAGAGATGAGAATCAAGAGCACCCAGAGGTGGTTTTCTCATGAATTTTTTTTTTAGCGAACTGAAACACCACTTTTGGAAGTTCTTCATCGCACCTCTGCAATTATCAGCTTAAATAAAATTATTCTTATGGAGAACGTCTTTCTTTCCATCATTACTGGGATTTTTTAACTGATACAATGTACACCGGCATGCTAACAATGCTAACTTAAGAAAGGCAACTTGGTATCAAACCCAGCGTTGACATGCGATGTTGAGTTAGTGGTACCAATGTGAACTTCATCTTTGAAAGGATCCACAAATTGATTGTCCGGGTCAGTATTACATAAAGTCATCAAATTCATCACCATAATCATAATTTCCACCACCAAATGCATCCAGATCTTCTTTTCTGCCAGCTTTGGCACTGGTTCCAGATAAAGTTGCTTTCTTGACAGATTTTTTCCCTTTCTTTGCCTGCAATACAGAATTAAATAAAGGCTCAGCCAGTAAAAATGACAAGCTTCTACAATTACCTTAGACTTGGACTTGGACTTCTCTGTGGTAAGGGTTTGCCTGATCAGAGCGTGGCTAATTTGTATGCAATATATGAAGTTAAATTATGGTGACTAAAATTTAGAAACTAGAATTATTTTTGAAGGAACACGGGTATAACAAAAGTCACTTCAACTCTCTTCATTGCCATTTGGCCTTGACTTTAAACACTGTGGGTCGATTATTTAAACGAAGTCTAACTTAGACCGTGGTTTAAGGCTACAAATAAAGGTCTACATCTGTTTACAAGTGTGCTACAAGCCTGCTTGACATTTACTATGGTAAAGAGGGCTTGCATATTTGGGTATGCCAGATTGAAATCCATTTAGACCGTGGTTTTGTTAAACCTCGTATAAACTTTGTTTAAATAACTGGCCCTGTAGTTCTTAAAACAGGGCTTTACTTCCAACGAACATTTCAGAAGGAACCAAAGTTGGCAGCTATCTAGGAAATTTTTCACAAGCATTCAAGTGAAAATCTGTGGATGAGGGGATCGAACCTTACGGGAAGGCTCTGGAAACCATATTTAAGACTAGCGTCTTCTCACTGGGCCTTCAAAATGGAGAAGGGTGCAATCACGACTCTCTACACATGTATTTCTTTATGGGAAGAGTTTGAGACTAATGCAACTAAGCCATTCAATAACATGTAATCAGACACAGCCAATCACATTTGCAGGACCACGAAAACAAAATTTTCAAGTCCATTCTAAGATTAAAATACATCACACTAAAACCTGACAGGCAAAAATGGCACTGTTATGCGATACAGATTTATTAAGTAGTCTCTAGTGGCCACAGCATGTTAAAAAGGTCGCAATGTAATCGTAATTTTGATTATTTAATCATAATTGTGACTGCTGTACCCTTTTAGCTCCGCCCACCTTGATTAGCTTCTGTTACGTGTATTTGCAGGCGGAACGAACCTTCAATCATTTGCATCTCAGTACTCAGTACTATAATTTTTGTATTAACAATTTATGCATTTTTGTGAATAATTTGCATGAATAAACAAATTTTAAGCAAACATAGATTTCAATGGAGACCAATGGACACAAGAAAGGTGAACAATTCAGAAATATTAAACTATTACATTCTGAAACAAATCAGAAATCCTTTGAACCTAAATACTAACATCCTTAAAATTTTAATTGTTCTTCATTCGCTCGTGTGACAACATACCTTTTGTGCTTTTAATTTTTCTGATGATAGAATATTTATTGCACTACCTAAGCGTTTGACCTCTTCAGCTTCCACTGGAATAAAAAGTACATTAATCAGTGAAAGTTAGCGTGAATTGATGTGCTACAATGTATATCTGACAGATATTTCACCAGTATCTTCAAAGGCCCAAACTGCAAGTTTTGAATTTTTGCCTTTTCAATGTCAATATAGTGGCTAACAGTAAATGTGGAGTAAAATCAACCTACTCTAACACCTCTTGCACAACTTTTTTTTCATTGTTTCCATTTTTCTGACATCAAAGAAATACAGTAACCATTTTTTTAAGATACTACAGGTTTCTACATGTACATAGGATCATAGAAACGGCTAAGAAAAGATCAACTTAAGGTGGCTCGAAAGGGTTTTAAATGTTATAAACCTTTTGAAACGAGGAAAGATTACAAGGACGTATTTCTGAACATGTGGGCAATCTATGAACATCTTGACAACTCTTTTGTTGGGCAATACTTTAAGGCTGGTTGTGACATCATAGCCATTACCATGACAACCCTAAAGGCCCATAAAAAGAGCCCCCAAATTTCAGTTTTCACCAATTATCCAAAATACTAAGTCGGTGACCTACCCTTTTTATTGCATTTTTAGAAAATTCCCTAAATTCTTTAGCTTCTCTGACGGTATGGCAAAAAGTTATTCAGTAGAACTTAAGTTATATTGAAAAAGCCATTTTTTGAATTATAACAAATTCCACTGAATAACTCTCTTCCAAAAGCTTCTATTTGAATTGGCACACTTGGTGTTACATGCATGTAAAAAATCAGGATGGGTCACCAAGCAAAATTTCGTGCAAGTTTTATTTCCGGTCTGCGCGATTTTACGCGGCATTTAACTTCCGGTAGTTTGCGTGCGCGACTTGTTAATAGAAATTTGGATTCACTCTGCTAACGCGTGCACTCTAGCTATGTCGTGTGTAGGCTACACGCGCGCGCAGCTAAAAACCCTTTCGAGCCTCCTTAAGGGAAAGGAGCACATTCAGGATTCAATGGGATCTCGTATTTTTTGTGAGATTCTTTGGTATTAAACAGAATGGTTAAGGTCGATCTCTGAATGAAATTTTAAAGTATGACCATTCAAATTTCCTTATTGCTAATTTTTTCCAGGTTTTTTTTACTGTGAAAATTTAAGAAGATGACAAACTTGTCTTTATATTTTCTAAGTTGTTCTAAGACTTGGTGAATTAAAAGTACTTACAGCCAGCACATAAATCTCTAAACAGTGTTTCCAAAAAGGGAACATACTCTGTACTGGACTGAAATAAATAGCAAGAAACAAAACAAGTAAATTGCAAAGTCAAAGTTTAAAATATAAATTTTAGTTTTAGTGTGCCACATGTTGCTTTGTGAATGACAATGATCAATTCAGCCAGATGATGATTGTTCTATTCTGAGCACATACCTGCAGATGTTCTGACATTCCATGCACGGAAAAACAATGCACCATATAAATCACATTACATGTACTCTACTGTTAATTTAGAAATGAGAACCTGGTTAATATTAACTAAGAAGAACAAACAAGTCATCGTATTTTTTGCACCTAGTTGGTATGAGCCTTACCTCATAATTTGATAATTTTCCTACAATTAATTCACTCAGTGCCATAAATTCTTCTCTCGTACTAGGGTTCATTGCATCTATGCTTTTTGTTTCTATATCATCCTTTACACCTGAAAGATTGAATAAACGTTTATGTTGTTTCATGCATATGTAATAAAGTTAAAACTAGACTGACCAGTGAATACACAGTACATAAATGATCTGTTGCCTTGCCACCCATTCATTCTCCCCTCAAACTGTTTATTACAAACCCAGTCACCAGTAGCCTGAGAAAACAGCCGCCATTTTGCAAAGTCGCCACTTGAGCCCTCAAAAAACGACGTCTGAGTAACGAGTGCAGAAATTCCATACTGATGAGGTGCACTACCCAGATCTTGGTAGTGCTTCTAATTGGTTGTGCCGTGAGGGAATTTTCTTTCAACCAATCAGAAGCACTACCAAGATCTGGGTAGTGCTTGTCATCAGTATGGAAATATAATATTTCTGCGCTCATTACTCAGACATCGTTTTGCGAGGGCTCAAGTGGCGACCTCCCAAAATGTCAGCTGCTTTCTCAGGCTAAGTCATCAGCTGCTTTAAACAAGTTGCTGTCAAAACAGGAATAGGTTTCTCTCAAAGAATGAAAAGTAAAGTTGATTACTGCAATAATGATTTCATCATTGTTTTCAATCATATGCTTTTCAAATGGAGGAAATATTCAAAATGGTAATCTCCTTTTTAATTTTGTCTTCTTTTTTTCTTTTTGCTACAAAAAAATTAGATCATGAAAAAACATTTATGCATTCTAACAAGAGTGCAAGAAGTTGATTGCATCAAGAAAACAGTAGACAAATTAATCAATGTATATTGTTTGTTAGGAGGCAGGTAAAATGCAAATTCTTTTGAACAAATTGATCCTATCAAAATCTTCAAGTTTTATATGAATATTTCATTCACTTAAAAAGCTGATTACTGAAACAAATAATAAAATCAACATTGCAGTAATCAACATCACTTTTTTACTTTAAGGGAATGCTACTACTGTTAAGACTGTAAATTGTTACGCTGTTCCAACCACACTGTGACATCAGTGTAAGGGAAGCTACAGCTGTAGAAAGTTGCTGTCAGATTAGCTGTGGCAGAACACATCTACTATTAATAAATTGATTTTTTACTGACAGTTACATTCCCTTTCTTGGTCATTTAGTCAAGTCTTAAGTCATTTTGTGGCTTCTATCCTTAGACCTGTTTACGAAATCCTACATGTTAAGTGAGACCAAGTAAATGAGATTTACGGAACACTGCTTTCTTGTACAGTGTAGTACCATAATTGTATTATGCAAGGTTGAAAAAGATGGTTCTAACTGTTGTTTCTATGGATAAAAGTAAAACCCTTAAATGTGACCATTCAAGTGAAAGCTTTAATTTTAAGTAGGGCTTTCCTTTATCCCAAAGAAAAATGAAGATCATGCTGTTAAATCTCTCCTTCCCGTTCAGTGTTCAGTTTATTCACATACCAGTAATATTAGTGCATGTATGCTGTAAGTCATACACTAGCCAAGGTGATAATGAAAAATGGACCTAAACAGAGTTTCTGTTGGACCTAATCAGAGAATAATGCTTGGTTTACAATGGACTGAGCATCCAACAGTGTTAACTTCCAGCACTGAAACTTCTTTTATGTTAGGTTTCTAAATGATTGTGGTAAAGAATTACATGTATGCACATCAAGACAACATCTTCAAGAACTGACGCCAACTGTTTATTTGATAATAGTATTATACAGAGCTGTCACTACGATTTGAATTAGCTGTTTCGACAATGAAAGTAGATGCTCATAAACTAAGTCTCCAACACAGCTGTTATCCTTTTGTTATTACCACATCCAGTAACTGGTCATCTTCACTGTGGTTGCTGGCCAAACTAAGAACACCCCCCAATGTACTATTGCATTATTTAAAAGTAAATTTAATACATGAAACACTCACCAAAAGCTTGTTTTGCTAATTCCAGGTCTGATTCCTCTACCAATCTAAAAATATTGAATGGGGCAGTAATTAAATTTAGTTTTTAAAGCTTACACCTACATCTACAGAAAGTAAAACCACTTGGCTCACAATAAGACTTGTATTGCTTTTAATAGAGAAAACATACATCTATGGTTCAGTAGCTGTGACAACAAGCATTGTGGAAATTGCACATTGCACACAAAAGTGGCCTTTACTGTTCAACTGCAGTAGAAGTAGAAACATACTTCTGTCTTCTGAGCTTTTCTGCTAATTGTTCTTCTTCTGTCAACAGCTTATCTTCCTAATGGAGAGAAGGAAAAAGACAATAACTGTTTCTTTCTTTTCAATATTAATTTGCTGTGACTGTGATTTTCAATAGCATACAGTCAAGTATCGACTCTAAAGTTCAAGTCCCAACAAATGTTCCATTTTGTACCGCTGTCAATCACAAGCTTGCCAATTACATCCCATGATTGTGACTTTTTGAACTTCTTCAACAAAAACTCTTGGCATTCAAAGCCATTTGCTCAGAAAATCAACAACTACATAACATACATTTTACGGGACAATTGCAGACAATTTAGAATATTACAGCTTCCATCACCTTATGCTAAAAAAAATTATGTCACATGTCCAATCCAATATGAACAACATTAAAAAACATACTCTTACCTCTTTCACCAACTCTTTATCCTGTTCTCTTTTAAGAACTTGTTCTCTAGCTTTCTCTTCCTTTTCTTGCAGAGCTTGCTTTAATGTTTTTCTTTTTTTCACTTTGGCTTGAGGAGCTGATTTTAAGAATTATATACATTAGCACTAAAGTCACAAAAGTGTTGGAATTAGAAGCACATCAACAAACCACCCTTGATATACCTCCATGATTTATGACAGCCAACATTCATTAACAATAACATTTTATTGTAGTTGATGTCTCATCATTAAAACAAATTAATAATAATAATAATAATAATAATAATATTAATAATAATAACCTTCCAAACACATTAAGACAGCAAGCTTTGCTGTGAACTAACCTGAGAACATCACAACCTTTTTGCACAGTGACAAAAGAAACATATTTACATTTTAAAAACAGACAGTATTTCTCAAAAATATGCCTGAAGCAAGCAATTTTGCCATATTGAAATGACTACTTGCTGCTTACTTCAAAATGTACTTTTGTCTCCTTCCCCTAGTAAGCAAGGAGACATTACTGCTGCATACTACTTCTGTTATCCTGTCTGTTAGTACAAGACATGTTGAAAAGGTTGCATGGAAGGAAATATTTTCTTAACATTCACAAAGGGCATTTACAAGCTGACAGATCAAGTGGATAGCAAATGGCATTTCCAACCTGTTGGTTAGGCATCTGAGTCACAGAAACTTTGCACCACATCAAGCTACTTTCAAGTGTATATATTTGGGCATCCCTGAAACCTTAGGGAAACCTAAGAATACCATTTTTACTCGATTAAGCACCGCAGCATGCTTTAAATTTTTAGTTTTTCAGATGCGGTGCTTATTCGGGGAGGGGGGGGGTATTTGAGGGCGATGCTCTTTAAAATATCATGACCTTTGTAAACGAGAACAAGTAAATGTTAACAACAAAATCATGAAATATACCCAATTCGAACTGAAAAACATTGTAATACAGGATAATAAATTTCTGAGGCTTGTTTAGATTAAGTTGTACCATACCTGTTTATTAGTTCGACTCCCAGTCCAACAATTCAGTCTGATGATGCTTCAATTAAGCGCTGAATTGTTGTGAACAAATGCAGTGCTTATTTGAGGTTAGCGCTCTTTAATAAATTTGCTCTCATATGCAGCGCTTAATTGGGGGAGGCGCTTAATCGAGTAAATACGGTATGCTGAAAGTTACCCTGTGATGGAATATCAAACCACTCCACAGGGAGGGGGAAAGTGGAATGCTTCAAGACACTTCATGGTAAAATACAAATCAAAACCTTAAGTAAGGATTGTTGCTGTGGTCATAAATAGGAACTTTCAGAGTACTGCTTCAATCATTAAATTTCTTGTCGAGAGGAACATTGGCATGTAACAATGATGTGGTCAGTCACAGAAAAATATTCAATCAAAACTTCAATTCCTTCAAGCTGTTTTAAGTTTTTTATCATCCAAAAGGGGCCAGAGAATAATTTCATGGGCCTAATAGATTGGTCTAAAAATTTATGAACTCCAATGGGAGCATTCTACGATATTATTTTGTCTCCCATTTGAAGGGAGACAAATGACTAAATAACTAGCGGGTACTTATTTTCGTTTTCATTGACCTTACAATGATAGAACAACTCAACGACGAAACAACTTAATCCACGAAATGAACATGTGAAAGCACGTGCAGTGGACAGAAACCGTACAAATTTTGTGGCATTAATAAGCGCTTTACTAATTAATTAATGCTGACAGTAAGTGACCAACCATTTTCTGTTGACTCTGGTTGCTTCTTTTCTGATTCCTCCTCTTCCTCGTCGTCCCAGTTTTCCTACAAGTCAAACATGCAAGCTAAGTATGTGACGTCGCTCCTAGTAATCTTCTTAAACTTAGGAATTTTTAGCGCGAATTCTATTCAGTGTATGATCAGCGAAAAGAAACTATTATTCTACCTTAACATCGTTGTCATCTTCGTCTTCTCCTTCCCATTTATCTGATTGTTTGACGCCAATTTCTTGCGGCTCGAAATCTTCGTCGTCTTCAAAGTTCAAAACAAACAGAAACAAAATAAGACTGAAACGAAATTACGAATATAATGCTCCATGTGAAAAAACTCACCCCAATCCGCCATTTTGATTCCTATGAAGCGCGCACGGGTATGTGGGTAATAGTTAACCATTACGAAATCCAATCCCGTCGGGCTCAGCGTCTGGAGCCAAGAAAATAACTTCATGACTGTTTTTTCTGTCATTGTCTGATTTGCAGTGATTTCAGAACAACTTGATCTCTCTATCTACAATGAAACTAGTGAGAGTTAAATGAAATAAAAATCATTCACTTACCCGTGTGTTTTTGCTGTCCGCCATTACAGCGCGCTTCAACAGATACGCTTGCTACCTCCATTGGCGAAAAAAAAGTTGAAAATCAACGTGAAAGTTGAAATTGCAACAAAACTCTTGCCACTGACTAAGCTGCAAAAAGTACAAAATCGTGCTGCGAGAATCTTAACTTTCTTTTCTTATGATGCCAGGTCATGTCAGTTTCGACGATCCTTTAAAGATACTTGGCTGAAAAAAAACTAGAGATGTTCAGCGGAAAATTAAAGCAGCTACTTATGGTCTATAAATCTCTTAATGGTCTTGCCACAGAATAACTGCGATCAAAGTTCACCGATCGTAGTAAAAATTTCAGGTTTATATACACCGGTAAGCTTCCACTACTCCGCACCGACTTTCCAAAATAAATGGCCCGCATTGCGTGCATGTGCGGCCGACTTCTGAAATTATGTTATGAATAGGATTTTGAGCCGACGTCTACCGCAGTGTGCAAACGAGTGTTTTTGAAACTTGATTGGGTGGCTGCGATTTGCTTATCATGATTCAACTATATATGATCGAATGATGAAGAGAGAAAAACGTTTATAAAATGAGTTTACAGGGTAATAATTATTTCCTAAAATGAAAAACAAAACGTTACTGCTGTGTGCAGATCCGCTCGTTTCGATACAAAGTCGTTTCGCTACAAACATGAAGTCGATTCGATACAACCCAATTCGCTTCGATACTAACAACTGTGTGTGTAAGCAGAAACCAGAGGTCCAGAACCAGAGTTTCCACAATCTATCCACAACCAGAGGTTGTGTGTGTAAGCAGAAACCAGACAACTAATGAACTGACATAAAGGTTGTTTGTAAAATCGCAAAATCACACCTCAATAACTTGAATCAATCTTGTCTTCTTCGACTTTCTAGTTGTTTTGATCTTCATTTCTTGTTGCAAATTCATGAAAAGTGTTTTGATCGACCGTTTTTTAAGATCTAAAAAGCATTCTGCTTGTACCTGCGTGCTGTTTGACGTGTTATCTTGTTATCGACGTTCGCAGCAAGCCACAGAAGTGAACGAATGACGAGAAAGAAAAAAAGTGGGCCTTTTATAGGTAGGTCCTGCTTGCATAGGATCGAAATTAAAGCAATATGATTGGTTAATGCTAATTTTGTTTACTAGCTATCACAAGTGCGCACAATGGATTCAAAAGATCACAAGTGCACACAAAGGACGGACTTTTGTGTTAAATAATCACAAGTGGACACAAAGGACGGAGTCTCTTACTAAAACCTTTCTTTTGCACGAATTTGTCTATTGCCACGTGCGTGAGCCCGCTCCCTAAAAGGTGAAACAAAATTTGTGTACAATTTTTTTTCAGCTTTGCACGCGCGCGCGCAGGTGAAAACAACTTGATTAAAAGCTGCGTGAAGTCTGGAGCAAACTCCACGCGAAGCACTGAAAAAGAAGTTTAGAACAAATCGTTTCGAACGTCTTTTAATGACTTGGAAAAATAAAATCATAAATTGGCTCGCAAGCAAATCTTTTCAGAGTGGATGTAGAGAACAATAAAACAAGTGAGTGCACGTTTCAACACTGAACCCCCGGGGAGGGGAGAATTTGAAAGTTGGCTTGGAAAGGTGAGGAATTTGAACCGGATTTATCTCTTGTTCTTGTGTAATGCACCCGTGAGTTTTTTTGGTTTTTGCAGGGTTTGACGGATTTACCAGATAGAATTTCGCATTTGTTGAAGAATAAGTCTTTCAAAAGGGTCTTTAAAAGAAGTTTGAAGATGTCATTGCCGCATATCTCTCTCTGAAAAGCGTGAACAGTGTTTGATTGAAGACGAAATTTGTCTTTGAGGAGAGGTACTTCAGTACTAATTGCTGGGGCATTTGAACGGCATTTGTGCCCCGAGGGGAGGAAATTTGAACAAGCCAATCTTCAAAAGTTCAAATGCCCGGGGGGGTTGCCTGGGGGATGAAGCTTCAATTTCACTGGTACATAAACAACACACATCAAGTACGTGTATCTATATTTACTCAAATTGTTTCTTACATTGTTCACAGCTAGAAGTACATGTATTATCTCAGAATTGAAAATAACCACTCATGTCCAATACTGCCGCACTGATACGAACCGTTATTTGCAGTTGACGGTCCGTAAGTTTCGCACGGACCGTCACTCTTGCTTACGGACCGTGATTTGCGGTTGACGGTCCGTACGTTTCGCACAGACCGTCGTTCTTACTTACAGTCCGAATACAGAGCGTGCATCTCATTATCGCGCCAGGGCCAACTGTTGACGGTCCGTACATTTCGCACGGACCGTCATCATTGCTTACGGACCGTCATTTGCGGTTGACGGTCCGTACGTTTCGCACAGACCGTCATCCTTGCTTACAGACCGTTATTTACGATTCACGATCCGTATGTAGAGGTATAAATAGTCTATACAAGTATGATTTAGCCTCGTTATTTAAGCGTACGTACGAAGCGAGCGAGATACACCAAAGAGGTCGAAAGAGAAGACGGTAATATGTCTATAACTCGTTCTATAAGTGTTGCGCAAACTAAGAACAGAGTTCTAAAAGCGAACTGTTATGTCGATTATTCCTTCTATTGAAGCCTTGTGAAACTGTTCAGGGAAAGGCAAACGATAACATGTCTATTACTCGTTCTATAAGCGTCGCGCAAACTGATAACAGAGTTGTAAAAGCGAACTGTTATGTCCATTACTCCTTCTATTGAAGCCTTGTGAAACTGTTCAAGGGAAGGCAACCATGATTATGCCACGTTATTTAAGCGCCATACGAAGCGAGCGTGATACACGAAAGAAATACGTACGATGCGAGCGAGGTACACCAATAGAAGAAGATAATATGTCTATTACTCGTTCTATAAGCATCGCGTAAACTGAAAACAGAGTTCTAAAAGCGAACTGTTATGTCGAATACTCCTTCTATTGAAGCCTAGTGAAACTGTTCAAGGAAAGGCAGACGACAACATGTCTATTACTCGTTCTATAAGCGTCGCGCAAACTAATTACAGAGTTGTAAAAGCGAACTGTTATGTCCATCACTACTTCTATTGAAGCCTTGTGAATTATGCCTCGTTATTTAAGCGCCATACGAAGCGAGCGTGATACACGAAATAGAAGACGATAATATGTCTAAATATTAGTCGTTCTGTAAGCTTTGCGTAAACTGATAACAGAGTTCTAAAAGCGAACTGTTATATCTCGAATTCTCCTTCTATTGAAGCCTAGTGAAACTGTTCAAGGAAAGGCAGACGATAACATGTGTATTACTCGTTCTATAAGCTTTGCGTAAACTGATAACAGAGTTCTAAACGCGAACTGTTCTGTCGAACCCCCCTACTATTGAAACCTTGTGAACCATTCAAGGGAAGGCAACCATGATTATGCCTCGTTATTTAGGCCCCATACGAAGCGAGCGTGATACACGAAAGACATACGTACGACGCGAGCGAGGTACACGTAACAGAAGAAGATAATTAATCTATTACTCGTTCTATAAGCATCGCGCAAATTGATGAGAGTTCTAAAAGCGAACTGTTATGTCGTTTAGTCCTTCTATTGAAGCATGGTGAAACTAGTGGGGAACACGAACGAATCGAGCGTGATAGACAAAAAACAAGACGGTGATGTCTAATTAATACTGGCAGAGATCTCATGGATATACCCACCACGATTCCCGAAAATGAAAAACAACATTAAAATTAAAACATATATTAAGTGCATTCATAGGCCAGCATACGCCTATGATAGGCCTCATTTGCCCCCATCTGTCCCCCCCACCTCTTCTCATCTGCGTTCATCTCTATGCATCTACCTTTGTTTCCCCTCATTTCCCATCATCTACTTTCATCTATCTCTATGTGCCTTTATCTGCTATCATCTGCCTTCGTATTCCTTCATTTCTCATCATCTGTCCTTATTTGCCACCATCTTCATCAATCTGCCTTTATTCCCCTTCATCTGACCTCATCTGCCTTTACCTGCGTTCATCTACTTTCATCTTCCTTCATTTCTCATCATCTGCCCATATTTGCCACCATCTGCATTAATCTGCCTTTATTCCTCTTCATCTTTCCCCAGCTTCTTCATCTGCATCCATCTTCCTTCATCTATCTCTATGTGCCTTCATCTGCATTCATCTGGTCTGATCTGCTTTCATTTCGCATCATCTGCCCTAATTTGCCGTCATCTGCATTAACCTGCCTTCATTCGTCTTCATCTGCTATCATCTGCCACCATCTGCATTAATCTGCCTTTATTCCTCTTCATCTGACCTCATCTGCCTTCGCCTGCGTTCATCTACCTTCATCTTCCTTCATTTCTCATCATCTGCCTTTATTTTCCATCATCTGTTTTAATCTGTCTCCATTCGCCTTCATCAACCTTCATCTTCCTTCATTTCTCATCATCTGCCCTTATTTGCCACCATCTGCATTAATCTGCCTTTATTCCTCTTCATCTCATCTCATCTGCCTTCATCTGCATTCATCTACTTCATCTTCCTTCATTTCCCATCATCTGCCCTTTTTTGCCATCATCTGCATTAATATGCCTTCTTTATTCCTCTTCATCTTTCCCCAGCTGCCTTCATCTGCATCCATCTTCCTTCATCTGCCTTCATTCATCTACCTTCATCTTCCTTCACTCTCATCATCTGCCCTTATTTGCCACCATCTGCATTAATCTGCCTTTATTCCTCTTCATCTGACCTCATCTGCCTTCGCCTGCGTTCATCTACCTTCATCTTCCTTCATATCTCATCATCTGCCCTTATTGCCGTCATCTGCATTAATCTGCCTCCATTCGTCTTCATCAACCTTCATCTTCCTTCATTTCTCATCATCTGCCCTTATTTGCCACCATCTGCATTAATCTGCCTTTATTCCTCTTCATCACATCTCATCTGCCTTCATCTGCGTTCAACTACCTTCATCTTCCTTCATTTCCCCTCATCTGCCCTTTTTTGCCATCATCCGCATTAATCTGCCTTTATTCCTCTTCATCTCATCTCATCTGCCTTCATCTGCAATCATCTACCTTCATCATCCTTCGTTTCCCATCATCTGCCCTTATTTGCCACCATCTGCATTAATCTGCCTTTATTCCTCTTCATCTCATCTCAACTGCCTTCATCTGCGTTCATCTAGCTTCATCCTCCTTCATTTCCCATCATCTGGCCTTATTTGCCATCATCTGCATTAATCTGCCTTTATTCCTCTTCATCTTTCCCCAGCTGCCTTCATATGCATCCATCTTCCTTCATTTTCCTTCATCTGCCTTCAATCGTCTTCATCTACCTTCATCTTCCTTCATTTCTCATCATCTGCCCTTATTTGCCACCATCTTCATTAATCTGCCTTTATTCCTCTTCATCTTTCCCCAGCTACCTTCATCTGCATCCATCTTCCTTCATCTCCCTTCATTTGCCTTCATTCGTCTTCATCTACCTTCATCTTTTTTCATTTTCCATCATCTGCCCTAATTTTCATCATTTGAATTAATCTGCCTTCATCTGCCTTCATCTACCTTCATCTTCCTTCATTTCCCATCATCTGCCCTTTTTTGCCGTCATCTGCATTAATCTACCTTTATTCGTCTTCATCTGACCTTATCTACTTTCATCTGACTTCATCTGCCTTCATCTTCCTTCATCTGCCCTTATTTGCCGTCATCTGCCTTCATCTACCATCGAGTCAGTATAATTTCTTACTGAACTGGTTGTATCGAAACGGCTTTGTATCGAAACGACCGGATACCCAGATCCCAACGTTGCAGCTTTGAATCGGTCGTAGTGACGTGTCTTAATATGTCAGTTATAATTCGCTAATGATCAGAAGATGGTAAGGAAATTATCATATCTGACATTTTGGAAAGTCAATATTAATTGTGTGGACTCTTTATATGGGGAAAATTCTTTCACTATTGCCTTCAGCTGCCTGGCCATGGGCGAATCACGACACGAAGAATCATTTTTGAAAAACCGGGGTTCCGTGTAGTGCAGGAAAATCGCGTTCGCAATAAGGGAGCATTTCACTAGTCGTGAGGTTCCCTTTTAACTCGCAAATGAAATCACGAGTTTTACGAGTTCGGTAGAATGAGCACATCAGATGTAAGATTTTAATAATAATTAACTCAGATGCAATCGTCGTGTCGTCATCTGGCTTGCCACTTGTGACTAATGCGTGACTCCTTTTGGAAATGCAAACTGCTGTGCTGTTTAGGAACTGAAATTTGGCTTTTTAAATTGAAGGTGTTCTCTCTCGGTATTGTCTATCTTTGTTCCCGGTCTACTTTTTTTCGTGCAAGAATATTGCTGTTTAAAAGTGTGCGTCTCAGACCAATTAGAGTTAGTACAAAAGTATTACAGTACACAGTAAAAGGTAAAGTTCGAAATGAATATCCCATGTAAAAATAATAAAGCAAATTTGAAATAAAAACGAATTCTTCCCAAACTAAGCAGAAAAGAAACCGCTACAAGCCAATGCTTCGTGTGACTCTTTTTGGGTCATGCAAGTAAAACTTAACAGCCTGTTAGATGTGTGAACATGATTGTAGTCAGGAACACAGGAGCCCAAACTGTGATACCCACGGGCATTTTTGTCTGATTTTTGGCAACATAGCCATTTTTACTAACTCGAGTACGCTGATTTCGAAAATCATTGTTGCGAAGCTCAGTTCTTGGGTTATGGTGCTTTGGGGGCATTTAATTATGACGTCATTGTCCAAATAAGGAGTTTTCTTTCCTTTGTCAATTTTAAGTTTAATAGATCCAGAAATTCTCTCAAAGTATTATAAGTGTACTGTAAAGATGATTTTAAGAATTTGTGACAGTTTTTACGCTGTTTCTAAGAATATCGAGCCTTCACGTGACAATTGACCACGCCCTCTCGTATAAAATTCACCTTATCACGGGTATAACTTTGACATTTTTTTATAATCGAATGTGATATTTGTTTTGATAAAAGTTGCAAGTGAAAACATGCAATCCTTTCAATATCGTCAATAGCACGAGTTCTTGGCAATTGGAAAATCTTCCCGTGCCAACCCTAATCAAGGTAAGATAAAAACTTTTTACGGCTAATTTAAAGGTGAAAACTAATGAAAGACAAAGGGTGGACTTATCTGAAGGGTACGCGTATTGTTGTCGCATTTGCCCGTTGGAATTTTTTTTATTGTTTTGGAGATTAAAAACAATATTAAATTCCAATGTGAAAACGCCAGAATTAGAAGCGGAGTGCGACTGAAAAGAAGGGTGGCGGCATTGTTGGTATCACAAAGACACCCTCTGCGGTTAGCAGATGGGCTTTATCCCACAACCTGCGTTCCCACATTGCTGCACAAACATCAGCGATGTTTGACATACACCACGACGACCGCTTGATCCACAAAGAGAGTGCCAAGGAGAGACAGAAGCAAGACAATGAAGCTGAGAATGCTCTACATTCTCCACTACAAAAATTTGGGGTGTTCTCGTCACAGACAAATGGGACATTGCAGAACATTGCCACAAAAGATCTTGCGACTCCAGTAACTGAACAGTCTCTCGTGCAAGCTCGTTCTGTGAGACAGACCCAGCTTGAACGATTAGTGGAACGGAGGCTGCTATCTGCAGACTGTGAAGAAAAAGAACGGGAACGGGAAGAAGGGGTGGAGGAAAACTTCCTTGACCCTATTCCCAAGAATAATCTGCCTACACTTGCCAACCTTAATGAAGTTAAAAGTGCTGCAACTAGCTCCGAGAAGAGAAAGATTCTGCATGCGGACCGGAGTATCTTATGTCGTCTAAAGTCAGCGTATGAAGCCAGGCACGAGGTAAACATGCAAGCCATAATCCAGCATGAGCTAACGCAGAAATGAACCACACCATGCGAACGGGAGCAGACGTTCTGATAGAAAAGTTCAAGCACCCGGAGTCAGTTACAGTTCAAGGAAATGCTGCTTTGTTCATCGATGGCTTTGCTCTGGTGGCGGCTATTGGAAAACCAGAAAAAGCAAAGACTTTCGGTGGCTTTGCGGACTGCTACGTGGACGCTGTGTTTCGGAAAGGTTCTGGATACCAGAGGATCGACGTGTTTTTCTATCATTATCGCAGGCACTCCATCAAAGCACCGACAAGAAGTCAACACTCCAAGAACACGACGCGGCCTGTGCGCAGTTATTGAAGGAAGAGAGGTTCCGTTGCCGCTGAAGTGGCAAGCATTTCTGGCACTAGAAGACAACAAAAGCGACTTAGCACGGTTTTTCTCAGACTAACTTATCGTGCAAGCACCTGTTGACACTACGTGGTAGTTCAAACGACATGGTTGTTCAAACGAAGAGGATGTTCTCTGCTCAGATTCTGGCCTTGATGCAGCCGTTTTAAGATCCAACCACAAAGAAGCTGATACGAGCTTTGTTCTTCATGAAGTCGGGCATGTCGACAACGTACTTTCCGCTCGAGACACAGGCGTGCTGTTACTTCTCCTGGCGCATCGCGCTAAGCTCTCGTCAAAGGTGTGGACATAGGCAGGAACTTCAAAGAAGCCAAAGTACATACCTTAGGGGGAGGTCTCAGCAAATCTTCCTCGTAACTCCTCAAGTGCATTGTTACAATTTCACGCCATCACCGGCGCCGGCTGTGACAGCACCTCATTCACTGATCTGTGGACATTTAAAGAAGACTGCGTGGACGTTTTTCACAGAGCACTTTGATCTTCTTTCCTCGGTAGGCGAAGACGTCCTCGATGCTGACACCATCGCATCCGCAAAAAAAGTTTGCTTGTCGAATGTATAAGACATCGGAGGACTCATTTGACTTGGTTTGTGTCGTGCTACTTGGCAACATAAGTAGCCCAGAAAAGCTAACACCGACTAGCGATGCGTTCAAGCAACACTTGGAGAGACGACACTACCAAACCGCGGTGTGGGGCCAGGCGTGCATTCAGAAACCGGTGCTTCCGAACCCAGAGGAGACAGACTGGACGTTAGCAGATCTACTGGTCCCTGTATTTATGACACTAGATCCAATCCCAAAGGCTTGTTTGGAGATGGTTTCGATGCTCCACTGGATGCGCAACTCTTCGCTGTTTATGCAGTCGCATGTCGTGTGCACTGGGCTGTGTGGATGCACTAATACCGACGCTAATTGGTGAATCAACCTGCTCTAAAACGCATTAAAGACGCTTGTATAGAAAGCAATATTAGTTCAGTGTTTTTGAAAGAGTTTAGTAGATTTATTAGTAATATTTACAACAATGATTAACAATATTACAGACAGATTTAAACCTAAGAGTAAGGAGCAACGTCCTGTTAATTTGATTTCGTTAATTTTACATGAATTCAACCTAAGTCACCATCATGAACCCGTGACAGACAAAGTACATTGTGAAATGGCTTAGATTCAGCAATACACAAGACAAACAATAAAGTTTTATCTCCAAGTGTAACAACGATGTTATCTCCATTTTCCTACTATAAAGCTGAAAAAATGGAAAACTCGATACATGGACGTTGTCACGACGTCGTTCTTGATGCTCGCTAGCTCGTAGCTTCAGCGTGACATGACGAGAACATTTTTCTTCCTTATTTCAATTGCAACTTTTTATTAATACAAGAATCGCATTCGCTTTTCAACAAAATTTCAAAACTATACCTGAAATAAGGTGAATGTCATATGAGGGCGTGGTGAATTGTCACGTGACGGCTCGATATTCATAGAAACAGCGTAAAAACTGTCACAAATTCTTAGAATCATCTTTACAGTACACCAAAAACGCTTTGAAAGAATTTCTGGATCTATTAAACTTAAAATTGCTAAAGGAAAGAAAACTTCTTATTTGGACAATGACGTCATAATTAAATGTCCCATAACACCATCTTAACACAAGAATTGAGCTTGGCAACAATGAGTTTCGAAATCAGCGTACTCGAGTTAGTAAAAATAGCTATGTTGCCAAAAATCAGACAAAAATGCCCGTGGGTATCACATTTTGGGCTCCTGTGTACCTGACTATTGCGTTTGAGCTCCCAAACAGCATATTTTCAATTCGTCACGGGTAGTTAGAGTTCGGTCTTATTTAACATTGGTGGGATTATTACGAAACCGGAAAACGTGCAAGAACCATCACTTATATGGCACCAAGCTAAGCTTGAAATGTTTTCGATGTTATGTTATGTTGTGTTATGTTGTGTTATGTTATGTTATGTTATTTTCCGGGGGGGGGGACTTAACCCATGTTTGGGTACAGGGCTGCTGCTAAGGGTTTGAAACCCTGATCCTGTTTACGAAAAAAGCCCTAAAATACCCTGAAATCCCTACCCTGTTTAGGACAAGACAATTCATTTTAGGTCCATGTCTAGGACAAATGTCAAAATGTACACCCTGTTTAGGATAGACAAAAAAAATTATATACCCTGTTTAGGACAAAGAGGCCAAAAACCATACCCTGTCCAGCGGCACACCCACATATAAGCCATACAAAGGGGTCTCCCCCCCCCCCCGGGGCCGGGGGATTATGTTACCTCATGTTAGGTCATTGGCCTTTAAAAAAATCAAAGCTACTTTCATTTCACCAGTTATGGATATTTGGTTCTTTCGGAAATTAAGCCCCTTTTCAATGAACGATGAAAGCGAAACGTGGCACAATCAGCTCAAAGTTGTTGTTGTTGTTTTTTTGGAAACTTCAATAGGACAATACAGTCGCATCAACAAAAAGCGAACGTGCCATAATTAAAACTTTGGACGATACACTCGTATTATTAAACGAAAACCCCGCAATCTTACGCGCACGTACACATCCTAGTCAGCATCAAGCACCAGAAGCATGTTTGTCTGAGACTTAGCTGTTTTTTAAACGAAGAAATTTTCTTTATTTTACGATGTGCACACGTGGAGTATAAGTCACTAAACATCTCCCATGGTGTTTTTTTGTGTGTGAATATCTCGGAAATCAAACCAGAATACAGAGCAAACAAACCAAAGATACAACTCGTCCAAGCTTACCGTAAACAACGTCCGTCGAATGGACGACAAAAACCTGACTGAGAAGTTCTAGAACTAAGTATTATTATTTTTCTGTTGTTTTTTTTTAATCGTGTAATCATGAGGGGGAACAGACAAACGAAGTAGAATACTCACACACCACAGGATAGCCTATACCGGCATTTTCGGGAACAAAGAAAATCAGGGACGTGCAGCTTTCCCAGAGTACTTTGATCATCGATCATGCGACAAATGTCGAAAATTTCACTTAAACTGCAAAATTTAACGGCATTTGAGTATGTGTTCAAGATGAAGTAACTGTCATCTGCAAGTTTTGTCAGCTGAAAATTCGTTTTGTCGGGCATTTTCTGTATCGTTTTCATACGAACTTTGCGCTCTTAAACGTTTCAACTGATTTAAACTTCGAGGCTCTGAAAAACAGGAAGTGACGCACCTTTTGCGTTTGACCACTGTGAATTGAAAATCATACCCTTCCTTACACCTTCACAGCCGTCAAACGCAAAAAGCTACGTCATATCCGGTTTTTCAGAGCCGTGAAGTTTGACCAAGTTAAAACGTTTACGACTAAGAAGTAATATATCAAAGTTTCATTCGGATATACAAACACCAAGAAGTGAGTTGAAAAAACGAGGCGCAGCCGAGTTTTTTTTTTTTTTAACCGACTTCGAGGTGTTTGGATATCTGGTGAAACACTCTTTCGAGTTTTTGATATGGCTTCTCAAACCATTCATGATTCTTGGAGAAATTCAAAGCAAAAGTTTATGCTTATTGAGAACCAGCGTCCAAACCACCATCACGGTAATGATTTCCTTAGTTTCTCGTTATGGTATTAATGAGTCTAAGAAGTTCGTTTGAAAACGATGTATAACATGTCCCGGCAAACCGAATTTCACGTCGGTAAGACTTGGGCATGACAGTTACTTTATTTTCAACATATACACAACGTAAAAAGCTCAAGTTTTCAGAACCGGCGCTTAGGTTTACGGATAAAGCCGGCAGTTTCTTGGTGTTACGGATGTCGTGATCACCAAATGACGGAAAACAAAGGATTGAAAAGACAATAAACAATACGCAGACCCAAACACAACAGCTAACCAACAGTGGTTTCCGAAACACCAAGAAACACCCGAAACGTTCGACGTTTGTCTGTATTTTCCTTTGTAAAATTATGACCAAAACTGCGTACGCGTAGTGCGTATGACCGCTGTGAACCTTACTCCTCCCCCTTGGATAAACCTCCCCGTCCCCCGCTTATGCCTACAAGTGTGGCTTAAAATTACCACAAAACAAGAAGAAAATGTGAAAGTCTTACTGTGGACTCTGGGGCTGGATTTCTGAAGTCCTCCTAAGATAAGATGTGTCCTATGTATTGCTGGAAAACAAAAGCCTATTGTTGAGAAACAATACTTAGGATTCATCTTGACTTTGGACAACTTTGTGAATCCTGCCCCTGAAATGGAAGCGTTAACTGTAAAATCTCTGACGTTATTGCACACAGTAAACAAAGCGAACTTGGATTTTAGGGATAAGTGTGTTCGTGAGCACGGCTTGAATCATTTCCGTCATGTTGACATGATGATTAATCGGAATATGGTCGAGAAAGGCGTTTCCTTGTCATGAAAAAGGGGAAATATAACGAGTGTTTGGAAAGTGTGCACTTTGGCTGGTCCCTTTATTCACTTCTTCCGTGACAGGTGACGTCATGCTTGACGAATGTGGCAAACCCGTATCCAGACAAATAAGTAAATATAGGAACTGGCAACCCACGTGCTGACAATGTGTGGCTTCAAAGCCACACAAAAACTGTGAAAAGACTTTCTCTGGGGAACTCGCTTGCTTCAAATAACTTCTCAATATATTAGTCTTTCCACTTTTTAGGTTCAATTCGTGTTCATCTGCTCAGTTCTGGGTTACAGCACCTTCTGAATAATCCAAATCATGCCCAAATGACTTAGTTAGATATATAATTAATCAAAAAGCCGCCAATCAAGAAGGAGCAAATGATATGTGCGCCTGCGCACAAAACCAAAGTGAACTAGAGTTGGGATTTGGGTGGTTGGTTAATTAGTTTGTTCTAATTTCTTTGTTCTAGGTTAATTGTTACTAACTTAGAATTAAACACCAATGAACCGTTGCCAATAACTACTTGCACCTTACAAACGACTTATTGACGTCACCTCAAATAGTCCTTCTTGGGATTACACTCACCCGGACGATCGTAATTTACCGAATTATGATGACTCCTGGGTTCAAACCATTTACAGTGTTACATTTAACACTCTCAGCGCGATGTTAGCAAACTCCAAAATGACTAGACAGCCTAAATGAGTGGCCCATAAGAAATGAACTCCTTTTCCAGCCGCCCAAATGCCACGATTTGCGGGTTTCTCACAAACGTAATAGTTTCCAGCGCAGTTATTATCTCAGTGGGCAGGAATTAGAGTTGGTCACGATAGAGAGGCATCTTGGTGTAATAGTAAACAAGGAGAGCAGTTGAATGAACACTTTTACTTTAGTGTCGAAAGCTAAGATGATGCTTGGTTTTTTGAAACGAAACTGTGCAGGAATCGTGGACTGTAAGGCTTTAAATTTACTGTATGTATCGTAAGTACGCTCACACATGTCCTACTGTTCTCAAGTTTGGGAACTTCAGTTATTGGTTAAGGATATCCTTTTACTTGAAAGTGTCCAGAGGATGGCCACTCGCTTTGTCTGGAAGAACAAAGAACTATCCTACAAGAAAAGGCTGCAAAAACTTGATCTTTTACCCCTTAATCATTGGTTGGAGTATCTAGATTTCTCTTTCGGTTGACCTTTGACCGGAAATGTCGTGACAGTGTTTATATTCGAAACCGGACGAGACCTTTTATGTGTTCTGTTTGACTGACATTTGTGATCGTAAGGAGTAGAATTCCACTGTAATCGAGGAGAATTATCATTCATTGTAAATTGGAGAGAGGTTCATTGCGAAAGACACAATAAAGCGTAAATTGGTGCAAGTTCGGTACAAAACGTGGTGTCGGGACCAGGATCTCGACCGTGGAACGGCGGAAACAGCGACTCAAGAGGAACATATCAGGAACAGAGGAATTGAGGCGTCATTTATTGCGTGGTCGAAGCGTTGAGTAAACATGAAAGACGCTGAAGCAGAAGCGGAGAGTCTCAGCGAGGACGAGAAAAAATTGGAAACGTATATCAAAAAAGAAATAGACAAGCTTGATTACTATCTTGGAGATACAGAAGAATTAATCTAAGACGGCGATTTTAAAGAAATGGTAATGGTGTGCCGGAGAACAGATGAAAGACTGGATCGGCTTAATGACCTCGTGTCTCAAATCCAAGAGACGTGCTACAATGGAAAAAGGATAAGAAGGCGAATATTCTCTCTTCATCGACAAAAGAAAGAGCTTGTTGAAGATCCTGGAGAAGAGGGAAAAACAGAAAGCCCAACAGACTGAGAGTGAAAATTTGGAGTTGAAATATGAGAAAGAAAGGGAATATCAAGAAGAAATGCACAAAAGACAAAGGCAGATGTGGCAGGACAAACTTGACGCAGAGCTTGAACATATGCAAAAAAAATTGGAATTGGAAAACAACGTTCGCGCTACGACAGCGAAATTACGATCAGGATCACTCCTTTTAAATGAACACCTACCGACTGGGTAACCGACATGTTCGTGGTGCAAGTTCACAACAAACCGATTTCAGATGAAGAGAAATTTGGATATCTCCTGGAGATGGCCTCGCCGAAGGTAAGAGAACGAATTTCAAATCTAAAACCTAGTACAGTGGGATATAAGATGGTGTGGGAGAGATCGGAAAAGGAATTTGGCCAAACAAAACTCGTAGTTAACGCTCACATGGACAAGATCATTAACCTACCTGTCATAAAGGGCACAGATTACGACGGAGTGAAGGAATTCTATGAGAGCCTAAGTAAAAACCATGACGCCCTACAGACTCTGGGGGAGGCAGAGGTGCTAAGAGGGTTCGTTGTGACCACAATCAAAAAGTTGCCCCACGTAAAGCCTGATCTAGTGAGAACAGATGACGACTGGGAGAAATGGTCCATGACCGATTTGATCGACAATCTACAACAGTGTTTAAGAAGGCATAAGGTGGACGATTCGCCTGGAAACACTGGGGATGTGCGACAGAAAAAAAGAGAAACATTGGTACTACAGGGAAAACATTGGGGAGATGCATGCGAGGTCGTGAAAACAGTGGAGGCAAGAAGGCAGTTCTTCCAAGAGAAGAAATTGTGTTTTAACTGTGGCCGCCCAGGACACTGGGGGAAACATTGTCGCAGCCGAAGGTGTTTCAGATGCAAGTCCAAGCATCACACAAGTCTTTGTGACAAGGTTCAAGATGGAGCACCAGGTGAAAGCGGAACAGTGTTAACAAGCTATTTCCCTTCAGTCTAAGAATGGTCATTGCCCGCCATAATACCTGTGAAGATAAAAGGAGAAATTTTCTAGGCCTATCTCGATACAGGAGCAGGAAGAGATTTCATTACAAGCGAAGCGATCAAAGGGTTGAACCTCAAGCCTGAACATCACGAAGTGCGACAGATTCTCACGGTGAATGGTACAAAGAGACAATCTATGCCCATCTTTAACCTCTCCATAGAGTCGCCAGATGGAAAAACAAGTGAGGAAATTGAGGTGACTGGAACGAAGTTGCGGGACTTCACAACCGTAAGAAGACCAGACATAAGCAAGCTGAAGGAGCAGTATGAACACACCAAAGACAAGAGATTCTACAAACAGATTGGAGACGAATATCCCATACACGTGATCATAGGAGACAGTACTTATTGTCGAATAAAAACCGAAGAAGTGTACAAGGGACAACCAGGAGAACCAATTGTGGAAGGAACGACCTTTGACTGGGTGATCCATGGTGGAAACTTCTCAGACAGCCAGAGCTTCTTCAGCAGGGAGTCAAGTGACTATGAGCGACTTTACAGCTTAGATGTCTTGGGGGTCAGGGACAGATGTGAAGATGACGAGTTTGATGTCTACAAGGAATTCAAAGAGAACGTAGTAAGGAAGCCCGGCGGGAGGTACGAAGTAAGCATTCCTTGGATACCGGGAGCCAAGTTGGATGAAACCAATGAAGAACAAAGCCGGAGACACTTACTTATAAAATTGAATAACAAACTTTGCAACTTTGAAACTTTACAAAACATGGAAAGGAAACTAGGACGAAACGAACAATTGAAGGAGGAATAGTCGAATCGAAAGAATCCCAACCAAACAAACGGGGGAACGGGTGTTCTATCTGCCACACAAAGCTGTCGTTCGAACGGAAGCTGTTACAACGAAAGTAAGAATGGTGTTCGACGGCAGTGCCAAACCTCACCCTCTAGCCGCAAGCCTAAACGAATGCATGTACACTGGCCGGTCCCTCCAACCCCTTCTTTGGGACATATTGATCAGATCAAGGCTGTCTGAGAACCTACTGCTGGGAGACATCAAGAAGGCATTCCTACAAATCGGGATAAAAGAGGGAAACAGGGACGCTTTCCGGTTTCTCTTCAACCTAAACGGAAAGGAAGAACATTTGAGATTTGCACGAGTACCATTCGGTGCAGAAGCCAGTCCCTTCATTTTAGGAGCTACTCTGAGACACCACCTCGATTAACAGCCGGAAGAGTTCACGGAAACGGTGGAAGATTGAGAAGCAACACGTATGTAGACAACCTTATGAAGACAGGAGGACAGGTCAAGGAAATGAAAACGTTTAAAGAAGAAACCACTCACATAGTGGAAGATGCTAAATTCACAGTGCACAAGTGGGAGTCGAACATAAAAGAGTTGGAAGATCAGAACATGCCGAACCCCAGCAAGATACTTGGACAGGTTTGGGACAAAGAGGACAACACCTTGGAAATCAAAATTCCACCATTGAGCAAGGATACGCCCGTTACGAAGAAAAGCATCCTTAGTCATATTGGAAAGTGTATGATCCACTAGGCATTCTGTCCCCCACCATGGCCGAGGGCAAACACATTTACAGAGAATCTTCTGACGAGAAACTGGGTCGGAACGCAGTGGTATTTGAAAGGTTAGCCAAGGCATGGTTGAAATGGATAGCTCAACTCCGAAGTGAAAGGTTCCTAGAAGCCTTGTGAGGCAGTCTAATGAGGTCAAATCTATCACTCTTCATCTTTTTGCCGACGCAAGCAGCCTGGCCTGTTCCGCAGCAACGATAGCTGTTGTCAAGCAAGATACTGGCGCAGTGCAAGGACTTCTGACCTCGAAGTTAAGAATCTCCAAAAGGAATACTACGATGCCCAGGCTGGAACTGGTGGCAGGACAAATGGCAGCAAACATGGCAAAAAAATGTTCGACAAGCTCTCAATAGATGGCCCGTTTCATCCATTACCATATGGATGGACAGTACAGTGGCCCTTTATTGGCTAACGAGTCCTGGGAGGAATTGGAAAGTGTTCGTGGAAAATCGTGTGCGGAAAATTACGAAGATAACAGAAGAGCTCAATATTTCCTGGAAATATTGCCGACAGACAAGAACATAGCAGATCTAGGAAGTAGAGGCGTGTCGTTGGACAAGATGGAAAAGAGCAACTGGTTCATTGGACCTGAGTGGTTGCAGCATGACGACGAATGGCCAGAACAACCAACATTAGCACGTGAGCAACGAAGAAAAGCCATTGAGAGAAGTCGTAGCGTGCGCGAAGGAACACAGGCCTGAAGAATAGGACCAGTTGCTGGAACGCAAACCGTACCGGATTGTACTGAGAATCACCGCCTGGGCCGTAAGATTCAAAGGTAACGCCCTGGAAAAGAAACAGAAGGGAAGGAAGCAAAAGGGGGCGTTGTGTACTGACGAAATAAGGCGAGCTAAATATCTCTGGATGAGAAGAGTGGAGAAAGGAATTTCAAAGGATACGGAGACACCTGGCTGGAGACTGGTAGAAGATAAAGACACTGGAAGGATTCCTGGATACAGACCAACTTTCCTCAAAGATTGTCTACTGACTCAGAAGCTAATCCGACATGTTCATTCGGAAATCAAACACCTGGGAGTGGCTAATACCATGACAGAAATAAGGAAAGAATGGTGGGTTTCGAAACTGAGATCCAAAGTGAAGAAAATGGTCAACACGTGCAACGTATGCAAGGTATTCAGCACGAAACCTTATGGGCCTACAGCAACAGCAGACTTCCGGGTAGACGTCAGCAGACCCTTTGAGACCACCGGAGTAGACTTTGCCGGACCTATCACCTTCAAGATCACTAAGAAGGAGCAAGGAAAAGTTACATTCTGCTGTTCACTTGCGCTACGTCGAGGGCAGTACACTTGGAATTGACGAAAACGCAGACGGCAGAAGAATTTCAGAGGAGGCTGAACGTGTTCATCGCCAGGACAACAAGACCCAAGCTCAGATAACGCCCCAGTATTCAAATCAACAGCCACCTGGATTAAGAACATAAGGAAGAGCAAAAGACTGCAGGACTACCTGGCCAAGCAAGACATTAGCTGGCGATTCAACTTATCCAGATCCCCTTGGTGGGAAGGCATGTATGAACGTTTGATCAAGGACGTGAAGAAAACCCTTCACAAGACACTGGGCCGAACGAACCTCAGTTTTGAGCACCTGGAGGCCGTGATTATCGACATTGAGAAGAATCTGAACAACCGGCCCTTGACATACCTTGACAGTGATGGAGGGGAGGAACAAGTTTTGACCCCAACACGCTGATTTGGGGACAGAATGCCCACCCCCTAGAGGGAGAAGAGGATGAAGATGAAACAAGCGCACTAAACAAGCGATTGAAGGAGACCAAAAATCATGCCTGGACGAGATGAAGACATGAATATGTCCTCAGCCTGTTGGGGAGTCACCGAATCAATCGCAAGACAGTAAAGGTACCAGAAATCGGAGAAACAGTGCTGGTGGTCGGAGACGAGAAAAACCGAGGAGTGGAAAAAGGGAAAGGTTGTGCAGCACATTCGAGGGAAAGACGGAATTGTCCGAGGAGTATCGTTGCTTCACAAGGGCCACCACATTGATAGACCACTTAACCTAGTGTGCCCACTGGAGATTAAAGGAACGGTGGCGAGCGTCAGAGAAGTTCCAAAAGCACCAAACCAACCGGCAGAACGGACCACAGTCTTGTTCACAGTGACTCGGTCAGGTCACGTGATATGTGACCTGACCAGCTTCATCCAGGTTGCTGGAAGGTTGTATCACTCCCGTCGCTATGTAGGGTCGGCTTGTGGGCTCTGATGCAAATTGCCTCTCGAACTCCTCTTGTAAACCAGTCTGGATCTCTGTGCAAAATCCGCGCCTCGTCAATGTGGACATCGTGTTCTGGCTTGTCTTTTTTGATGTGTCGAGACACTTCTGAGGACGTTCAGCAGAATCAAAAGCTTAGAGTCAAAAGCTTAGAATTTTACTTTCAATACGGTGTAGAGTCAAAAATTCATAAAGTCAACCGAAATTGTTTATCTCTACACGATTAACTATTCCGCTATTTGATATAGATTTCTTTTCTTTTTCAGTTGTAAGAATGGCTTAGTCGATGTAGATCTTTCGCAGTTCGTAACGTTCAGCCAAGGGCGTTCTCGTCAAGGTGTTACTGGAAATTACCTCAAGTCTTCCTTTGCCAGAACTTCGTGCTCCCGTGACTCTTATTTTAACAGAAAAGTTAACTTGTGGAACTCTGTCCCTGATACTATAAAAAGTGCCAAGTTTCAAAACCAACTGAAAACGCTTTATTTTTCTCGTCTACATAATGTTTTTGACGCAGACAATATAAGATCTTACAAAATTGTCTGCCCCAAATGCCGCCGAATTAATCTCTTGCAGGCGTGCTCTTGTTGACTTCATAATTAGTCTTTATGCGGATGCAGTACGGACCTACGCGTCTGCATCTTTGTCAGCGTCTTTCGTTGATTTTTGTTTGAGTTTGGTACGGGTTCCTGAGCCACGAGTAAGTCGGGGCAGCGGTATCAGCGCATTTATCATCAGCAGCTTAGTGTCTCTCTCGTCCGACGCGGCCATGTTGGACTAGAAGAAAGACCAGAAGACAAGATGTCGAGGAAACCTAAGGTGACATGGACTGAGCAAATGAACAGAGATGTCCTGGAGTGTAAAAGAAAATCAAAGGAAATTGTTGATGCATACGATGAAATTACGAATTGGCGGAAAAATACTTTTCTCGTCCCATATGGGAAAACTGGAGGGGACTCAGACGCAGCACTGCTCACTGATGCATCAAATGCTTTTAATTCCCTAAACAAAGCCGCTTCTCTGCACAGCATTCGAGTGCTGTGTCCCGTCATGTAACCTACACAATCAACGCCTACAGAGAACCTGCGCGATTATTTATCGCGGGAGGAAAAGAACTAAGATCAGTAGAGGGCACTACTCAGGGTGACCCTCTAGCCATGAGCCTCTATGCAGTCAGCCTCCAACCATTAATCACACGCTTAGGAGTTTTAAGTCGTGCTAAACAGTGCTGGTTTGCTGACGATGCAACGGGCGCTGGTTCGGTAGAAGAGCTAAAGAAGTGGTGGGATGAGCAGAGCTGGTGGGGACTGGTCCTAGTCTAGGTTACTATCCTAATGCGAAGAAATGCTGGCTTATAACAAAACCTGAAAGAGAAGAAGCTGCAAGGAGTATCTTTGACGAGACAGCCACCAATATCTCCACGCAGGGTCAAAAACACCTAGGCGCAGCACTTGGCTCCAAAACATGTCTCGAAGAGTACGTTAACGGCAAAGTGGAGGACTGAAACGACCAGGTAATGAAGCTTGCAGAATTTGCAACATCACAGCCCCAAGCCTCCAATGCAGCCTTCACCTTTGGCTTAAACATCGCTGGACATACTTTCTTAGAACACTGCCTGATACTGAAGACCTACGTGAACCAGTAGAGCGTGCAATAGCAGATGTCTCAATTCCACCAATGATTGGACACAGCTGTACACAAAGTGAGCGAGATCCGCTAGCATCACCTGTGCGGATGGGAGGACTGCGGCTTACAAACCCTAGCCAGACTGTAGCCTCGGAGTATGCAGAGTCAGTCAAGATAACTGCTCCGCTTGTTGAGCAAATAGTGTCTCAAGCACACGAACCTCCAGACGATGACGCAATAAGAACACTACAGCAAAGTGCTCTTAAAGAGAGAATGAAAGACTCCGTCGGGAGTTAGAGGATGCAAAGAACTATCTACCTCAGAGGACCAAGAGAGCTGTTGATCGATCTTACTACAGAGAAAGGCGCATCTAGTTGGCGGATTGTTATTCCCATCAAGGACATGGATCTCAATCTGAATAGGGAAAGGGAATTCAGAGACAGTATCAGGCACAGGTATGATTGGGAAATCCCTGACACTCCATCTGTTTGTGTCTGCGGTGACGGATTCACTGTGGACCACGCTATGTTTGCAGACTTGGCGGCTTCATCATCCAGCGCCATAACCAGCTTCGTGACCTCGAAGCGGACATGTTGAAAATGGTTTGCAACAATGTCGAAGTAGAACCTGTTTGCAGGAAATAACCGGAGAAGTGCTGACTAGAGGCACCAGCAAAAGTCCCGGATGCGCGACTGGACATACACACACAAAAATCTGCGTTCTTTGACGTCCGGTTGTGCCACCCAAATGCAGATTCTTATAAACACCTTAGCCCTAAGCAAATATATCGTCAGCACGAACACGAGAAAAAACATATGTATGCTAACAGAGTGACGGAAGTTGAACAAGCCACCTTTACGCCTTTAGTGTTCCCTACCACAGAAGGAATGGCGGAAGAGTGTACAAGATACCAAAGCATACTCGCAGAGCATGCGTGGTCCTTGCGTACAGTGGCAAGTTTTTTGAAGGAGGAGTCCACGTCCCCAAGTTTTGGGTTTTTTCTTCGCCAACAATCTATCTCTCTGGCGTGTGAATACAGTGTAATGGTGTTTCACACCAACTAATGTCAGGAAAAGGCCGAAAACATAAAAGAGGTGACCGTGGGTCATTAGAAGAAGAACCAACAGAGTCGAAACGAGCCAACATGGCGGCGGCCGAAGGTGGAAACGAAGGCACGCTAACCGAAACACCGCTTGAAACCAATGAAGAACCCAGCCTTAGTGAACTTAGAGAGATGCTGGTAGATATGCAGATAACCGTCAATAACATTCTACTTGAAAACAAGAGAATCTGTGACGAGGTTTCGGAGCTCAAAGCTACGGTACGTAAACAACAATCGGAGATAACTGCTGTCAAGGATGCTTTAGCTGAAGCAAGGAAACAGAGCGCAGAGACAGAAAGAGAACTATCCGCCGCTAGAAAACAATTAGACGAGCAAGAAGAAGAATTACAAGAGCTTTACGACTTGCAAGATCATCTCGAACAATATACTTGAAAGAACTTGCTCGAGTTCCACGGAGTTCCCGAAAGTGCTTACACTTCAACCGAAGAGGCTGTCATCAAAATCGCCAACTCTGTAGAGGTCCCTGTTGTCGCCGAAGACATCGAGATTTCTCACAAACTAAACACACGGGGCAGTAAGGCCATTATTGCCAAGTTTATAAATCACAAAATGAAATCAAGTTTGTACAGGGCAAGAGTCAAGTTGAAAAATGTCACGCTATCCGACTTGTTCCCTGGCGCAACGTATGCGTCAGCAGCACAATCTAAAAGGATTTTCATCAATGAGAACTTGACATCCTACCGCAGAAGAATTATGAGCCGAGCAAATGAGAAACGCAGGGACGGTGAGCTGTTGAGTGTATGGTCTCTCGATGGAACAATATTCGTTAAAACTTCACCAGAAGGTAGGCCAATTAAGATCAGTGAACTTGAAGATTTAGACTACCTTTAATAGATCACCCAGAGAAACATTTAAATAAATGGGGGCGTGGGTGGTTCACAAAGATTGTAGGAAAGTTTTTGCTCTATACTGACTGTTTTAACCCCTAGCTTTTCAATTATTAGTTTTTTTTCTTTCCCTTTATTTGTTTTCCTCGTCTTGGTCCCCCCCCCCCAACCTTTAATTTATGACAAGTATTAAGGTGTTCTCTTTAAACGTGAGAGGCTTACGTAATCAAATCAAACGGAGAGCGATATTCTCGTATCTCAAGAGACAGAAAGCGGATTTTTATTGTTTGCAGGAATCCTACTCTAAGGAAGGTGAGGAAAGAATTTGGCAGGCAGAATGGGGAGGCGCAATTTTCTTTTCTCATGGAACGGAACATGCTAGAGGTGTCTGTATATTACAAAAGCCCAACTCCTATTTCGGATTTAAATGTTTATCAGCAGATCCCGGAGGGAGATTTGTTGTTTCTAAGATTAAAACTAGAGATGAAGAATTATTTTTGATGTCAATTTACGCTCCCAACGAACTTCAACAACAACTGATATTCATTAAAAATCTTGGCAGAATTGTGAATTCGGAAACTGACATCTCAAGATTAGTTGTTACGGGAGATTGGAACACGGCATTACAGAGAATAGATAAATCTGGCGGTCGTCCTTGGAAACCCACAAAGTATAGAGACGCTATCCTTGATCTTATGGACGAAATAAACCTCGCCGATATCTTTAGAACTTTGAATCCTACAAAAAAAGCTTTCACTTATGAATCCAATGTTCTGAATTTGAAATCCAGGATTGACTATTTTCTTTTATCTCAACCTCTGTGTTCAAATGTTAAAAGAGATGAATCTCGACCTTCTATTGCCCCTGATCATAAATCAATCTTTCTTGATCTTGAATTCCACGATTCCCTTCAACGCGGGCCTGGCAATTGGAAGTTTAACAATCAACTTCTGCAATTAAGATGAAAAATACATTGAACTAATTGAATCATGCTTCCCAAAAATTTTAGAAAAATATGAAGATGTACATAGCCACCAACTTCTTTGGGAGCTTATAAAAATGGAAATGCGTAATGAAACTATTTGCTACTCTAAAAGGAAAAGGCAACTCTTAGGATCTAAAGAAATCACTCTTCAGCAGAAAATTGATAAGCTTGATCAAGAAATTTGTAATAGTGGCGCTTTAAATCCAAGTCTATTGGACAGCTACGAAGAGGAAAAGAATGAGCTAAAAGAAATATATGATTGTAAAGGAAAAGAGGCCATCTTCAGGTCCAAAATGCGCTGGATTGAAAAGGGTGAGAAACCAACTAAATATTTTTTTCAATTTAGAGAAACTAAACTACGAAAAGAAAGTTATATCGCAATTGAATGGTGAAAACGGGAAAATAATCTCGGATTTGAACTTGATCAACAAAGAAATTGAAGACTACTATTGTGACCTCCTTACTTCAAAACTTTCGCAAAGTCAGCAGACAGAGTTTCATGATAATTTTAACACTTTCACTTGTAATCTAGAAACACCTAAATTAACTATTGAAGAACAAATCTCTCAGGAATATGACCTATCTCTTGAAGAATTGTTAACAACTATAAAATCTTTTGAGAACAATAAGTCCCCAGGGGATGATGGTTTCACAAAAGAATTCTACGAGACTTTCTTTGATCTTGTCGGCAAGCACCTTTTGAACTCATATAACGAAGCCTTCCACAATGGTCAACTCTCTATCTCTCAAAGAAGAGGTGTGATTACCTTAATCCCTAAAGAAGACAGTGAGAAGACTCTTTCCTTTTGGACCTTTCGAACTGGCGTCCAATAACTCATCTTAACGTTGATTATAAGATACTTGCTAAGGTCATTGCCAAAAGGATCGAGTCGTCATTGCCAAAACTAATTAACTCTGACCAGACTGGCTTCATTAAAGGAAGATATATTGGTCAAAATGTGCGCTTGCTGAATGATTTAATGGAATACACCGAAGCTAATCATATTCCTGGCATCTTTCTATTTATTGATTTTAAAAAAGCTTTTGACACCCTGGAATGGGCATTTATTAATAAAGCACTGGAATTTTTCAATTTCGGCCCTGTGATTAGGAGGTGGATTTCACTACTCTATTATGTTGTTGAAAGTGGAGTGATAAATGCAGGCTTTATGACCAATTATTTCAGGGTCTCAAGAGGAGTACGTCAAGGCTGCCCTTTAAGCCCGCTGCTCTTTGTTCTAGCAGTTGAAATCTTAGCCTCCAAAGTGAGACATGACGAATTTTGTCGAGGCATTAATCTTCTTGACAATAAAGAATCTAAAATATCTCAGTTCGCAGACGACACCACCTTAATAGTCAACGACATTGATTCCCTATCGGCAGCTATTTCAATTATCAACTCCTTTAGTAAAATCTCGGGACTTGCTTTAAATCAAAAGAAAACTAAAGCGCTATGGATTGGTTCTAATAAACAAAATAAAAATAGACCTTTGGGATTTGAATGTCCAAGTGAACCACTGAGATTTCTGGGCACATATCTCTCCCATAAAGAAGAAGAAAATATTAAGAAAAACTTTTCAATTAAAATTCAAAAAATGGAGACCAAACTGCACTTGTGGTTAACGCGAGACCTAACTCTTTTCGGGAGAACAATGTTGGCGAAATCTTTGGGAATTTCTCAGCTAATTTACTCTGCTTCAATGCTTTCTGTTCCGGAGCCAGTGATTAATCAAACACAAGGAAAACTCTTTGCCTTTTTGTGGAGAAATAAAAAGGACAGAATTAAAAGGCAAGCGCTCTATCAACCTTTGGCTAAGGGAGGATTGAGCTTTCCCTGTTTTAGAACGGAAGAATATTGTCCGACTCCAATCATAATTGGAAGGCAATTCCTAATCATTACCTTGAGAAGCACGGGGGTCTTTCTTTCCTCCTTAAGTGCAATTATGACATTAAATACTTGGATAACCGACTTCCTAGCTTTTACCGTGAACCGGTTTTTTCTCCGGTTTTTTCATGAACTACGTAGTCAGTATGAGTCCTCTTTTAAAAGATATTTTATCTTATGGAACAATAAGGAGATTCTTATTAACAAGAAGCCAGTATTCTGGAAACCTTGGTATAACAAAAAGATCTTCTTTATTAAGGACTTGCTAACTGACTCAGGAGACTTCCTCTCTTTCAATCAATTTAAAGAAAAATACAACATCGAAACAAATTTTCTACAGTACTACCAGATGATCTCAGCAATCCCAAGTATTCTTAAACAGAAATCTGCTGAACAGGGCGATTCTCATATGAATGAACTTTCAACAAAGAACACTTTCTTTCTCTCGGAAAATAAATTAATCAATTTCGATGAATTTCGTTGTAAACAGTATTATGAATTGCTTATCGAAAGCTCTACTTGCGTGCCTACCCCAATTAGTTCTTGGGGGAAAAACCATCCAGTCATTGCCAATTCTTGGGAATCTGCTGTTGCTAGTACTTATAAAATTACCTCCGATAACAAGCTGCGGCAGTTTTCTTTTAAATTACTTCACCGTGTCCTCGTAACCAAAAAAGAACTAAAAATCTTTGGAATAGCAAATGATGAAAAATGTGAAATGTGCAATGAGTTGGACTCCATAGAGCACACCTTCTTAGATTGTCCGGAATTTTTAAGACTGTTAGACGCCTCTTTACAGTGGTTCAACAATCGCCATAGCACTGTTTTGACCATCTCGCCTTATGATGTGATTCTAAATCAAGTACCGACATCTCTTCAGCTGTCTCTTCACTTAAAGAAAAAATTGCGTCTCCTCCTGCTGCTAGTCAAACATTACTTTTACACCTGCAAAGTCCTACAAACATCAGTAAATTGTTATGAGTTTTTTCGTAAATTACCTTTACAGTTTAAAGTTGAAAAACTTCTCTAGTATTAACCCGACTACCTCCAAAACTCTAATCCCGCTCCACACTATGCCTCTGTAAAGTTCTCCTTTTTCCTTTGATCCGCTCCTTGTTGTTATCTCTATATTTCTTTTTCTTCCCCCTTTTCCTTTTTCTGGTTGTGTGTGTGTACCTACTTTTCCTCATGCGTAATGGTAATCGACAAATATCTGTAAATAATTAGTAAATTGTGAAGTCTTGTTATTGTAACATGGGTGTAATCAAATAGTAAATTGTAATCCAAAGAAATTGTTAATTAATTAGTAGCCACCAAACCTGTGTAAATTAGTGACAAGAGGAATGTAATAAACTGTTGCAAAAAAAAAAATACTCGCAGAACTCCTTGCCGACGAGGGGAAGAGTACGCCACAACCCAAGTCGGGGATCCGGACAAAGGTGTCCTTTGCAATCTTGAGATCAGCCCTTCTATACCTTAGAGGATCACGGGCAACAAGGAGAATCTACATGAATCTACAGGACACGGATTTTGCAGTAGAAAGAGGACTGGCAGATATCAACTAAATGTTTCTTTTTCCTTTTTTGATATAAATATATACATATCTTTTACAGGACACAGACTTTGAAGTGGAGCGCAGACTTTGCTGAGATTTACCTAAATGACAGTGTTTCTTTTTCTCTGACAGCTTTATATGTTTTATGAACTCACAAAACTCGGAATTTAAAATAGAGAGTGGGCTTTGTAATGTACTTTTTTTGTAGGTAAAAACTTTTTCTCGACAGATTTTTAACATCTCTTTTCTTAACCATCGTAGTCTTTTTTTGAACTTATTTGAATAAAGATTGTTATATTTTTTTCCTTCATCAAACCAGGAAGTGCTGTCGTGGATTGATAAAAAGATGTCGATATTCCCATACTTTAAACACTTTAAGGGAATATTCAAGGGAGAACATTACGATTCTGATCGGCCTCCCCACAGAATATCCAAGAATAACGTGTTGTGTAAACAATTTGGGAATTTTGTTAGGACAACGCTTCTCAGCCGGCTACAAACTGGTGCGATCTCACTCGTGGGTAAGGTTGGTCAGGTGAAACCACCTCATTTAGTACTACCGTTGACAGTTGAGCCTACGAAGCTGAGACTGTGTCATGATGCGCGGTACTTAAACTTGTGGATGCTGGAGAAGCCTTTCTCGTTGGACAGGGTCACGGACTTGCCATGGTATGTCTTCAAGGACTCTTATCAAGTCCAGTTACGATCACCTCTTGCTCACTGAGGATAGCCGCACTTATTTTGGAATTCAGTGGGGTGGTTGGTTTTTTACCTATAATACCTTACCATTTGGATGGAAAATTTCCCCTTATGTGCATCACTCGACGGGCCTTATGGCATCGAATTTTCTTCGCTCACTGGGCATTCCGTACCTTTTGTATATTGACGATAGACATAATGGCCAACTCCAGGTGCCGCTGGATAAGGGAGAGTATGGAATTCTGAAATCAGATGACGACCGTAACGTTGCAGCGGCTAAGTCGGCGGTGTTTCTTGTGGCATTTCACTTGGTATGCTTGGGGTACTTCCTGGGTTTGTCAAAGTCAATCCTGACTCCCCGAAAAATCGTCCCTTACCTTGGTTTCCTGGTGGATTCTTCTCAGGAAGTGTTCCAACTAATCCCGGAAAAGAAGCGTAATTTGTAGAGCTTGTCCAGGAAACTCTAATGCCACGTTTTGTATCGATCAAGACTCTCCAGGGATTGATTTGCAAGTGCGTCTCATTCTCTCTAGCCATCCCAGTGGCTTGTCTGTTCACCAGGGAGATGTCGGCAGCGATCTCTAAGGGTGTACGTTCGTTGAAACCCATTGCCCTCCAGGGTGCCTTGCGCGATGAAATTGCCCATTCGCTCTTCCTAGAACGATGGGATGATCCCTTACATTGGCGTGAGGAGAGACACCTTCAAGTCAAGATAGCTACGGATGCCTCCCAGACTGGATGGGGAGGCGTTATCTCCACGCCTGTGAGGCAGGAAACATCTGACTACCGGTCAAAAGATGAAATGATGCTTGATGTTGCGACTAGAGAGGCCCTCGCTGAGGATAGGGTCATGATTGTCATGATTGACAACGAGGGGGTGATGCACGCGTGGAACAATCAAGGGGGCAAGAGTCGTGATTTGAATAATGCAATTAAGGTGTTGTTTTTTACCACCGCATAATTAAACATCCTGCTGCGCATGTTATACGTCCCCTCTCTGGAGAATCCTGCCGACACCCCTTCTCCCAGATTGTCGTCTTTGGACTATATGCTGGCGCCAAAGATCTGGAATGGAGTACAGAAAGAGTTCGGGGGTGTAGAGGGCCACTTGTGTGATTTAATGGCTCTCGATTCTAACGTGATGACTGACAAGTTGGGTCAACCTCTTCCCCATTTCACGCCATATCCTTCACCTGATTCGATGGGAGTGAATTTGTTTGCGCAAGTTTTGTTGAAGTTTTCTTCAGCGATGCAGTGTCCATATATTTTCCTGCCACATGTGTTAGTTGGCCCAGTCCTGCACTTCCTTCTGTCCTACAGGCAATCGTGCACTGTTATGGTCTTGGATATTTACCCAAGGAAATATTGGTGGCCCATGTTACTCAAGGAAGGCACCAGAGATGGCTAGTGCACGTGATTCTCACGCGTTGTTACTGCCCTCAAAGGAAGGCTGGAGTAATGAAAGCGGAATTCGAGGGGACCTGTGGGCCTTCCTGGTAGTTTTTCAGTAGTAACTCTGAACTTGTAAGTAACGGTGAAACGGTATCAGACACCCTAGCAGTTAACATAAAATTTGAGTTCCATAGGTTTCTGAGCTGTGGGGACCCTTAGTAACGCTCGGAAGTGCTTTGGCCTTTCTTGTATAGTTCTGATATATGTAAACATAGAATATCAGAAAAATAAATGATGGTTTAGATAAAGGGATATGGGTCTTACTCTGTCCCTGCTTAGGACCTTTCTACTGTTGCCAAGTTGTTTACGCCCTCTGTTAGATGTCCTGCGTGCCCCCCTGCGAACGATCAGGATTTTAGATTTTGCCAACGGTGTGGTTATAAGCAAGAAGTCAGGACAATGGAAAGTGTCGACAGGATTGACGTCGACCTGGAGAAGATTGACCGATGTTTACAGCAGCTGATGAATTTTGATCGGGCAACCAGTTACGCTAAGCAGAAGGACTCGTTGAGAAAGGAGTTCGAAACATTTCTTCGCTCAATCCCTGGCTATGTCACCTTTGAGACTGTGACTCCACATGATATCTGCTGGTTCCTTGTTTTAAAGACAAGGATGGAAAGACCCAGGTACACCGAAATGGGTCTACGTATATTGGCCAAAAAGGAGGATTTGGCTGTGGATGTCTTTTACGTTTGTCATACAAAACAGTGGATTCTTATGTTGGCAAACTTCTAAAAGCGTCTAAATTCAAAGGCTGTAAATGACATATGTCTTTTTAGGAGAAGAGCTTTGAAAATTATCACAACAGATTTCCTCATTTCCTTCTCATCATAGAGCTGTGCCTGTGTGTAATCTTGTCAAGCACCACTGTGGAAAGGGGTTTTTCTACTGTCAAGGCTGAGTTTGTCAAATGATAGTCTTGATGACCTCCTATGTGTGCGAACCAATGCACCACTTCTTCAGAAACTGGACCCCTCCTATGAGATTAAACTTGTCAACAAGGCAGTTGAATTGCACATGAACGCCCCCACCCTAAAAAGGGGTCATCACACAAACACTACTACAAGGTATTCACAAGTCGAGGTTACCACAGCTCAAGAGAAGTCATCAGTCCTTTTCCTCCCAATTTCCTCAGCAGCATCTATTTCTGAGCCTGAAAACGAACTTCCGGGGGATGTCGAGTTTGTTGGAAATATCAGTAACAGTGACTCGTAGTGTCTAAAGGAATCGGATGGTGATTCTTAGTGTGAAGTCAAAGAGGAATCTGAAGAGTTTACACTTTAATGGACACTCAGTTTACACTTTAATTGACATTCTGTTGACACTTAAATGGACGTTGATATTATTAAAATAAAAGTGTACACTGAAGTTCTATTTTTCAAGTAGTTACGTTTAAAATCAACAATATTAAAAATGGGTTCCCATGAATATTCACGGAACCAAAAAATAGTTACAGATGGGTTCCCATGGTCTCTGGGCAAGGAACCGAAACATTGTTTCCCATGGGATTTGAAATCCTAGGGCCTGTCTCCATTGTTGCAGATGTTATGCAAAGAAGGTCTTTGTTGCAGTTCTCGGCTTTTCTAGAAGCAGTGTAAGGTTGAGGTTAATTCCATTGAACCATCTTTAATTTGCATTTTAAAAGTTGCACAGTGAAACAGATTGTCATCATCTTACATAACATAACACAGTTTTTATTTCGACCTCAAATACCCTGAAGTTGTAAAGCATTTCATGTGATAGTATTCATATGTGAAGTAACTATCTCTCACGTCAGAATCCCTCTTAAAGAAATGTTTAAAGGTATATATTTTTATTTCCGATAGAGGTTAATATTCTATTTCCATTGTTGCTATTGCAAATTTAAGATACCTTCATTCTTAAATATGGTCTAACAATTTGAAGTATGTTAAGTAACTATATCTCAGGTTTCCGATATCTCCATTGTTGCGATTATAAATTTAAGTAAATAAATATAAACGCTAGTATACATATTTGCATCACCCACTCAAAATGCCACGTCCAGTTTTTGCTGGTATGCAGTTTAATTTTCTAGCAACTTTAGGACGTTGGCTACTTAAGGACATCGTCGGTACTATTAAAAGCAGAAAAGTTTTACGAACTAACAGTAACATTTGGAGTTGAAAATGAGCTAATCTCGGTGAATAATGGTCATGCGTTGTACAAAGTTTGATAGCTAAACATTTCGTGTACTTTCCAGATGAACTATGTGGCATTTTGGTATTAAAGGTCATGAAACATCCGTTTTTAAAGGTGTTGCTTTGTTGCTGTTTATTACAACTTAATTTCTGTATATCCCTTTTTCTTCTTAAAAATATCCCTCTTTCTGATTTGGCTTCTTTAACCAACGGCTTATTGTGGAGGAGGAGGGGGGATGACACTCTCTTGAGCAACGATGACGTCCCCCGCCTAAGCCCGGCCTCCCCCCCTGCGGCTTAACATTGATAGGTGCATAAGATCAATGATAACTTTACTGTGTGTGCCATCATCGGTCACGTGACCAGAGCGCATGGAATATTCCAAATCACTTAAAAACTGCATTAAACTCAATAAATTCGTAATTTTTCAGTCCTGTTGTAAAACATTTGTCAATTATTTGAAAACGAATATTTTCCCTTGGTACATTTGTGCACATTTCTGACACATTGTAACTTAGTTGAGTGACAAAGTTAGCCAAACAAATGCGAACAAAGTTTCTTAGGGGCCGTTTACATGAGAGAGGTTGCCCCTAGGTAGCAGAGTTTTCCTTCACCTTTGTATTATGCAGTTCGTTTTACATGCGAGGGTGCCCCTAGGGATAGGGTTTCCCTACCTTCAAGGCAAATACGGTAGGGACAAGGTTTGTTTACATATACCCATGTAAAATCAAACAGTAGGCCTAGCCCCAAGGGGAAGAGCTATGTTTCGTTGTTCTCAGATTACCGCTGGCCACGCGTCAAAGGCGCCAAATTCGAGCACGGTTTCGAACAACCTCGTCCCCAGGGCCTTCTCCTCCTTCAAAATGGCGGATCGGAGAAGGCTGCCAAAATGGCTCCAAAGAATTTTGTCACGTAAATACGACGAAATGTCCTCGTTTCGTTTGAACAACGGTTTCAGATTGCAGAAAACAAACAGGCCCACCAGACGCTAGAAACAACCTCCGAAAAAGCCATCTCATCATGGGTCACGTGACAAAACTCCACGATTCTTGAGTGTTCAAGAAGCTTCTCCAATCGCCATTTTGAACGCAGAGAAGGCCCTGGGGATGAGGTTGGGTTCCGATTTCTTCAAGCTCAAGCTACAAACCTGGAGAATATTTTCAGAGATTTCAACTCCAAATAATGACTGAAAGACAATCTCAAGGTTCAGAAATGAAGAGAGATACAATGGAGGAAGATCTGATCGAGTAAAGTGCTTTCGAGGTCGAAGAAACCGACCAATACACCCAGAGAGCGAGCACGAAGTCAACAAATGAAAAGCACCGGCAAGCCAAAGTAAAAGCAACAAGAGGGCAAAGACGTTTTCATGGTCAACGGTCAAAGTTTTCTTCGGCAAAGTTTCATTATCTTTTTAAAAACGTTTTCAAAATAAACAACTTAAGTTCACACAGTGCTTCTCTCCAGTTCAACTTTTAAAAAAATTGTTTAACAAAAATTGTTCATTTTTTTAAAATTGTTTTTAAAAAATGTTTTAAATTTAAAAAAAGTACCCTTTAGTTTAGCCCTCCCCCTCCTCCCGAGGTAGGGACAATACAGCTCATGTAAATTGAAGCTATCTCTTGACCCTGCTAGGGAGGGTGCCCGTACCATGTTCGAACTTTACATGTAGAATGACGGTATCTTCAACTCTAGTAGGTAGGGTGCCCCATTCCCTAGGGGCACCCTCTTTCCATGTAAACGGGCCCTTAGACGAGCAACTTGACGAAACAAAGAAATAGGATTGGTCCGCGTTTCACGTGCTTCGATTTTCGACAGAATCATCACTAAGACATGTGCAGCCTCCTTTTATCACAGGTTTTTTTTGTGTCAAAACGGGTAAAACTTCAAAGAAGCCGTAGTCCTGCCCTTGGGCAACACGCTTGTTCACTGCATTCCAGGGCATAGTTGACTACAGATAACAATTCTCCTCTGATTTGCCATCGTGCTGTTCTTCGAAATACTAAATTAGCATTTCAAAGATCGTGCTATTTCATATTTTCAAAATTTACCATTTGACTACGGTGGCTTATACGGGACACATCGAATTTCTCGTCGCAAGTTACTAACTTGCTATGGCAACTTACTGTCTTGCGATCCCAACAGAACGAAATGTCACCAAATTTCTCTGGCTCAAGGACCCCACCAAACCAATTTCCAAGGAAAATCTTATCGCCTTACTAGGGTTCCATTTGGAGTCATTTCAAGCCCCTTTCTACTTGATGCAACTATTCAAAGTCCGTTTGAATTGGTAATATGGCCCTGTGGGAATTTATTAATGAGCAGTTTAGTAGGTATATAAAGGATTTGACGTTCATTAGTATTCACTTGTTCAGAAACCCGCGAAGAAGTGGGTTGGTGAGCCCGCCTTCCCACCCACCTTGTCCATGTTGCATTTGATATCTTGCGCAAACCATCTCTTACTCTTCGATCTGGGTTTGTCCCAGGCCGGAGTTGCTTCCCGCGCCGCATTAATAACAATACACTGGGCAGAATGTTACACTATACACCATCACTTCGAACAATTTGGACTCCCACTGCAGTAACGATTATGAAACACATATATGTATAGATAACCTGTTGACTGGAGTAAAATCAAGTAAAGTTGCAAGGCAGTTCTATTCTTAGTCAAAGGAAATATTTTACGAAGCTTCGATGAATCTACGAGAATGGGGCTCAAACTCCCCAGCCTTTATGGAATCAGAACAAGAGAGAATGAAGGAAATTCTAGCCAAAGTACTTGTAATCCTTTGGAACACCAATAAAGATCGACTGATAATCATAGGGTCAAAACAAACAGAATGTTCTACAAAACGAGAAACACTGAAAGTCATCACTAGCATTTTTGACCCACTGGGATACTTTACTAAAGGCAAAACTGTTGCTGCTGGACCTATGGACAGCAAACCAAGCATGGGATGAAGCAGTGCTACATAAATGGATGAAGATTCAGAAAGAAAATGAAAAGATCTTTACTACAAACATCCCAAGATTCATTGGCAACTCCAACTGTCAGTTGCTCTGCTTCTGCGATGCATCAAGCTGTTGTCTACTTGAAAACTGATACTGGCATCAATCTGATCTATTGCAAATCAAGAGTAGCTTCTGTAAAGAAATTGGCCACACCTCGACTAGAACTTCTAGCAGTGCTCATTGGTGTCAGGAACCTTAATTTTGCACAAAAACAACTCCACCTCCCTGTGAACAGAAAATTCCTTTGGACAGACAATCATTTTCTTGTTCTTCACTTGATCGCAAGTAAAAAGCCCCTACCAACATTTGATCAGAATCGAGTCAAGGAGATAACTACAACAAAGGATATAAACTTTCGATATGTTGAAGCCAATCAAAATCCTGCAGATTTGGTAACAAGAGGGGCCTCGTTACAAGACTTAAACAAGTGTGAACCTTGGTGGCATGGTCCTAAGTGGCTTGAAGACAATGAAGAGGCATAGCCTACGTGGAATATTCCAGAAGTTACCAAAGAAACATTGGAAAAGATTGAAAGCGAGACAAAGGGTTCAAGTCCTTCTATGAGACAACCAATCTGGCAGGGGAGGGCATCTGGAGGAAAGGCGGAGGTAAAAAAGAATCCACACCCTTTGCCTTCTTCGAATTACTGCACAGGTGCTAAGATGCATTACAAGGGTCAGAAAAGAGAAAGCCGAAACTGGAGAACTGCAAGCTTTAGAAATCAAACAAGCAAAGATTTTATGGATTGAGTCCACCCAAAACACCAACTTCCCTGATGCATTTAAAGGCTAGGTTGGTGTACTCAACAAAAACGATTACAAAAAGCGACTAGCGATTTAACTGCATGAAGATGGACTACGAAAATGCCATGGAAGAATGATTAATGCTGATCTGCCTCTGGATGCAATATATTCAATTCTTCTTCCCAAGGAGAGCCATTTCACCAAACTACTCATCAAGGAATATAACCAGAAACTCTTCCTCTCTGGTGTTTCCCACACTTTGGCTCAACTCAGAAATGAACATTGGATTCCTCAGGGATGAGCATAAGTGAAAACAACAATTTATGGCTGCGAAACCTGCAGACGATTTCAAGGTAGACCCTTCAAACTACCATCAATGTTTCTGTGGCGTAGAAAGAAAGTGGCAAAGTTTGCCCCATTTACGTACACTGGTCTGGATTATTTGGATCCTCTGTACATTCAAGATGGAACTTCCAAGAGGAAGGTCTGGGTATGTCTCTTCACTTGCGTCACTGTCCGGGCAATCCACCTGGAGTTGATCAAGGACATGACAGCAGACCAGTTTCTGCTTGGACTGAGGTGATTCATAGCAAGAAGAGGTAAGCCTACACAGATTACATTAGACAATGCCCCACAGTTTAAGCTCACGAAAAGTGCTGTGGATAAGGCCCGAAGGGAAAATTCTTGACTCCTAAAATTCAAAGTTATACTGCGACTCGAAGAATTGAATGGAACTTTATTGTGGAACTTGCCACACGGATGGGAAGATTTTACAAAAGACTGATTGGCACTGTTAAAGTGCCACTGGGACCAGAATTTTGGTATTCAATGTTTTTACATTTTCGAACATAGTTTGTGGTTCTTAGTCACCATGCCAAATTTGAATTCATTACGAAGACTAGAAGTCGCTTTTTTCGGACGGTTTTTGTCGAGATTTTGCGGCCGCCATTACTGGCCCTTGTTCCGGAAGCTGGCTTGCGAATGAGCGGAAGTGACGTCAGAGGCTCACCTCAAAACTAGTGCCTTTACAATCGCCTTTACATGGTTACTTGCCACGGGAAATTAAACTGTCCTCGAGGAAAGATTTCTTGCCAACTGTTTGTTGCACGACTTTGAATTTTTCCTTGCTGCAGCAGTTATGACAGGTAGTACTTGTGCTGTACGATGCTACAACAATAAATCCAACCACCGAGCTAGTATTTCGCTTCATCGAAGCCCTGCGAGTAGACCCAATGGAAAAAAGGACAATGTTCGTACTCACACACAGTGCGAATTTCAACCCGAGAGGCATTTTGATCACTTCACGGACGAGTTTTTCCAGAGGGCTGTTCATGTCGCAAGATCCCAGAGGTCGATCATTCCATTGTCCATTCCAACTATATGGAAAAAAGGACCGGAAAAAAAACATTATCTGCGCGAACAAGACGAAAGGTACCTAATCTTATAACGTAGTTCAAGTGATAGTTTGTTTCTTTTTCAACGCATCCACTATTGTGCAAAACTGATTTTCTTTTAACGTATTTTAAAATTTATTATCGTCGTGGAAAACCCTTTCAGTTCTGCCGTCTGCTAGCGCGAAGATCCTCGGCGAATGCAGTCCTGACCGCCGTGATTAAGCCGATATAGTTTGTACTGCTTATCTTTCAGTTTTGCTTTTTTAATTGCACGTGTGTTAATTTCAGAGCAGTAATCGCTTAGAAGCATGGACATTTATTTTATAAAATACCATCCTGAATGTGGAGGAACTTTTCTCTCTTTATTTCCTGTCGGTGAACAGTCGATTGACATTATTGTTCGGGCAGTAGCAAAACTTTGGTAATTACAACCTAAGAATTGAAAATGGAATGCATTCCACCCCTAAACTTCCAGAGCAGCTGGGAATTGAAAACGAAGTTGAAAACAAAGTACACTTTCTCTTATCTTGCAATAGATATGATGCAATTAGAAAATCTTTAATGGACGATATTCCTAGTAAATATTCCGATTTCGATTCTTAGATGCTCATGACAAAATTGCATTGACGCTTTCACTTGTAAAAAATTAGGTTACTTCATTTACGAAGCTTTTGCATTAAGAAATGTTTATGGATCAATAGATACAGGAATTGTAAATTAATCGATTTCGCAACTTTTTTTCTTTCTCTTTTCTATGTGCAATGGCATTTGTAATTGGGAATGCAAATAAAATGTTGTTGTTGTTCGAGATAAAGGCTTTACTAGATCGGATCATCGGTGCGTGGAAATTGAAGTTGGGAAAAAATATCACACCCCACCATTTGCTTAAGGGTTTAACAATGTTATTTCTTTTACTGTCATAGCAATCTTAGTAAATGAACTACTAAGAAAAATCATGAAATATCAAGTTATTATTTTTACGCAGCGAATAAGGCAAGCGAAAGCTTCGTTTTCTTGGCGGTCCGCATGTTGTTGTTGAGCAGCGGAAAATTTTCCTTGTGGCTTTTAATTTTGACTACAAATATTTAGATTCCGGTCACACAAGGCCTCCAGTTCTTGAAAAAAAGGTTTTGATTTATTCCACTTCTTTTGGCTCAGAAAAGGAATTCTATAAAAACTGTTTACAATATTTAGCAGCGCCAAGCGAGCACCTGTGTTTCAATGTGTTAAGTGACCACTGTACTGTGATAGACACGATAAGCTGCCTGGCAGCTGACTACAACAATTACCGTTTTTCAAGAAGGTTTCCCAGACTATGCCAAGAATGGCCAAAAATCTCAATACTCTTTTATAATATATAATGAACATAAACAACGGCAGACAAAATATAGCTTCTTTTATTTTCTCCCACACCAACCATAACATCGATAGACCCATGGTTAAGAATTCGCGAGCATCAAAGTCTATTAAGTTTTTATAGGGGTTTTGTCTAAATTTCCACAGCTTAAAAGATCAACTCTTCGAATAGCCATGTCTATTTTGCTACGGGTTTATTCAGTGGATAAAAGTTACACAACCTACTTTGGAATGGACAACTTTATCCGCTGGATAGCGGCTGAACAGCTGGTTTGATAGCGCTATCTAAACTTTGAACAACCAAGATGAAGCAAGCGATAAATTTTATCCGCCGGACGGCAACTTATCCGTTGAAAGAGAGTTATCCACTTTTTGAGCAACTGGGGCCTGAACTACAATCATTGTATAAGCATATTTCGCTTATGTTTTGAACTCCCGCCAAATAACTCAAATAATATGGCGAGAAAAAAAACTGTTAAAACAGTTTGTTGACAAGATTATTAGTTGAAACCTCACATCAGTTCTTACATCGTACGGTAAGAAAAATTCTTCATTTGCCGAATGAAACGAATCCTCAGATGCTTCGGAAGCTAAAGACTGTTCCGAATCGTAGAAATACTCTTCGGAGGTTTCGCAGTCGACGGTAGATATCTTCAGTCAAAACACGACTGAGGTGAGCCTCTGACGTCACGAGCTATTAAATTGCGCAATCACCAAGGAACACGTTTTCAGTAATGGCGGACACATTTTACGCGACTTTGGAGCTAAAAAATACTTGGATGGAAGGTTTGTTGTTCAGTTTTCTGGGGAAGTATGAACAAAACGCGATATTCTGCGACAGAATTTGGCCGAAATAAGCCTATGAATTTTCGTCCCAGTGGCACTTTAAGGGTTGCATAGAATTCGTTTCGTTTTTGTCTACAGACTTTAAAGAAGACCTTATTCAGGAGTTAAACTCAAATAACTATTTCAGCGTAATGGTGGATGGAGCAGCTTAATGGCGAATGAAACCGTAGTTTGCCGTTTTGTTAGAGACAGGCTTCCTGTAAACTGCATGATGGGACACAAGGCTGTTGCACATGGTCACGCTGAGGGTAAGTTTCCATAAAGTCCGAAAACCGTGAATACTAGTCTAGTAGAATTATTTTGTGGAATGTAACTGTGTTGCAAGGAATAAGGTAGGTAAAGCCGCACACGACCCAAGGGGGCCCATACGGCTGGAGTTTATCCGGTTTCTGTAGCATGAAGAGACCGAGAGTATTGCTAATCCCCACTGGATGGAATGCAAGTCCAACGCAGGGTTACCCCGAGCAGTATTGCCAGTACCCATTTATACACCTGGGTGGAGAGAGACAATGGGGGTAAAGTTTCTTGTCTAAGGAAACAATACAATGGCATGGACTGGGCGTCGAACCACCGACCTTCAGATCTGAAGTCCAATGCACTAACTACTACACCACCGTGCCTCCCATAAGAGCTGGTGCACTCATCAGGAAAGACATTCCAGACCTAACAGATCCTCACTGTCTTCCCCACTGGCTTGAACTAACTCTTCTTGAGATGCAAAGAAGCTGCAAGATGGTTGAGGAATCGTATGATGTGCTAAACCTGGTATAAAGGACGTACCATTACAGTGCCAAAAGTAATTAGATGTGTTGGGTGCTTCTCGGACCCGAAATAAGCAAAAAATTTCAGCGTAAATTGCGAGTCAAGAGAATGACGGAAAAACGTACCTGGGAGGATGAGAGCCCAAAGGACAGGTCCACAGAGGCAAAGAGGATGAAGATGCACTTCTCAAAGAAGATGAAGACAGCCTTCCAACACAAACGGCAGTACCGCCTGCTTCAGAAAAACGCAACGACACGTTGGAATCGACGCTTATAAAGCTGAACGACAACATGTTGTCGGTTACGAAATCGATGAACTCGATGCAACAAGCCATTGTACGGCTTGCAGATAGCCAGAGACCCTGGAAAAGGCAGAGGGTTGACGAATTGTCTGACTCAGACACTGATTCAAATAACGAAGCTTCTGCATCTCTGGATGAGGACAGCAACACGCTGTTCGAAAACGTAGCAGACTCGCCCGACCCGGGAGCCAAAAGATGATTTGCTTGACACTATCGCAAATGACCTCAATGCAGATGAGCAAACTGACCAAGACGTCTCAGATAAGCTCGCAAAAATCATCAATAAGAGATGGTCGGAGAAATTGAACTCCGAAAAACTCTCTGAAAAATTGAAGAAACATGCCCGACCTGGGAACCTCGACAGTTTAGTTGTCCCACGAGTGAACCCTCAAAAATGGGCAAACATGAGCCATGCGGTCAAGCGGGTGGGCCTGAGAACGGCAAATACTCAGAACATCGTTTCTAAGGTGGGCACTATGCAAAATGTACTGACAATTTGCTAAAGGCCCGCAAAAAAGATGCCAAGGTAAGTGATCTGGATGAAATGGTCGGTTTTTCATACCGATGCTCTGCCTTTATTGGGCCACACACAAAACGAATTATAAATGAAAAGGCGCGAGGCAATATGACCTAGCCTCAAGACAGAATATGCAGGACTTTGCTCACAAAATGTCCCAGTTACTTCGCTGCTCTTTGGAGATGACCTCCAACAACAGCTAAACAATATTAAAGCTTCAAATAAAATCTCACAAACGTCAGCAAATGCAAACAAATCACAAAGAAGTGGTTACAAAGGAAACTCTAGTGACAGTGGAAAGAATAGGTCCTCGGACCAGTGTTACAAAAAGGCCTATCAATCCCAAAGCCACTGGCGAAATCGCGGGGACAAGTCAAAAAAACTCAAGCTTTCCCCTCTACAAAAAGAAGGGCAAGAACTAAATGCAAATGTTAATGGACTGGCGAATCTGGAAACCTTGCAGGTTGGTAATTTTGAGTCTCATGTTGAGAACATTAAAGATTCAGTGCTTTAAGGCTGGTAACATAAGTAAATTTTATTCCACATTGCTAGAATTAACCTCAGACCCTGAGGTCGTTTACACTGTGAAAAGCCAGTCTATTGAATTTACTACAACCCCTTATCAACACCAGGTCCCTGCACAAAAGAAATTTAGTGCAGAGGAAAGCAATATTATCCAGTGTGAGATTAACAAATTACTTCAGACGAAAGTTATCAAATCAACTAGTCATGAGCCAGGGCAATTTATATCTACTATATTTCTCAGGCCAAAGCGAGATGGTACACACCGTATGATCCTCAACTTGAAAAAAAAAACTTAACGAGTCAGTGAAGTATGAACACTTTAAAATGGACACACTCTGGACGGTGATTAGAATGATGAAACACAACTGTTACATGGCATCTATTGACATCAAAGATGCTTATTATTGTTCCTATTGCTGATACTGACCAAAACTATCTTACGTTTGAGTGGAGGGAATACTGTACAAATTTACATGTTTCCCTAATGGTTTGGCATTGTGCCCTAGAAAGTTCACAGAACTGCTCACGCCAGTTTACTGTTACCTGAGAAAGAAAGGAAACCTTTCTTCTGGTTGTATTGACGACTCATATTTGCAGGGTGATGGATACCAGGACTGCCTAGCTAATGTTCTAGATACTATAAAACTGATTCACTGGGGTTTATAATTCATAAAGAAAAGTCAGTCTTTATCCCTACTCGAATCATTACTTCTCTGGGATTTGTCCTGGACTCTAGGACTATGACAGTTTGCCTCACCCAACAAAAACAACAAAAACTGAAAAGTGCCTGCCTACATGTAATCAATGTACAGAGGCCAACAATGACTTCTTGCACAACTGTTGGGACTAATGACATCTAGTTTCCCTGGAGTAATGTATGGCCCCCTATATTACCGCAGGCTTGACATGGAGAAAACCAAAGCATTATCCCGGTGCAGAGATTTTGAGGGTACCATGTAATTAACACCCCATGTTCTTGAAGATATAAACTGGTGGATAAACAGTATTCACTCATGAGTGATAACAATAGGGTGACGCAACTCCTATCCACGTGTAATAACCAGTTCACAGTTTGGCTCGAACGAGTTTGTCTTTTAGGGATCTGCCCCTTTTGTATGCGACCATAGAGGGATCTTTAAATATCTTGTTAAGCAAAGGTTGTTGCTGAATTAAATGCCATTTTTGCATAAGTATTTGCTTTAAATTAGGCACTGATGGACGATATTGTGTGACGAAAGGCAAGATTCGCAAGTTCTGTTTACGCCTTTGTTGAAGGGCAAGTTTTCTGTCCTCAAATCTAGTCTCCGCGAGGGTTGTTGAAATCAAAGTTTCGGGGAACCCTCTTTCCTTGAGATGTGTTTTAAAGTTTGAAACTGCAGTTTTAAACGTAGTTTCTGAGGAGTTTGTCCGGAGAAGCCTAAGTGCTTCGCCTTTAATGAAGCCCTTTTTGACCCCTGGTGGGTGGCAACTCGAGAAATGTGTGTACTGAAATGTTTCAGTTGCTTTGAAATGCGTTTTTATGTCTAGTATAGACTCGTTAGCGAATCTTTCGCCTTTGTAAACGCTTGTGTCAAGGAACGTAGTATCTGTGTCAGATATTTCAGCCGTAAACTTGATGGTGGGATGGTGGCTATTTGCTTGTTCAATGAATTGCGTGACTTGGTCTTTGTTTATATTCCAGATCGAGAATATATCATCAATAAACCTTTTCCAGACGAGTGGTTTTAGAACGCTACGGCGTAGGATTTGTGATTCTACCGTCCCCATACAAATATTGGCAAAAGCGACTGCCATCTTAGTACCCATGGCTGTTCCATGTGTTTGGAGGTAGTTTTTTCCATTAAACTCGAACGAGTTTTCTTGAAGGATGAGTTTCAGCGCTCTTTTGATATATTCTGTGGGGATGGGGGTTTCTTCTTTATAGAAAGCGTCATATGCCTTGCATACTGTTTCTATCCCCTCCTCTTGAGGTATATTTGTGTATAAGCTCGTAACGTCCATTGAAACAAGGATAGCGTTTTTTGGTACTCTCGTTCTTTCAATGAAATTGATCAAGTCGGTCGCGTCCTTTAGATATGTCTCTTGCTTTAGTGCTATGGGTTGCAGCAGTTTGTCTAGAAATGATGACAGTCTCTCTGTCGGACCATCGCAACCAGATATTATAGGTCTTCCAACCGGAGTTGGTTTGTGTATTTTTGTAAGCGTGTAGAACACTGGTATGCGAGGTGGGTTTGGCGTTTGACAAAGCCATCGATTAGTCATGTCATCAATATGTTTGTGTTGGTGGAGTTCGCTAACTAGTTGTTTAACTCTGAGAGACGTCTCTAATGCCATAGGACTTTCAAGGGGCCTGTAGTGTTCGACGTTGTTTAATTGAATTTGTCCCTCTTGGACTTTGTCTTCAGTGTTCAGGACGACAGTGCGTGTCCCTTTGTCCGCTTTTTTAAGATTTATGTTACGGTTTACTCTAAGTGTTTTAAGGGCCCTTCGTTCTGCGTTAGATATATTGTCCTTTGGCTTTTTAAGTTGGATCTCTGCAAGTAGAACTTTAACCTCTTCAAGGTAACTTTCTAAAGTTACTGATGGCTGAATTGGTGGAATCCAGTTTGATTTAACGTGGAAGAGGTGCGGTTCGTTATCTTCCCCATGAAAAATATATTGTAGGCGCATTCTTCTAGCAAATAAGTCAAAGTCTTTTAGGAGCTGGCGCCTTATATGTATTTGTTCTTCTTTTGGTGTGGGGATGAACTTCAGGCCCTTTGCCAATAAATTAGTTTGGTCATTTGTAAGTTCCACATTCGAGAGGTTTTTGATGTGTCTTTTGTTAGCCTCTGTTTGTTCATGTAATCAATCGGCTCGATTATTTTTTCTGCATTCTTTGCGCTTTTTGTTAAGTACGCGTGTTGATTTTGTGTTTCCACCTCTACCCCTTTATATTATGGGGGTCAGATAGTAGGCAAATATAATCTCTCTTCTTTTTATTTGCTTCTAACAATGAGTCAAGTTCGGCTTTAAGTTCTTCGATTTTCTTCTCTACTTGTTGTACATTTCTGGGTTGTACATGTTTTCTAGGCGCCGAGCGCGCGAAATCTGTACTCTTAGTTACAGTGCTTTGTTTGTCCGTTTTCTTGGCTAATTTAATTCGCTTCTCTTTTTTGAGAGCTGAACGGAGGCGTTCGATTTTTCGATTGTGAAATCTTATAAGAGCTTGAACATATTCTTGTTCAGCCTTAGAGCGTAAACGCTTAATGTCCCGTCTAAAGTCGTTGTCTGCTCTAATACGAGCTCTGGCTCGGTATTGAAGTGACTTCGGGCAGGTCTTTCTATCCATATGCTTGGTAAGGGACTTGATAGCTTACTCTGACCTTTCAAGTTGCTGCTCAAGTGGTACGGGCTGTTCGCGTTTTCGCTTGTTGGCGCCGTATCTGCTCCCACTGGTTTTCTCTGCGCGATTGTTTCGTTCTTTAGCGTGATAACAATAGGGTGACAGGCCTACACAACTCCTATCCACGTGTAATAACCAGTTCACAGTTTGGCTCGAACGAGTATGTCTTTCAGGGATCTGCCCCTTTTGTATGCGACCATAGGGGGATCTTTAAATATCTTGTTAAGCAAAGGTTGTTGCTGAATTAAATGCCATTTTTGCATAAGTATTTGCTTTAAATTAGGCACTGATGGACGATATTGTGTGACGAAAGGCAAGATTCGCAAGTTCTGTTTACGCCTTTGTTGAAAGGCAAGTTTTCTGTCCTCAAATCTAATCTCCACGAGGGTTGTTGAAATCAAAGTTTCGGGGAACCCTCTTTCCTTGAGATGTGTTTTAAAGTTTGAAACTGCAGTTTTGAACGTAGTTTCTGAGGAGTTTGTCCGGAGAAGCCTAAGTGCTTCGCCTTTAATGAAGCCCTTTTTGACCCCTGGTGGGTGGCAACTCGAGAAATGTGTGTACTGAAATGTTTCAGTTGCTTTGAAATGCATTTTTATGTCTAGTATAGACTCGTTAGCGAATCTTTCGCCTTTGTAAATGCTTGTGTCGTGGAACGTAGTATCTGTGTCAGATATTTCAGCCGTAAACTTGATGGTGGGATGGTGGCTATTTGCTTGTTCAATGAATTGCGTGACTTGGTCTTTGTTTATATTCCATATCGAGAATGTATCATCAATAAACCTTTTCCAGACGAGTGGTTTTAGAACGCTACGGCGTAGGATTTGTGATTCTACCGTCCCCATAAAAATATTGGCAAAAGCGACTGCCATCTTAGTACCCATGGCTGTTCCATGTGTTTGGAGGTAGTTTTTTCCATTAAACTCGAACGAGTTTTCTTGAAGGATGAGTTTCAGCGCTCTTTTGATATATTCTGTGGGGATGGGGGTTTCTTCTTTATAGAAAGCGTCATATGCTTTGCATACTGTTTCTATCCCCTCCTCATGACGTATATTTGTGAATAAGCTCGTAACGTCCATTGAAACAAGGATAGCGTTTTTTGGTACTCTCGTTCTTTCAATGAAATTGATCAAGTCGGTCGTGTCCTTTAGATCTGACTCTTGCTTTAGTGCTATGGGTTGCAGCAGTTTGTCTAGAAATGATGACAGTCTCTCTGTCGGACCATCGCAACCAGATATTATAGGTCTTCCAACCGGAGTTGGTTTGTGTATTTTTGTAAGCGTGTAGAACACTGGTATGCGAGGCGGGTTTGGCGTTTGACAAAGCCATCGATTAGTCATGTCATCAATACGTTTGTGTTGGTGGAGTTCGCTAACTAGTTGTTTAACTCTGAGAGACGTCTCTAATGCCATAGGACTTTCAAGGGGCCTGTAGTGTTCGACGTTGTTTAATTGAATTTGTCCCTCTTGGACTTTGTCTTCAGTGTTCAGGACGACAGTGCGTGTCCCTTTGTCCCCTTTTTTAAGATTTATGTTGCGGTTTTCTCTAAGTGTTTTAAGGGCCCTTCGTTCTGCGTTAGATATATTGTCCTCTGGCTTTTTAAGTTGGATCTCTGCAAGTAGAACTTTAACCTCTTCAAGGTAACTTTCTAAAGTAACTGATGGCTGAATTGGTGGAATCCAGTTTGATTTAACGTGGAAGGGGTGCGGTTCGTTATCTTCCCCATGAAAAATATATTGTAGGCGCATTCTTCTAGCAAATAAGTCAAAGTCCTTTAGGAGCTGGCGCCTTATATGTATTTGTTTTTCTTTTGGTGTGGGGATGAACTTCAGGCCTTTTGCCAATAAATTAGTTTGGTCATTTGTAAGTTCCACATTCGAGAGGTTTTTGATGTGTCTTTTGTTAGCCTCTGTTTGTTCATGTAATCGATCGGCTCGATTATTTTTTCTGCGTTCTTTGCGCTTTTTGTTAAGTACGCGTGTTGATTTTGTGTTTCCACCTCCACCCTTTATATTATGGAAGTCAGAGAGTAGACAAATATAATCTCTCTTCTTTTTATTTGCTTCTAACAATGAGTCAAGTTCGGCTTTAAGTTCTTCGATTTCCTTCTCTACCTGTTGTACATTTCTGGGTTGTACATGTTTGCTAGGCGCCGAGCGCGCGAAATCTGTACTCTTAGTTACAGTGCTTTCTTTGTCCGTTTTCTTGGCTAATTTAATTCGCTTCTCTTTTCTGAGAGCTGAACGGAGGCTTTCCATTTTTCGATTGTGAAATCTTATAAGAGCTTGAACATATTCTTGTTCAGCCTTAGAGCGTAAACGCTTAATGTCCCGTCTAAAGTCGTTGTCTGCTCTAATACGAGCTCTGGCTCGGTATTGAAGTGACTTCGGGCAGGTCTTTCTATCCATATGCTTGGTAAGGGACTTGATAGCTTGCTCTGACCTTTCAAGTTGCTGCTCAAGTGGTACGGGATGTTCGCGTTTTCGCTTGTTGGCGCCGTATCTGCTCCCACTGGTTTTCTCTGCGCGATTGTTTCGTTCTTTAGCGTGATAACAATAGGGTGACAGGCCTACACAACTCCTATCCACGTGTAATAACCAGTTCACAGTTTGGCTCGAACGAGTATGTCTTTTAGGGATCTGCCCCTTTTGTATGCGACCATAGGGGGATCTTTAAATATCTTGTTAAGCAAAGGTTGTTGCTGAATTAAATGCCATTTTTGCATAAGTATTTGCTTTAAATTAGGCACTGATGGACGATATTGTGTGACGAAAGGCAAGATTCGCAAGTTCCGTTTACGCCTTTGTTGAAAGGCAAGTTTTCTGTCCTCAAATCTAATCTCCGCGAGGGTTATTGAAATCAAAGTTTCGGGGAACCCTCTTTCCTTGAGATGTGTTTTATAGTTTGAAACTGCAGTTTTGAACGTAGTTTCTGAGGAGTTTGTCCGGAGAAGCCTTAAAGTGCTTCGCCTTTAATGAAGCCCTTTTTAACCCCTGGTGGGTGGCAACTCGAGAAATGTGTGTACTGAAATGTTTCAGTTGCTTTGAAATGCATTTTTATGTCTAGTATAGACTCGTTAGCGAATCTTTCGCCTTTGTAAATGCTTGTGTCGAGGAACGTAGTATCTGTGTCAGATATTTCAGCCGTAAACTTGATGGTGGGATGGTGGCTATTTGCTTGTTCAATGAATTGCGTGACTTGGTCTTTGTTTATATTCCAGATCGAGAATATATCATCAATAAACCTTTTCTAGACGAGTGGTTTTAGAACGCTACGGCGTAGGATTTGTGATTCTACCGTCCCCATAAAAATATTGGCAAAAGCGACTGCCATCTTAGTACCCATGGCCATTCCATGTGTTTGGAGGTAGTTTTTTGGATTAAACTCGAACGAGTTTTCTTGAAGGATGAGTTTCAGCGCTCTTTTGATATATTCTGTGGGGATGGGGGTTTCCTCTTTATAGAAAGCGTCATATGCTTTGCATACTGTTTCTATTACCTCCTCTTGAGGTATATTTGTGATACCTCCAAACACATGGAATGGCCATGGGTACTAAGATGGCAGTCGCTTTTGCCAATATTTGTATGGGGACGGTAGAATCACAAAACCTACGCCGTAGCGTTCTAAAACCACTCGTCTGGAAAAGGTTTATTGATGATATATTCTCGATCTGGAATATAAACAAAGATCAAGTCACGCAATTCATTGAACAAGCAAATAGCCACTATCCCACCATCAAGTTTACGGCTGAAATATCTGACACAGATACTACGTTCTTCGATACAAGCATTTACAAAGGCGAAAGATTCGCTAACGAGTCTATACTAGACATAAAAACGCATTTCAAAGCAACTGAAACATTTCAGTACGCACATCTCTCGAGTTGCCACCCACCAGGGGTCAAAAAGGGCTTCATTAAAGGCGAAGCACTTAGGCTTCTCCGGACAAACTCCTCAGAAACTACGTTTAAAACTGCAGTTTCAAACTTTAAAACACATCTCAAGGAAAGAGGGTTCCCCGAAACTTTGATTTCAACAACCCTCGCGGAGATTAGATTTGAGGACAGAAAACTTGCCCTTCAACAAAGGCGTAAACAGAACTTGCGAATCTTGCCTCTCGTCACACAATATCGTCCAACAGTGCCTAATTTAAAGCAAATACTTATGCAAAAATGGCATTTAATTCAGCAACAACCTTTGCTTAACAAGATATTTAAAGATCCCCCTATGGTCGCATACAAAAGGGGCAGATCCCTAAAAGACATACTCGTTCGAGCCAAACTGTGAACTGGTTATTACATGTGGATAGGAGTTGTGTAGGCCTGTCACCCTATTGTTATCAGCAAAGCATATGACGCTTTCTATAAAGAAGAAACCCCCATCCCCACAGAATATATCAAAAGAGCGCTGAAACAAGTTCGAGTTTAATAGAAAAAACTACCTCCAAACACATGGAACAGCCATGGGTACTAAGATGGCAGTCGCTTTTGCCAATATTTTTATGGGGACGGTAGAATCACAAATCCTACGCCGTAGCGTTCTAAAACCACTCGTCTGGAAAAGGTTTATTGATGATATATTCTCGATCTGGAATATAAACAAAGATCAAGTCACGCAATTCATTGAACAAGCAAATAGCCACTATCCCACCATCAAGTTTACGGCTGAAATATCTGACACAGATACTACGTTCGTCGACACAAGCATTTACAAAGGCAAAAGATTCGCTAACGACTCTATACTAGACATAAAAACGTATTTCAAAGCAACTGAAACATTTCAGTACACACATTTCTCGAGTTGCCACCCACCAGGGGTGAAAAAGGGCGTCATTAAAGGCGAAGCACTTAGGCTTCTCCGGACAAACTCCTCAGAAACTACGTTCAAAACTGCAGTTTCAAACTTTAAAACACATCTCAAGGAAAGAGGGTTCCCCGAAACTTTGATTTCAACAACCCTCGCGGAGATTAGATTTGAGGACAGAAAACTTGCCCTTCAACAAAGGCGTAAACAGAACTTGCGAGTCTTGCCTTTCGTCACACAATATCGTCCATCAGTGCTTAATTTAAAGCAAATACTTATGCAAAAATGGCATTTAATTCAGCAACAACCTTTGCTTAACAAGATATTTAAAGTTCCCCCTATGGTCGCATACAAAAGGGGCAGATCCCTAAAAGACATACTCGTTCGAGCCAAACTGTGAACTGGTTATTACACGTGGATAGGAGTTGTGTAGACCTGTCACCCTATTGTTATCACGCTAAAGAACGAAACAATCGCGCAGAGAAAACCAGTGGGAGCAGATACGGCGCCAACAAGCGAAAACGCGAACAGCCCGTACCACTTGAGCAGCAACTTGAAAGGTCAGAGCAAGCTATCAAGTCCCTTAACAAGCATATGGATAGAAACACCTGCCCGAAGTCACTTCAATACCGAGCCAGAGCTCGTATTAGAGCAGACAACGACTTTAGAAGGGACATTAAGCGTTTACGCTCTAAGGCTGAACAAGAATATGTTCAAGCTCTTATAAGATTTCACAATCGTAAAATCGAAAGCCTCCGTTCAGCTCTAAGAAAAGAGAAGCGAATTAAATTAGCCAGCAAAACGGACAAAGAAAGCACTGTAACTAAGAGTACAGATTTCGCGCGCTCGGCGCCTAGAAAACATGTACAACCCAGAAATGTACAACAGGTAGAGAAGAAAATCGAAGAACTTAAAGCCGCACTTGACTCATTGTTAGGAGCAAATAAAAAGAAGAGAGATTATATTTGTCTACTCTCTGACTCCCATAATATAAAGGGTGGAGGTGGAAACACAAAATCAACACGCGTACTTAACAAAAAGCGCAAAGAACGCAGAAAAAATAATCGAGCCGATCGATTACATGAACAAACAGAGGCTAACAAAAGACACATCAAAAACCTCTCGACTGTGGAACTTACAAATGACCAAACTAATTTATTGGCAAAGGGCCTGAAGTTCATCCCCACACCAAAAGAAGAACAAATACATATAAGGCGCCAGCTCCTATAGGACTTTGACTTATTTGCTAGAAGAATGCGCCTACAATATATTTTTCATGGGGAAAATAACGAACCGCACCCCTTCCACGTTAAATCAAACTGGATTCCACCAATTCAGCCATCAGCAACTTTAGAAAGTTACCTTGAAGAGGTTAAAGTTCTACTTGCAGAGATCCAACTTAAAAAGCCAAAGGACAATATATCTAACGCAGAACGAAGGGCCCTTAAAACACTTAGAGAAAACCGCAACATAAATCTTAAAAAAGCGGACAAAGGGACACGCACTGTCGTCCTGAACACTGAAGACAAAGTCCAAGAGGGACAAATTCAATTAAACAACGTCGAACACTACAGGCCCCTTGAAAGTCCTATGGCATTAGAGACGTCTCTCAGAGTTAAACAACTAGTTAGCGAACTCCACCAACACAAACATACTGATGACATGACTAATCGATGGCTTTGTCAAAGGCCTAACCCGCCTCGCATACCAGTGTTCTACACGCTTACAAAAATACACAAACCAACTCCGGTTGGAAGACCTATAATATCTGGTTGCGATGGTCCGACAGAGAGACTGTCATCATTTCTAGACAAACTGCTGCAACCCATAGCACTAAAGCAAGAGTCATATCTAAAGGACCCGACCGACTTGATCAATTTCATTGAAAGAACGAGAGTACCAAAAAACGCTATCCTTGTTTCAATGGACGTTACGAGCTTATACACAAATATACCTCAAGAGGAGGGGATAGAAACAGTATGCAAAGCATATGACGCTTTCTATAAAGAAGAAACCCCCATCCCCACACAATATATCAAAAGAGCGCTGAAACTCATCCTTCAAGAAAACTCGTTCGAGTTTAATGGAAAAAACTACCTCCAAACACAAGGAACAGCCATGGGTACTGAGATGGCAGTCGCTTTTGCCAATATTTTTATGGGGACGGTAGAATCACAAATCCTACGCCGTAGCGTTCTAAAACCACTCGTCTGGAAAAGGTTTATTGATGATATATTTTCGATCTGGAATATAAACAAAGATCAAGTCACGCAATTCATTGAACAAGCAAATAGCCACCATCCCACCATCAAGTTTACGGCTGAAATATCTGACACAGATACTACGTTCCTCGATGCAAGCATTTACAAAGGCGAAAGATTCGCTAACGAGTCTATACTAGACATAAAAACGCATTTCAAAGCAACTGAAACATTTCAGTACACACATTTCTCGAGTTGCCACCCACCAGGGGTCAAAAAGGGCTTCATTAAAGGCGAAGCACTTAGGCTTCTCCGGACAAACTCCTCGGAAACTCCGTTCAAAACTGCAGTTTCAAACTTTAAAACACATCTCAAGGAAAGAGGGTTCCCCGAAACTTTGATTTCAACAACCCTCGCGGAGATTAGATTTGAGGACAGAAAACTTGCCCTTCAACAAAGGCGTAAACAGAACTTGCGAATCTTGCCTCTCGTCACACAATATCGTCCAACAGTGCCTAATTTAAAGCAAATACTTATGCAAAAATGGCATTTAATTCAGCAACAACCTTTGCTTAACAAGATATTTTTAAAAGATCCCCCTATGGTCGCATACAAAAGGGGCAGATCCCTAAAAGACATACTCGTTCGAGCCAGCTGTTAACTGGTTATTACACGTGGATAGGAGTTGTGTAGGCCTGTCACCCTATTGGTATCACTCTACAACGGGGTGGGGCTGTGAATTTTAGGGAACTCCCACAGGGGTGCTATGCAGCTCAGATGAAGCAAAACACCACATTAATTACCTTGAGATGTTAGCTATCAAGTTAGGGCTAAAATGTTTCGAGGAGAAGGTCAGACAACAGCATGTGAAACTCATGGTGGACAATATGACAGCAGTCACTATCCTTAACAAAATGGGTGCTAGTCACTCCTGGGAGCTTAATGAGCTTAACAAGGAAATATGGCCTTGGTGTATCCACAGAGGAATACGGCTGACTTTAGCCCATATTCCTGGCAAAACCAACATAGTTGCTGACAGGGAATCTAGACAACATCGCAGAAAATTTGAGTGGACCCTTGATCAGGAGTTATATGAAGAAGGTATCTGTAGAATGTCAGTGAAACCCGATATTGACCTATTTGCCTCTAGGCTTAACTGTAGGCTTAAACCTTATGTGTCATACAAGCCTGACCTAGGTGCTGTAGCTGCAGATGCTTTTACGGTACAATGGTCGCAGTATGTTTGTTATCCTTCTCCACCCTTTAGTATGATTATGAGAACCCTTCAAAAGATACAGCAGAACCAAGCAACAGGCGTACTACTTGTACCATTCTGGCCCACTCAAGCATCGTGGCCGACACTAACAAGGATGCTCATACAAGCACCATTAGTGCTCCCAAACAGAATGGACACACTGTACCTTCCTCAGGACCCCAGTGCTGTGCACCCCCTGATGTCCTTACTCCTTTGCCACTCGTCCGGGAACATTTGCAGAGTCAAGGAATTTCATCGTCAGCTTCCGACATTATCATGCAGTCCTGGCGTACAAGCACGAGGGTCCAGTACAGCTCTTACATTAAGAAATGGATGGGGTACTGTAGTAAACGAAAAATTGATCCAATTTCACCTCCTGTAGCAAGTGGGATTAATTGTCTTGCATAGCTTTATCACAAGGGACTCAGTTAAAGCGCTTTAAAGACTGCAAGGAGTGCATTGGTAAGTGTCATTGTACTACAGGGAAACCAGTCCTTTCGTAATCACCCACTTGTTTCTCATTTTTTGAAGGGAACATTTACTACGAGACCAGCCCTGCCGAAATAAAGAAGTGTGGTATGTGAACACAGTTCTTGTACATTTAAAAACTTTACATCCTGCTGAGAGTGTATCTTTAAAACTTTTGACATTAAAATTAGTTATGTTAATGGCCATATTGTCAGGCCAACGTTGCCAGACCATTCATACCTTAACTACAAGGGACATGAAAGTCTCAGACAGCAAAGTTGCGTTCATTGTTAATGAATTGTTAAAAACTACTAAACCTGGAAAAGAATGTACCAAGATAGAATTTCTATCATTCGACGAAGATCCTCGTCTCTGCGTGGTCAGGTACCTTTCCGAATACCTGACGAGGACAAAGGACATGAGACATGGTCATCAAAAGTTGCTTGTTAGTTACCAGATTGATTGCGACAGACGGTTACAGAGAGTTATTGTTCATGTGAACAATCAGGTTGTTCTGTAAACACAAGGCGAGTGTGATTAAAGCCATGGTTACTGTTGACATTTATATGGTCTTAAGTTATGGTCGACTTCTTCCGGTCACATGCTTTCAAGTCTCACGTGCTTTTCTTGTGACATAGACCGGTGACGAAATAGAATTGAAAAATTAAACGAGACTTAACTGTAAGTTGAAGTTTGATTAAGATGTTATGAGTCACCAGTCGGGAACAAGGGAGTCACGTGCCCACCCAAACGTTTATGATGTATTGTATATAATACATGTTTTGCCACTAGGGAAATGTGTTTTTGCCATTGCCCTACCCTGGTTGTGTAACTGGTATGTCATTTCTTTGAAGTCTGAATGCGGAGGTACGCACGCATATCTCACGTGACTCCCTTGTTCCCGACCGGTGACTCATAGAATCTTAATCAAACTTCAACTTACAGGTAAGTCTCGTTTATTTTTCAATTTAAGTGCAACTTCGAACAACGGCGACATCAAAGGCCGAAGAAAATTCATCGGCAACAGAATGCGAGATGTCCTGTTTGCCGCTTTCTGCCAATTTCTGGCTGATATGCTTAACATTGGGCAGGCTCAGTCTGAAGATACAGAGTGATGGTCACATCTTCCCCTCAGCTGTTTCTCAGCTCAATGAAACATTAGCTGCCATTAGTTGCCTAAAATATCGCCATGTGCCAAGGGGCCGTTTTCACAAGTTTGAAGACGCCTTGAGCAAGTCTAATGAGCAAGGAAGCAGAGAATTACGAGGCATCCAATTGCAAGGAAGCCTCATGGGAAGAGAGAAGCGTTCCAGTGCAGGCCCAATTTTCTCCCCTGGGGTCAACAAGGCTGTTGATCTTTGTTTGAACAGCATCAAAGAACGTTTTGGCTTGTTAATGAACGTGCCTAGCTCCTCGATCAAGCATTCCTCGCATCGCCCAGCTAATGTAGTCCAGGATCGTTTGGTCTTCAACGTTGACTCCTGACCAGCAAAAGATTCAGCTTTGATCGACTTCGGGGACATGAACATCGAAAGATTGGTTAATTGGTTTGATCCAGCATTAAAGGCAGCAGGACGCTAAGTCCAGGATGTCCTACACCAGTGGCACTCTGAAAATCACTGTCAACGAACAGTTCCGTGACAAGGACTACTGCTTATGGAGAATGTTGCTCTCCAAAGATCCACATAAAACGGATCTTGAAGACATTCTTCCTCTCTTCGAGGTCCTCCTTGTCCTGCCGCTGTCAGCTACTGGTTGTGAACGAATGGTTTCTCCCCAGAACAGGATCAAAAGTAGCCTTCGAGCTTTCCTGAACACCTCAACACGGGAAGGATTAATTTGAATCTCGGCTCAGGTCCATCACTAGAGGACTTCAGCCAAGCTCCTTCAGTTGACCGCCGGTTTGTGCGAGACAGATTTAAAGGCGAAGGACAGAAATGGTCAAACTTTTCCCGCACTTAGAACTGAACATGATCACACGTTCTCCAACTTCAGACTCAAAACTTTACATTGACAATTATTTATAAAGTTTCAAGCCTTATAATTAAGCAACAGATAATGACACCATTGCTTTACATTCTTCATAAAGGACCTGGGAACAGATAATGGTTCTGCCATTTGAACATTTTTGTGGGGTTTTAGAGTTTTACAGTACGTTTTTACAGTTAGTGGTTACAGTAAGGTAATACTGGTAGTCTAAATCCGTTAACCAATAACTCGATGCGCAACGACGATATAGACATATGTCATAGACTACAAACAAGCAAGAACCAAATTATTGTCAGATTTAAATCATATAGAGCAAAGAAAGAACTATACCGAGCTCGTAAGCACTTGAAAGGTCAGAACCCGAACCAAGCTTTTAACGGTGGTGGCATCATTATACATCAATGAAAATGTAACAAGAATGCGACACGAGCTATTTGCCAAAGTGTGGAAACGAAAGAAGATGGAGCATTGGCACAGTGCCTGGACGATAGACGGTAAAATCTTTGTTAAATTAGAAGCAGCTGACTATCCTATCAGGATTAATAATAATGAAGACCTAGATAACATTTACTGATCGATGTGAATCTACTTATTTTGTATTTACTCATTTTTCTGGTCTGACTGTTTATGCTCACGCAGTTCAATTGGTACACTTTCCTTATGCCTTAAAATTGAATTTCAGTTTACCATTCAGTAGTACTATAATGTGGGGAATTGCAGAGGGGATTCCTTCCAATTTTTTTCTTTCTTTTATTTACTAAAGCTACCCCCTCTATACATGAAATTGCTTAACGGCTTAATGAGTTTTTGTAATGTCCTGTGTTTTGTAGTATTCTTTGTTTGGTGGTACCTCATCTGGGGACAACTATTTCGGCTGGGGCTATGCAAGTGTAGAGCCTTAATTAAATTTGTAATGGGTTTAAAATGTATTTCTCTAAATATCAGAGGCATAAATAAGTCGGTCAAACGTAGAAATTTATTTAGGTGGCTTCATAATGGCAAATACGATTTAATTTTTCTACAAGAAACCTACAGCGACAAAACAATCGAAAATGCAGAATGGGGAGGTGACATTTGCTATTCCCATGGCTCAAAACATAGCAGAGGCGTGATGATTCTTTTTCGACCAACTTTAAAAGCAAAAAATATTAGCATAACTAATGATAAGAACGGGAGATTACTTATTGTTCGTCTCACACTTCAAGGTGAAGAGTTTTGTTTTGTTAATGTTTGCGTTCCCAATAACCAAAATCAACAAATAAATTTCTATAACGAATTGACGAGCAAACTACGTCCCTACGCAAATGAAAATCTCAAAATGGGAGGTGACTTTAATTGCCCACTCGAAAATATTGATAAAATAGGCGGAAAAGATATCAGCAGCAAGAAAAGTGTCATCCAGTACATAACCGAAATGAGCGACAATTTAAATCTTGCCGATATATGGAGACTTCACCATCCAAGTGATAAGCGTTTTACCTGACAGAATAGCTCAGGTAAAATAAGATGTCGATTAGACTATTGGCTTATTTCAAAACATTTAGTTCCTCGTACTAGTAAAACGGATGTGTTGTGTTATTACGATTCAGACATTCCCCAATTCACGCCGACATCGCAAATTAAATAACCAAAAAAACAGCCGGTCCAGGGTTTTGGAAATTTAACAACACTCTCCTTGATAATGAAAAATTTGTGACAAACCTAAAATTCTTTTTACTACACGCCAAGGAAAAACAGTGGCACAAGCGACAAAAGACTTTACTGGGAAATGATAAAAATGGAGATCAGAGACTTTTGTATCCGTTTTTCTAAACCTCTTGCTAAAAGTAAAAAATCAATTGAAATAAACTTACTCTGCAAGTTAAAACATTTAAATATGGTTCTTGATCAAAATCCTCAAGAAGCGAATTTAGCAGCAGAAATTGAACATGTCGAGCTTGATCTTCAAAAAATCGATGAACACAAAGCGAAAGGTGCGATTATAAGAAGTAGAGCACGGTGGTACGAACATGGCGAAAGAAATACGAAGTATTTCATGTATTTAGAGAGGCGCTCACATGAAAAGAAGCATATTGTTAAATTAAAAACCGATCAAAACGAGTATGTCAAGGAACCAAATAAGATCTTGTTTGAGATGGAAATATTTTATAAAACTTTATATGCCTCGCAAGTAACAGATAACACATTTGATGCTTCAGCCCCGTCTTTCTTAAATCTCGACAATGTTCACAGACTTGATAACGAGCAGCAAAAATCCTGCGAGGGCCTCATCACTGAAGAGGAATGCCTATCCTCTCTCAAAACGTTTGCGAAAAATAAAACGCCAGGTTCGGACGGACTTTTATCTGTTTTATCTGACTGAATTTTATCTGTGCTTTTGGGAATACGTAGCAACTCCTTTAATAGACTGTTTAAATGACGCCTATTACCGTGGTGAAATGTCGATCTCCCAAAGGAGAGGTGTGATTTCATTGTTGCCTAAAAAGAATAAAGATACTCTTCTCCTCAATAATTGGCGGCCAATTTCCTTGTTGAACCTTGATTACAAAATTGCTACGAAATGTATAGCAAAACGATTAGAGAAAGTTTTACCTACGTTGATAAATAGTGATCAAACAGGGAACATTAAAAACCGCTCTATAGGAGAAAATATTCGGCTGATATCTGATGTAATTGAATTGTATGAGAAAAAAAAAACAACCTGACATGTTACCCTTTATAGATTTTGAAAAAGCATTTGATTTCCTAGAGTGGAACTATCTGTTCAAAGTCCTTGAATTAATGAACTTTGGGACAATGTTCCAAAATTGTATCCACACCTTTTATTCCAATATCACCAGCTGTGTGATAAATAACGGGTTTGCGTCAGATTTCTTTCTGCTTCAAAGAGGAGTCCGACAAGGACGCCCTTTATCGGGGCTCCTATTTGTCTTGGCAATTGAGGTACTAGGCCAAGCGATTAGGAATAATGAAAATATCCGTGGCTTGGAAATTAACGACACCGAATTAAAATTAAGTATGTATGCGGATGATATCACAGCCTTTATAAAAGATGATTGCTCTGCCAACCACTTGTTCGATCTTTTAAATGATTTCGGAGCCTGTTCAGGTTTAAAAATAAACACTTCTAAAACGGAAGGAATGTCGCTTGGCAGTCTTAAATGCAATTTAGGTAAACGTTCTCCATTCAATATTTCATGGCCTGAAAAGTATGTAATCGTACTAGGTGTTGCCTTCGCATATGACCCTTCTGTTAGCTGCAAAATAAATTTTGAGTAAGAACTTGCTGCGTTAAAGAAAATTTTAAACCAATGGACGACCAGAAACTTGACTCTTGACTCATACTTGACTCATATTTCATGGCCTGAAAAGGATGTAATCGTGCTAGGTGTTGCCTTCGCATATGACCCTTCTGTTAGCTGCAAAATAAATTTTGAGTAAGAACTTGCTGCGTTAAAGAAAATTTTAAACCAATGGACGACCAGAAACTTGACTCTTGTGGGAAGAATTTGTATCATCAAACCCTCGCTATCTCCAAGCTTGTTTACAATACTTCCGTTCTTACAACGCCACCGAATTTTACTAGCGAAGTTAACGATATTTGTTTCAAGTTCATATGGAACTTTAAATCTGATAAGGTTAAACGCAACACACTAATAGGTCCCTTAGAGAAAGGTGGCCTTAACATGGTAGATTTCACCATGATGGATAAGTCTCTTAAAGTAGTTTGGGTAAAACGTTTATATGAAGCTGGTGATAGCAAATGGTGCTCCCTATTCTCATCGGCTACATCACAATATGGTGGCTCGTTTCTTTTGGAATGCAACTTCGATGCAGTTGATCTAAATTTTGCCTCGTATGTGCCGTCTTTTTACGAAGAGATACTGTTTGGCAGGAGCTACACTCCAAGGATCCTTCTTTTGTTAAGGAATATGAAAATGAAATTATCTGGAACAACCGCTTTATTAGAATAGATGGGAAAGCAGTTTTTTACCCATCATGGTATAGAAAAGGAATAATTAAAATCGGTCACCTACTAAATGACAATAGGCAGTTTTTATCTAGATCCGAGTTCCAACACAAATATGGTTTGACAGTAAATTTCTTAACATATAATGGCCTCCTTGCTGCGATCCCTGAGGAATGGAAAAGATCAATTTTAAATTCTGAACGAATCTTTACTGATGTTGATAGGAACGACCTTTCTCCTGCGAATGTCACTACCAAATTTGCTCGTGAATTGCTTGTTCTTAAAGTGTTCAAAGCTCCAAACGTAGAAATTAAGCTAGTTGAAAAACATCTTTTTATTAAAGCCATCTGTGAATTGCCATTCAAGGTTACACTAGAAAATAAACTCAGATGTTTTCAATACAAGGTAATACACAACATTCTACCCACCAACAGCAGACTTCACAAAATGAAATTGAAAACTTCCCCCAGTTGTGATCGTTGTAGCTCTCCATATGAAACTTTATCTCACCCGCTTTATGAATGTTCGACAGTGCAAATATTTTGGCAAAAAGTTATTGCATGGTGGAATGAAAAACGATCAGAAAGTGTTACCTTAAATTATACAGATATTTTATATGGCTACAAACCAGAATCAAATAGTTTTTATGCCCTGAATCAGTTCCTTATCATTGCCAAGTATCATGTTTTTCTGTCCTGGTTGAACAGTCTCTCCGAGTTTTGATATCTTCGTTGTTTTACTCAATGAAAAGATCCTCTCTGAACGCACAATTGCTGTTAAAAATAATACTATGATGAAATTCAGATCTAAATGGACAACACTTTGTGCATGAGCCCCCCCCCCCCCGAAATATTCGCCTCAGAAGTTGTGCCTCTATTTATTCACATTCAGTCACTCGTCTTGATTAGTATAAGTAAACAATTAATATTTTGTAAGTACACTGTCACTAAATAATGTAATGTAAAAAATTAGTATTGTAAGTGACGTTATTTTTTATTGTAAGTAATGCGTGATCCTGTTTTAATTAGTAAGATATGTTAGTAAGTTATGTTAGTATTCGTTAGTAATCGTAATATTGATGTACGTAGGTTAATTATGCTACTGTAAGTAATGTACGTATCGTAAGTAGGTAATTGTAATGCATTGTAACTAACATTTTTTGTGCTGTATTGTAAAATAAGTATTGTATATTGTGACGGAAGTGTAATGTTAAATAGCAAAAATGCATGTTTGTGTGAGTTAAGTTTCAATAAAGCTTTTTTCCTGGGAGAAAAAAAAGTCTTGTTCCTTTGAGATGCTGGTACCAGACGTCACTGTAACGTGTAAATAAACTATTTTGATTGCAAGGCTGGCACTACAGCAAAAGGACACTTTTGACAAGCCTTATTTGTGGTTTAGATATATAGACGACATATATTTATGGTTTGACACATTGAGAAGGCAAACTTGCCGCATTTATCACCTAGCTAAACAGCTATAAACTATACAATTCACAAGTGAGCTTTCAACTATTGCAAATTGCAAATTTCCTTTTTAGACGTCAATATACAACAAAATACAAACCGATTTGTTTTGCAAGACAAAAGATAAACACCAATACTAGCTAGACTATTCCAGTCATCCGTTCCACACTTTAAAGTCAATCCGATATGGTCTCGCTCTGCGTTTACCTCTTATCTGATCCACAGACACTCTTTTTGACTTACGCTCTACAGGAGTAAAAAAATTTCTTACCAAGCGAGGATATAGAAAAAGTTTTGCTACAGAACAAATTCGAAGAGCCAAAAAAAGCTAAGAACACCAATAGAATCCCATTTGTCATTACCTACAATCCAACGAATACTCCACAAGACACAACCCATCCTTCACGCCTCAGAACGTCTTCATGGAATTTTTAAGGATACTTCTGTTGTCGCATACTGTTGTTCACCTAATCTTCGTGATCTCCTGGTTCGTGCAAAAATTGAAGAACCCATCCCATCTCTCAAGGCTCCCCCTGGCTCCTTTTCGCTGCAATCTAAGACATGGATGTCTTACTTGCTGCCATATCGGTAATGGCCGAACAACCTATACCTTCTCAACTACAGGAGGAGTCAGACAAATTAAACAACAAGTCACAATCCCACACATGCGTGCTCTGTGTAGCTTGTAGCCACAAATGGGCATTATGGCCACGTAGGTAGCGGGCATTACCCCTTGAGCCTGAGTGTTAGCAGCCGTGGACAGCTGTTTCGACCTTTTTAGGTCTCGCCAGCACAGCATAGCTAACACTCAGGCTCAGGGTTCCCACAAAAAGTAATAAAGTGGTGACAAAGAGAGACACTTGTGGGACGTGGCTAAAAAGACAAAAAGTTAGAGACTTAATAGGTGTAGACTGGGACGAGCATGGCGGCGGAGTGAACGTGTTTCGCCGAGCTCCTTCTCTTTGGTCGTTTTTTGAGGCGCTGACTGTAAATATCGAGAATCGGCGGACAAGCTCAAAAAATCGAAAATCCTGATAACTTGCCAGAAGAACACCTTTGGGGGGCTATCTTCGAAAATATTACTTAAACGTTCTGGAATTCTATTGTTTTCGGGAAATTCGGAAAAACGGTTTTGCTTGATTTATTACGCAATAATCAGGCTTAAAATTAAACAAATTGAAAGCGCTTGCTTTTAAACAATTTGCAACGCCAGAAAACAATTTTAATTTTAAATGATGGCAATACTCTTCTACTTTCTATCAATAGGAATTGCATGGAGTTTTGCTTTATTTCTCTGGTTTGGTGGTTCTTTGAAACAAAGCCATTTTGCGCACTTCGGAAAAAGGCAAAAATTGGTAAACTTTAGAGGCTTAAAATGGGTCTTGGTATGTCTAATATCGAATTGAAATAAACACTGTGATAAAGTTTGGCCCTACTTCTATTATAATATGAAATAAAAAATCTGGGCAATTCAGGCTCGCGCTGACAAAAACACAAATTCGCGAACCAGTGTTGCCAAAATGTGCATAATTTGGATAACAGAAAAAAAACTGTAATGGAAGAACGACTTGAAATATGACAAATCGTGTACTGTAACTATTTTCGGATGGTCTTTCTACTAGATGATGCATTCGCTGATATCTTCATTTGTCTTTCTGAAGAACTACGAATAAATTTGGAAAATTGTTGGTGAAACTAGGGTGCAGTGGGTTATCATTTTTTGTCAGATGTCTATACTCTTCAGCACCAATGGCCTTTCTTTGTTATTTGCAGTTTTTTGGGGGGGAAAATCTAATGTTCTCGAAAATTCAAACGGTTCCTTTTACAAATCATTAAAGTTGACGTACGCGTATAAATTGAGAGCTCAGTTTGGCTGTGTAAAGCATGGAACACAAAAGTATCACTCAAAATAATCCAGTCACACAACCGATCACTGCACGTTCATGCAAACGTGAAAATATTCTTCAATGAAAATCTTATCCTCTAAAACCGTGAAAGAGTTCTCAGCGATCTTGCAAAGTAAAACCAAACAAGCTGTGTATTAATATCTCTTAGATGTACAGCAGCATTTAAAACTCGTAAATACCGATCCCGCTGCCAGAACGTCCGTGGTTTGCGTTTTTTTAAACATATTTATACAAGTGTAATAATATCGATAGGAACAGCACAATTTTTGACAAATGCTTATAAATAATAATAATAATGATGCACTTTTGCTCCTGGCCAAAATAGTGTCATTTCAAAAAGTCGTTCAAAATCTTAGTAGCCGTTTGAAAAGAGCGATCGCGTCACGTACACAACAACATACTATGTTTTGCAGTTTTCTTCTCTCGAAGAGAAAGGTGTCATGTGTATACGAAACAAATTCTAGACTTGCCTGTCGCAATTTTCGTCCCAGTGGAATATCAGCTGCACCTGACAGTATGCCCCAAACACAGGGATGCGTACGTTATTCGCTGGAGAACTAGCCATGCATAAAACAGCGGCCAATGTACAGAATGTAAGAGACCGCATTTAAAAACTGCCATAAGTAGGTGACAAAAAATATTCACGTGACTCAGGTCACGCAACAGCTGTGTAGAACTTTTAAAACTTTTTCTCCTTCTCTTTAGTTTTACGTAGAAATAGTATAAGCCCAAAACAATACAAGAATAGATTGAAGGAATGTTTTAGTTCATTCTTTGTGTGTCTTCAGTAAATAAAATCCTCTAAATTGAGCTCACCCAAACTACTACTTTTCATTTCATTCATTTCATTGTTCAATTTTTGGCAACACTGGTTCGCGATTTTGTGTTTTTGTCAGCGCGAGCCTGAATTGCCCAGATTTTTTATTTCATATTATAATAGAAGTAGTGCCAAACTTTATCACAGTGTTTATTTCAATTCGATATTAGACATACCAAGACCCATTTTAAGCCTCTAAAGTGCGCAAAATGGCTTTGTTTCAAAGAACCACCAAACCAGAGAAATAAAGCAAAACTCCATGCAATTCCTATTGATAGAAAGTAGAAGAGTATTGCCATCATTTAAAATTAAAATTGTTTTCTGGCGCTGCAAATTGTTTAAAAGCAAGCGCTTTCAATTTGTTTAATTTTAAGCCTGATTATTGCGTAATAAATCAAGCAAAACCGTTTTTCCGAATTTCCCGAAAACAATAGAATTCCAGAACGTTTAAGTAATATTTTCGAAGATAGCTCCCCAAAGGTGTTCTTCTGGCAAGTTATCAGGATTTTCGATTTTTTGAGCTTGTCCGCCGATTCTCGATATTTACAGTCAGAGCCTCTTAAATCCTAAAATGAAGAATTTTGATGCCTCCAAAGCGAAAGGACAGACCAATAACTTCTTCGTCATCATCTCCAGAGTTTAACAACTCCCCGGACGAAAAAAGATCGAAACCCGGGGCTGACGAAGTATTCGAAGCCGCCAACATGGTGGACGCCCTAGGCGTCAAAATTGAGGCAATTTTGAAGAAGCTAGAAAAGCTTGATGTCATTGAATCTCAACTCAATGAGGTCCATTAACAAGAATGGCGAATATCGAAGAGACAATAAGCAGATTGGACTCAGAGGTTAAAGTCTTAAATAACCAACAGAAGAAGCTGAAAAAGAATGTGGAGGAGCTACAGAAAGGTATGGAATACACCGAGGATGATATAAGCGATTTACAACGCGACAACAAGAAACTTGAGAACGACGTATACGAGTTGAAGAAGCAACTGATGTACATGGAGAACTACTCCAGGCGGGAAAATCTCAAATTTTTTGGCCTCCCAGAAAACATCGGCGCATCACTCAACAACATGAACGTGGAAGAAGGATTACCCCGTCAGCACGATGCATCAGAAAACACCAAAGAAATTATTTATAAATTTCTCGAAGACCAGCTTAAAATTGATCGCCCACGCGAAAAAATCGAGTTTCAGAGAGTGCACCGTTTAGGAAAGCCAAACCCTCAAACGTCTCGCCCCATCATCGCGAGGTTTCTCCGATACTCCGACCGAGAACTCGTTATGGAACAGGCACGAAAACACCTCAAAGATAGCGAGACCCTCCATGTTTTTGACGACATCCCGAAGGAACTGTACGATCTCAGGAAAGAGCAAATGCAGAAATTGAAAGAAGCTCGACAGAGAGGCCACACGGCTTATTTCAGCAAAGCACATCCGGATAAGCTGTTTGTCAACGGCAAACATATTGCCCCAGGTCGGCCTTTGGAGTAACCAAGACTTAACTTTATTCATATTTATATATCCTTTTGCAACAACTTTATTTAATATTTAACTTTATATATTTTGCTACCATTGATAAGGAGCTAGAAACTGGTGATATTAGCATCGGCATATATAGGTTGTGTTTGAAAGATCGACTTTCAATGCTGTTTCCCAGACCGATTTTCTTTATTTTTAGCTTTTGTGCGTGTATATATCCGTGTATGATTCAATGTTTTCCTTTCTCCTTGTTGCGTCCATATTCACATATTTGTACCTTTTATGATAATCACCAAATCACTTTATTGGATAGCTGCTCTCTCGACACGTCGTGCGAAGGGACTGACATTCCTTTTTGGGTATATAATGCAAACGTTAATGCGAGGTGACGATATGATAATTTGCTCCCTAAATGTAAGGGGTTTGTCCAACGATAAGAAGCGAAGAGAAACCTTCTTAAGGTTGAAGAAAAAGCAATTCTCTATCTACTTCTTACAAGAAGTGCACAGCACAAAAAAATCCGGCGCTCCGAATGGGGGTACTCAACCATATTTACGGAATTTTCCAGCTCTAAAGCAGGTGTTGGCATCTTATTCAATAACAACTTTCAATTCAAAATACAGAAATGCTTAACGGACCCAGGAGGAAGATTCATTATCGCTGATATAGAAACCGAAGAAAGAACATTAACACTTGTGAACATCTACGCGCCAAACAACGATGACCCCTCTTTCTTCAGGGTTGTCAGTGAAAAAGTGTCTTCTTTCGAATGTGACTTGATAGTTTTCGGTGGTGACTTCAATCTAGTTTGCGACATCCAAAAAGATAAAAAAGGCGGTGCTCCTACAAGGCACTGGAAATCAAGAGAGGAAGTGTTATCTATGGTGGCCCAGCATTCTCATAGCAATATCATGCAAGAAACTGCCCAAATGATAAAAAAATCAAGTGATTTTATTAAAAACACTTTTGAAATATCAATCAAAGTGAAATAATTTAAGACTGTTTTTTTTTTATTTTCAATGTAATTTAAATAAAAGCAAAAACAAAAACGAAAGCAAGTAGAAAAAATAAAAAATAATAACCATCAATTAAAAAAAAAAGAAAAAAAACATAACTGAATCAAACTAAATGATAAAAAACGACATGTGAAATCTAAGTAGGAAAATTCGACGTGAAAAATTCTGAACATGTCAAAGTGAAAAGCGAAACGATTGTCACATGTTCACGATATGGCCCAGTGTTCTCATAACAAAAACAAAGCAAAAACAAAATGATTCTCACATGTTAATATTTGGCAATAATGATCTGGCCCGGTGTTCTCATAACAAAATCAAAGTAAAAAGCGAAACGATGTTTGACTATAATGATCTGGCCCGGTGTTCTCATAACAAACCCAAAGTAAAAAGCAAAACGATTTTCGAACTTCAACGACGTGGCCCACTGTTCTCATAGCACCGCCTGCCCTGTGAATTGTGACGCACTAAAAAGTGCATGCCGCCTGTAAACCTCACAGTTTTATAGGTTACAATAGACTAACCTTTCCTGTATTTCGGAAGAAAAGAGGCTGCCATTAAACAACTTTTATCCCGCTAAATGTTATCCTGCTAAACCGACAACAGCCCAGTTTTCTCATAGCCGGAGCTACTTGCCGACAGCGGATTTACGAGAACTGCTCCGAGAGGGGGCTTGGACCTGAACCTTGAAACGAGGCTGAGAGCATTTCCCACGCATTTTTGATCGCTTTCGTACTTATATCCTGCGGCGGAGCTGTACAAAATGAGCCGAATTAGGAATCCAGAGTGGGAAAGCGACGAAGATTTAGAAAAAGATTTGAGAAAATATGTGTTGGAAAACCTGAAGAGAAATGAAGTACTGGACTTTCTCAAACGCGACTATCCGCAGTATGCGTGGAGCTTGGGGACGCTCAGTCGACGATTAAACTACTTTGGCATAACGTATGTCAATTATGATGTCACCGTCCAGGAAGTAGAGAAAGCTGTTTGCGAGGAGAACGACGGCCCTGGGCAGCTTCTGGGTTATCGTGCCATGCACAGGAAAATACGTGAACAACACCAGCTCGCCGTTCCGCGAGGTCTGGTGTACGACGTCATGACGAAGGTTGCCCCGGAAGGACTTGAAGGTCGAAGGAAGGTTGGTCGTGGTAAAAGAAGACGGGGTGCTACGGGTACATTCACTTCTCTGGTAGGTTCTGAATAAATTAAGCCCTTTGTATGAAAAGATAGTGTAACTAACCCACAGGCCGACTCTGTTTAATTATTACATATTGCTGTTGTTGTTGTTCTTATCAACAACGAGAGGATGCCCTGAGGATTCTTGTGTTCCACACGTATAAAGCTTAAGCTTAGCCATGGGAAACGAAACTTTTTTATGAGAATGGCCTAATTTGTGTTTAAATACAGAGTTAAAAAGAGAAACAGCAACAACAACAGTCAACTGATTGCATCCTACACCTTTTTTTAGAATGTATCCTGATTTGGGATGAGGTCAAATGAGTAACAGAAGCAGACAGTGTATACTCGAAAATGGACAGTATTAGATGATCTGATGTGCCTACTGTGTTCCAATTTTAGGGACCAAATCACACTTTTTCAGGAGATGGTCATGACAAGTTGATGGACTTTGCAAAAGACACTTTTCCTCTTGCTGTTTATGGGATGCAAGACGTCTTTAGTGGATACCTCCTTTATCTTAAAGTTTGGGTGTCAAATTCCAACCCAAAGCTTATAGGCAGGTAGTATTTAGAACACTTGTATAAGTCAAAAGGTATATATTTTAATTCCATGTGTCCTCCACTACTGTAAATTAATTAATATGTGTCACAAACTATGACAGTGTTTCACTTCAGTGATAAAATTTTCATCAACCAGAAGGTACTGGTAATACCCTGGTAGAGGGGGGACCCTAAAATGGCGTATGCGGGGACGTGCTGCTGGACAGGGTATGGTTTTTGGCCTCTTTGTCCTGAACCGGAGTATGTAATTCTATGCAAGTCTGCCTAAACAGGTCTGAACGTGTCCTAAAAATTAAACAAAGGGCATTTTGTGGGAATAAATGTTAATTCTATTAGAACAAATCTTAATAATCTTGTTTTTAACTTAAAGGAACCTGTTGGCCTTTGTGTTCATACCAGTCATTCAGAGGGAAATGGATATTTTCAGGGAAACAATTTGGAATTCCCATAGGATCAGGAAGCAGAAAGATGCTCAGCTTCCTAAGGGGGTTCCCAATCACGTTTACCACTTTCCTGAAAACTATGGAGCTGAAGACTGTGGTATGAAATTTCACTTTCTTTTCCAAACATATAGTTTAAATAACAGTATTGGTATATATTAATTATTTTAAATCACCATTGTACATAGCCTGAATTTCAGCCGTCTCCTCTGGTCACTCACTCCCGAGAGAGACGTCTGAATCAATGAGCCGCTAATGCCGTCCAGTGACGTCACGGCGAATCAATGTTAATTTATTCGAATTATTTCTGTTCCCGCGAAAAAATTAGCTTTTGCAGCCCTCGAGTCGATGATAGACGCACGCCTGTCGCTCGATGGCAAGGATCAAGCCCTTTTGTTTTGCTTCTGTGTTATGTTTTCCATCGCAACTATTAAACTAGTGGTTTCCATTGGAAAGTGAAGTGCTGCGGGTAAAGCGCATGCAGTGGTTTAACGGCCAAAAGTGAATTAAACACAAATATCTTGGTCGTTGGTGAAACGCGTGTCGGACAAGTGCCCGTGAGACGTCAGTGACGCATCCGTGACACAGACCTGACGAGTAGGTTTTTCCCCTAAATCTTCGTCATGAATGAAAGAACGGAGAACGAAGTACAACAATTATTTTTAGGTAATATTTGACTCAGAAGTGACCTGCTTTGCTTAAAAAAGCGTTTACTCAAATAAGAATTGCTTTACCTCAAAAAACGAATCGCGTTCAATCCTCGCTTCATCGTGCAAAGCGCTTTCTTCACCTGCTTTCAAACTCTTCGCCGCCTTCGCCTGAAACGTAGCTTCCTACACGAAACAGGATTTCTCCGCTATAAGTTTTCCAAATCCCACTTTACCGACGGTCGAGTGTTCCAACTTTAAAATGGTGTGACTCAATGAAATAAATACAACAAAATAGAAGAATCCTCGATAAAACATCGAATTTAATAATACTGCACAGTTCCAGGAATTGCTAAAAATATTCTGCGAAACGTATCGGCTGCAATTCAAGATAATTTACCTTCACTTGCTTTCAAACTCTTCGCCGCCTTCGCAAAAAGGTGGCTTTCTACACAAAACAGGATTTCTACATCCCACTTGGTCATTCATGAGAGCAACCAAGGGAGAAATAACAATAATGATACAGCGTGCTTCAAATTGTGTACACGATTTGGAGAGTTCACTTGCAACAAGTGGTGCAATCTGGAAAATCATAGATTTCCCATAACTCGTCGGAAGATTAACGAAAACATTTTCCCTCGACAGGAAGTGAAAGAGAGCGTTTACCCGTTCGGGGTATAACTTAGTTAACCCAAGATTCGATACTGCTTCTTTGAAAGCCTTCGCACAAACTGGAATCCCCGCAACCGCCACTTTGTAAACATTCCTCGCACTTTGAATAATTAATGAAATAATTCATGCGAATAATTGAGAATCAGCCAATCAACACCGCTGTCTGGTTTTTGGACAGTGACGTCACTGGACGGCATTAGCGGTTAATTGATTCAGACGTCTCTCTCGGGAGTGAGCGACCAGAGGAGACGGCTGAAATTCAGGCTACATTGTACACAATGTCATGAAAGTTGATGAATTTAACTTAAAGAAAAATTTGGCAAAAATCAACAGCACAGAATGTTTTTAATTGATTTTCTTAGGACAAGCCTTTGATGATTTACTGTTTTATTTGATCATGAGCCGTGGTTAACCCTTAAATGATTTACGAACAGTCTTTCCAAGAAAGCATTATGTATGAAATTTTCTGCACTAGTCAAATTAATACACCACATCTGTCATACCCAACTGAACAGTTAACTCTCTCTATGATGGACACTGTCAGGACCAGCACCCACTTTCTATGTTAGCAAGGTCAGTCTACCTTACAGAGACTCAGAGTTACATTTACTTACTTGACAGTACCAGTAATTGTGAGACAGAGGATGAGGGTTTACTCTTTTAAGTTATCATATGTTTGTTTGGACAAAAAACTCCTGCAATTTCATACACTTTGCCAATGTTATTGACAATGTCAGGGGCCGACTGTTTGTCCATAACATAGGTGTTAATTTTAGAGAGGTGACCGTTATAAGAGTGTTCACTGTAGCCCATTTATTGTTCAGGTTGGCCAGTGTCTGAAGAGTCTCTTGATGAAGCTGCTGAATTGTCAGGTGTTCTACAGGAGGGAAATGATTTTTTACCACCTGAAACAAGAGAACAATGCGAGAGAATAATACCAGAAGTGGACAATGTCAAACCCAGGGATGCTGCTGATACCTACCTCTTCTTAAAGGCCCATTATCCTGTTCAGCACTAAACTTGCATTTGTGTTGTTCCAGAAAATGTTGATACCCTCCTATGGAAGGTTTTTGGTTTGTCCCTCCATCTCCTCTGGAAATTTTACCTTTACCTTGTTCATGAATTTTTTCAGTTTTGAATGTCAAATTTTGAGCCCTTTTCCAGTCCACCTTGAGGGAAACTAAGCACTGATGTTCAAAATTGGTGCATGACTGCATGCACCTAATCTATACCAATAATATTATTTAGGCAGCTAGAATTATGACTGCTCCTTGCAGATGGGATGCACCATAGCATTGTATTGACTGGGTTTGCCAGCAATTTACTGATCTCAATAAGGAAGAAACACTATTGAATACTTATGCACTTTTCTTGTGTTTATATTTTAAATTAACTGATCATACAGCTAAGTTGTACAGCTAAACTGTTGGGAAAAATACATAGAATGTTCAAACATTGTCTTCAAGAGCAACCTCAACTAAACTCAAAACTGTAACAAACCTTAAGACTTTCAGTAATACTGATGTAAAAGAAACTTACAAAGTACAGGCTTAACTTGAACCTTTTCTAATATGATCTAATATTTGCCATTGATGATTCTAGAATGCTGTTGTTAAACATTTGTAGTCAAATCTACGCAGTTGCTGACATCTTCAAAAAATTATGTGATTAAACTATTACTGACACGAAAGACGTGCACCCTTATCCCAAAATGAATATGGTGCCCAGATTTTTAAGAGTACCTCAAATGCAGCAGAATCTTGTTTACTCAACATGATTTTTTTTCTTACCCCTAGTTGCATTGGTGGAGGTACCAATATTAAAACATGGTTTGGAAAATTTGAAAACTGACCCTAAGTTGTGATCTGATCTGATAAGTTATGATTATCTCTGTCAGTACTGTACACTGTATAACGAAGGTTAAGTCCCCCTTGGAATTTCGTTCACTGAAACTGATCTTGTGGCATTTCTGGCAAATCTAGCATTTCACAATACTTGTTACATACATGTTTCTTTGAGAATTCCCCCATGGCAATCGTTGACAAATTTCCACAACAAAAATAAATTTCGGATGTGTTGTCACAAAGTTCTGCTGTGGCAATTTCTGGATCGTACAATTGATATCCAGAGCCCTGAATGTCCAGTAACATGAGCTTCTGGTTCGTAGACTCAAAAGTATAGTGAACCAAACACTCTGCCTTTAAGCGTAGCTCCTTTGGTTCAGCAGTGCACTTCTGTGGAAGGCTGCAACATTCTCCATTGTTGTTGATGTATTTGATGAAGTTTCATGGAACAAATTCTTCAATTGTCGCCGGTTCATCCTCAAACTGTGAGAAGAAGACTCGGTTGTACTGAAAGCACTGTCCAAATTGGTTTGGTACTTTTGAGCAGAACTGCTTGGTCAGCTGTCTTGCAACAGCATGCATCTGCACCTGTTTTCTGGTGTGAACTTCCTCTGTGGTTTTCAGGGTATCCTTGATGGCATCTTTGGCTTTGGGATTGTACTTCTTGATGACCCATTTATGGCTGTCAATGGGGTTGGAACTTGTTGCCAGAAAGGCGTCTCTAAACCCACCAGAAGAGAACTTTTCCACATCAACTAGCAATTCCAATGATGCTCCCACACTCCATTCACCTGTTTTGACATCAAATTTCTCTAGCAAAAGAGTAGCCTTCTGTCTTGCTTTAGGTTTTACCAGCTTGCCTGCGTGCATGAGCTCAGATACTGAGACAGATTTTGGGTATTCTGTCTCAGCAAACACTGGAGGTGCCTTGACCGTGTGACCTTTGTTGCAATTTGATGATGAAGAGGCCCTCTTTAAGGAAGAGGCACAAGACTGACTGATACTCAGAACATCACTTTCGCTTTCTTGATGTACTGCAAATCGCACAAGGTATACCTAGCCAAATACAAAACATATGTAAGCATTTTTCAACATTTCAACAACTAAAACAACTTGGTGGTTTTTGCTCCACCCAGCAACCTTTCCATACAAATCATTACACACCAAAAAAAAAACAAGAAATGGGCGGTCTTAAATGAGCAACATTACTTCTTTCACCATCTACTTTTATTTACAGTTCTGACAACTATTTCGCATTTCGACCATTTTTATACTTGGCAAGGCCACGTGACAACGATTAGGGAAAGGGCCTCTTCGTTATACCAACCCCCCCCCCCCCCATTCCTTCAGGGATTGAGAAAAGGGTCGCAATGTATATTAACATATATTCATGTACAATGATGATGTAGGTGTTTGCAGAGATTAGTCAAAATTCATACCTTGTCTTTTCGATGCGGTATTTGATTTATGTTGGTACATGAAGGCCCTTTGTTTGATACCAACACGTCGCACGTACTTGGTGGTAAATTGAAGTGAGCCGCACAGGCCTTCTTAAGGTTATTCAAAAAGTAAGCTCACTGAATTCAAAAGAAACGAATTCTCTCGGTTGCACTGGCCGGTAGGTCTGCTTGTTGTCAGGCTCTGTGGCCAGCCTTTGAACGACCAGTTCGTGAGGTGCAGCACCAGTTTTGCCCCGCTGCGCCGCTGGGTCAATTCGCGTTCTTTTCTGGCGCATCTTTCCTTCAAGGTCATCCCAAACGTCTTGACGTCTCTTGGGAGGCATATTTTCAAGAGAAAAAGATCGATCGAAAGTAAAATAGCGTTTGTTTACCGGTAATATTGGCTGCGATCAAAAAAGCGCGGGAAATGCTCTCACCCTCGTTTCAAGGTTCAGGTCCAAGTCCCCTCTCGGAGCAGTTCTCGTAAATCTGCTGTCGGCAAGTAGCTCGGGCTATGAGAAAACTGGGCTGTTGTCGGTTTAGCAGGATAACATTTAGCGGGATAAAAGTTGTTTAATGGCAGCCTCTTTTCTTCCGAAATACAGGAAAGGTTAGTCTATTGTAACCTATAAAACTGTGAGGTTTACAGGCGGCATGCACTTTTTAGTGCGTCACAATTCACAGGGCAAGCGGTGCTATGAGAACAGTGGGCCACGTCGTTGAAGTTCGAAAATCGTTTTGCTTTTTACTTTGGGTTTGTTATGAGAACACCGGGCCAGATCATTATAGTCAAACATCGTTTCGCTTTTTACTTTGATTTTGTTATGAGAACACCGGGCCAGATCATTATAGCCAAATATTAACATGTGAGAATCATTTTGTTTTTGCTTTGTTTTTGTTATGAGAACACTGGGCCATATCGTGAACATGTGACAATCGTTTCGCTTTTCACTTTGACATGTTCAGAATTTTTCACGTCGAATTTTCCTACTTAGATTTCACATGTCGTTTTTTATCATTTAGTTTGATTCAGTTATGTTTTTTTTCTTTTTTTTTTTAATTGATGGTTATTATTTTTTATTTTTTCTACTTGCTTTCGTTTTTGTTTTTGCTTTTATTTAAATTACATTGAAAATAAAAAAAACAGTCTTAAATTATTTCACTTTGATTGATATTTCAAAAGTGTTTTTAATAAAATCACTTGATTTTTTTATCATTTGGGCAGTTTCTTGCATGATATTGCTATGAGAATGCTGGGCCACCATAGTTATCCTTTAAAGAAAAATTCGAGCTTGCTGATATCTGGCGAATGCATAATCCGGACATTATGCGCTTTACATGGAAAAGGTCAAACCCTGAAATTCAATGCCGCTTGGATTATTTTTTGATAAGTGATTCTCTCTGTCCAAACGTTTTTGAAGCTGAGATCCTTCCCGTGGTACCGAACTGACCACTGTATGATTACTGTTAGAATCAGCGCCACAACTAACCCCAGAGGACCAGGCTTCTGGAAACTAAATACCCACTTTCTAACAGAAAACGAGTACACAGAATTAATTAAGAAAACTATAGGAGATGTCTCAAAGGAATTGACAAAATCAAAAGAACACTAATGATTAATGATTATTCCAAAGGGGGACTGAAAATGCTAGACATTAAAAGTTTTAATGACGCCTCAAAGGCAAAGTGGGTTCAAAGATATCTAGACCCTAACAACAAAGGATAATGGAAATTGTTTCTTGATTTTTTCTTAGGAAACCGCGTTACAACAGCACTTTTCTCCGGTAATCTTGATCCAAAGGATGTTGCCTCTCTAGAAATTGAGGATCCCTTTACTAAGGAACTTATTGAGGTTTGATGCCGCCTCAATTTCAACCGCAGCCCACCATCTCTCTCTCACATGCCAATATGGTACAATTCTCTTGTACGTATAGAGGGTAAGCCGCTTTTTTTACAAAAGCTGGTATTTGGCAGGAATTAAGAAAGTAAGCAATCTCCTTGACGAGACTTCGTCAAAGGATTTGACTGAAAGCCAACTTTCTTCAATACCGCAGCATTGTGACAGCAGTTTTGGGCGTGAAGCACAACTCTGACTGTTCTCAAATGTTAAATACTGAAACACTACTGGGGTCAAAGGATTTTTGCAAATTAGCCTACACTGTACTCATTGAATGACATGCATCCCTGCCCGCAAAGAAATCAAAGTAAATGGAAATCTGATTTCCAAGCACATGGTGCTGAAATGATTGATTGGAGTAAGTCGTACAGTCTGCCTTTTCTATACACTGGCGAATCCAAACTGCAAATTTTCCAGTTTAAACAACTCCATCGACGAATTTCCACAAAGATATCTTTTCAAAATTGGGCTGATATCAAGCGAGCTGTGTTCTTTCTGTGAAAGGTCAACGGAAACCCTCCTACATCACTTTTGGGAATGTCCTCAAATCAAAATCTTCCGGAACGAAGTTAAAGACTGGCTGGGTACCTTCTCCTGTTTTTCGACAAAAAGTTTCACCCTCCAGTCATGTTTGGGATTTGTGGAAGATGCTTCCGATCTCCTCTTCCACCACGCCCTTTTAATAAGCAGATATCACATTTTTGGGCAAAATCAATGCACCACTGCCCCTCACGCGAACTTTTTGTCAAGAACTTTTTCACCTGCTTGGAAGTAGAAAGACGCTTTTCGCTTTAACATGGACTTTTACAACATCTAACAAAAAATGGGGAGCTTTCCTCGCTGAACAAGAACACTAGCTTCTCTTTATTTTGGGCGATTTTTTATTTTCTATTTTAGTCGTCTCCCTTTGCGCCTGGATGTGGAGAGAACAGCGAAATTTCTACTATCTATTTTTTTCTTATATTAGCAGCCATCCAGTTTGCTCTTACCGCTCTCAAAACAAATAATATGAAAAAAAACAAAGAAACAAATTAAACATCTTCTTTCGTTAACACTTCCCACAACTAAATTAATTAAATAAAAATAACGTATGCTGTAAGAATGAAACATAATGTTTAATAAGTAAATAGATGATTATCTCTATTATTATTATTATTTTTTCCTGTAACTAAGTGTAAGGAAGTATTTAATTTTTTCCATGTAATAGTAGCGTTAGTGTAAGTATATGTAAATGAGTGTGTAAATATAGTACTTATGCGTAAGTAAAGTAAATGTACGGAACTGTAAGTAAGATAGAGTATGTAACAGTAAGTGCAAGTGTATGTAATAGCATTCAATAAAAAAAAAAAGGTGCAAGAAGCCTATTCACATTTCAACACAAATCTGTTGAAAATGGAAAACAAAGAAGATCAGCACCTAGATGCCCCTGGAGAACCTTCATCAACACCCCGTTCTCTTCAAAGACATGCCTAAGTCTGCTGAGCCGGTCCCCAAGGTCCTAATAGATATGTACGATAACGGTGCCAAATTTGTTCGTGTACCAAAGTCATTGAAGACGGATGAAGTCATTGAAGAGGGACGAACAAGCGGTGAAGCTCAAAAAGGAGTTAGCTGTCTCCTTCTCGGTTGACACTGTCGTATCAACCCAAGATATTAATTTTGGGTTTCGACGTGGCTGGTATCGACATTGACACCGTTTTGTCTGTGCAGCGCCGAGCTTCCAACAACACATGGGTTGTCGCGTTAAAAACACCTGAAGCCAAGAACGCCATTCTCGGAGTAAACAGCATAGCTATTTCTGGCTGTACGGTGTTTCTGGGGGATTGTGAAAACCACTTCCAGATTGTTAAAATTTACGAAGCGCCTGCTGATACTGTTATTATTGGCTGCCTCTCCAGGTTCTTTCCGACGAGATAAAGTTGTCGATTGCATTTATAATGACATTCGCACTGCCAGGATGAGGGTGAATAAGACCATACCCTTGTCATTGTACATCACTGGGGAGCCACTGAGAATCTGGTATCTGATGCAGCCTAAGATGTGTTGCCGTTGTTGTGCAGAAGATCATCTGGTGAGGGAGTGTCGCACGGCCAGGTGTTTTAATTGCGAAATGCCTGGCCATCAAGCAGACGAGTGCACATCGCCGGCGCTCTGTTCCGTCTGTCTCGATGAGAGTCATCCCGCCATCTCCTGCCCTTTCTTGTTCTTGAGCACGAACATCAAGGAAAATCCCGGGAATGCTTCTTACGCCAATGTTGCGAAAACTATGACCAGGAAAACCGATGGTTTGTTGTCATACGCTAGTGCGGCCTCACGTTTCCCGGAACAAGTTGAGGCCATTAAGGCGGTGGGGGCGGCTAGTGGTTCCAGTCTGGCTTCACGTGCACTGGCAAAGATAGCGGCCGCCAATACGAAATCGCAGAAATCAGCACAGAAACCTTCGCAGAAATCATCAAAATCGTCGCAAAATTCACCGCAGAAGGAGAAGAAGTCCGAAAGGATGTCTACAGAAAGCGAGTCCAATAGTGAAAGCAATCGTGTGCGGGAGCGCTGTAAGCACGACCGTGACCGTGACTGCAATAAGTGCCATGTGTCACCATTCCGGCGATTACTACAAGGAACACGATCGTTCCAAAGATTACTATCAACGAAAAGATAAGATCAAGGATTATCGCTCTTTTGACAATGATGGTGATGATGACAGCAAAATGGAGTGGATTCAGGTCAAGCGTAAAAATCGATCGAGCCGTTAGTATTACCAATGTCTCTTAAGATTTTATCGATTAATGTTAGGGGTCTTGGTACCCCCGCTAAATGTAATAAGAGCGTTTGCACTAGAGCTGTTTCGCATAAGAACACTCCGTATGTTCATGATTCGTTAATAGTGAAAACACCTTCTATTTATGCTAATAACGAGAAAAAAAACACAAAGACATGTCATGCTTCGTCAACTTCTTTATTCATATATTACACTGGCCAATGTGAAAAAAGACCAGTTTTGAAAAAGAAGTTATATATTCTCAAACAGAACGATGTGCCTTTGTGCCAGAAAAGTACATAATTCGACAACGATCGGCTGGAACCATCGTGGATGGCGCCATAGGCTACCAACAGCCTGATATGTTTTCACATGCTTGATGGTGTGTTCGATCAGAATTCGACACTTTGAGTGTTTTCGATTAAATTTGCGTGCAAGCCGCTGTTCGTGTCTCGGCATTCTACGAATTTGTATCGCACGAAAAGGGGTGAGCAAAGGGGCAACGTCCGCATAACCTTTGTCGGCCAAGAGCGACACGCCGACAGGCAAATCGTAGTTTGTCCTAGGTCCAATTCTCTCCATTAAAAGACAATTTCCCGAATCGTTCATTGCACCTAAGAAACCTGCTTGAAGGAAGACAATGTTCCCACAATTGTCAATGATTAGCTGGGTGTTCATTAAATGATAATGACGGTGGCCACTGAAAAACTCTGCTTGTGGTTCGCTTTGGGGACGAAATATTTCGTGGGGTGTGCCGTCAATACACCCCACAGCATCAGGAAACGAACGCCAATTTCCCCTCATGTTGTTCCACTCTGCATTAGGCGGCCAGGTTACCTGATTCGAAAAATAACGCCACAACACTGGAACGACACCATGGATTATACTTGATATAGTTGCGGGGCTCACATCAAAAAATAAGGCTAGAGTGTCAATGCATGGATATTTCCTGAGCCACATTAAAGTTAGAAGCACTTTATTTATGTTGCTCAGTTTGCTCATCCTCGATCTCTGTCGGACTCCTCCCCTTCTGGTTAACCTTGACAACTGTACTGATACACGGGTTGTTATGCTGACCAAAGTTTCAGGCAATTCTCCGGTGTTTAGCCAGAAAAGGAAACGTTGATTTTCTATGTCAGCACAAACATTTCTTCCTCTGAAATCTGATCCAAAAAATGTCGGGTCCAGGCGCTGCATTATTGGCAGAAGTTGGTCTCCATGGGGGGGATTGACTAGTGATACCAGTAAAAGCAATACTGGTAAAATCCACCGTAATATTCCATGGCGTGAGCGGTTAACGGGCGGCGGATAAAGTGTTGAAAGAATATATAAAATATAAAGAACGAACTGGAAATTTCGTCTCAAGGTTCGTCTTCTTGGCATAGTGACTTGAAAATGATTTGGGCCGTGGGGGAATTTGTACAAAAATTAATTACATTTTAGGAGAATGAGAATGTGCAAACTAAGGCCAAAGAAAGGGTCAACGAATCCCCTGTGTTTCACATTCATAGATACGGGATATTAGTTCTCTGGGGGGTTTTGTAGTTGGCTTTTGATCAATTGGCTTGTAAGTAAATGGGAAATTCCCATGGACGATGATTTCTTTCACTAATGAATCTTGGTGAAATCTTTGTACCATCCAGTTGGTTTGTAAAATGCCGTGAAATTCCCATGGGGCCCATGGGCGATGATTTCTTTCACTAATGAATCAAGGTGAAATCTTTGTACCATCCAGTTGGTTTGTAAAATGCCGTGAAATTCCCATGGGCGATGATTTCTTTCAAATGAATCAAGGTAAAATCAGTGTACCTTCCAGTTGGGAGGAGTCGATATTGTTGTACAGATCCTCATTTGCTTTGTTCATGTCATACTGTAGCTGCGAAAGACTGAATGCCAAAAGTGCTTAACTTGCTAAATATTTGCTATATAAAGGCATCCAGAAAGATCCCTGATCACAACCATCGAGAGAGGTTCTAGCACTATGGCAAAAATTTGGAGGCCTGACGATTATGATCAGCTAAATGACGATGGTTTTCAAGGTATTTTCTTTCAGCACCATCTCATTTCCGTGTATCTAGGAACTATAGATCCTAACGTATATATTTCTTTTAATTGCCTTACAGTTGAATCCCCTGGCAAGAGCAAACCTCAACGCTACCATGTAACACAACAAGAACAACGGCTGGTATCGAGAGCGTACCAGGCTTGCACCTCATGGGAAGAGATGTTTGCCTACGTTAAGACACGCGTAAGGGAAATGCCGGGAAACAACAAGACCCAGGAATATTATGGAACGGCCAGTACGAAATCCGCCATCCAAAGGATGAAGCGAATTATCAACCTAGAGCGAAAGCAAGGACACGAAAAACCCAAACAATCCACAAGCATGGCGGCCGACAGGGACATGCGCTACGCAAGCAAGTCTACGCCCGAGGAAAGGAGGCAGAGAAAGTTCAACTCAGCAGTATTGATAAGCAGTGAGTCAGAAGAAGAGGCCTCAAGCTTGAAACCGGCATGCGCAGAGCAAGATCCCGAAGAGATGACAAAAAGTCCCCCACTGAAACGCAAGCGGAAAAGAGAAGCACCGGGAAAAAAGGCTTACGAAGCGCATACTCAGATGTGCGACAGAGCCGTGAAATTGATGAGCAGAGTCCAAAAAATGATTGACGACATGAGCTCCGACTCTGATGACTAAAATTTGATATATATCTATGTGATGTTGACTCACTATCAGTTTGTTTTGTTTTTGGTTTAAAAAGTTGTGATTACTAGTTGCTTTGTTCCATTTCCCATTTCTTTATACAAAGAGGAGCTCGACTAGAAAATTGAACGCAATAACAAAAATAATAAAGAAAGTGACGAAGCATGACATGTCTGCGTGTTTTTTTTCTCGTTATTAGCATAAATAGAAGGTGTTTTCACTATTAGTGAATCATTAACATACGGAGTGTTCTTATGCGAAACAGCTCTACTATGATCTCTTTTTATTACAGGAGATTCGTGTGTCCTGTAAGAAACAACCCGATAATATAGTGCGTATTCGGCCTGGTGAATGTTTTTGGTCTTTTGGGAGAGGCAAATCCGCTGGCGTGGCGTTATTTGTCTCTCATAGATTTTCTGGTAAGATCTCTAGATTTTTATTTGATTCTGATGAAACAGTATTCAGTGCACTGGTAATACTAGCATCTGGCAGTTTTAACGTTGTCAATCTTTACGCTCCAAACACTGTCCCTGAGTGCAAAATCTTTCTTGGGAATTTACATAATTATTTTATCTATCAAGGTGATCTCATTGTTGCCGCTTAATCGTGTCGATAACGCGTTAGATCGTTTGCATTTTGCCAATTCACCTTTACCCGATAAATAGAATTTTTTCCCATTTTGCAGATTAGCAAAAAAATGTGCTCTCATTGGTATGTGACTATCATCAAGAGATTGTAAGGGTATTTAAGGTTTGATTGGAAGTTTATTCACTCTCTTGGTACTTTTCGCTGGAGGTTACTGTACTTCAGTGTGGCTTTTAAATTTTACAGCTATTTGTGTTTGTTCTGTCTGCTCCATGCCGGGAGATCTTGAACCTGGAGTTTCTGGCGCTGATTCTGGTGATTCGTCTGGTGGAGCTTCTGACAATGCTTCTGGTGATTGGTCTGGTGCCGTTTCTCCGGCTGTCCTTGCTTTCTTAAATGCCGAGAAGGATGCTATTCTTATGGCTGTGAACACCCAAATTCAGGGTCTTAAAAGTAATTTACTCAAAGCATAGACTGACTTGGCATTGCAGATTGCATCCAAAGTTCAGCCAGATTCGTACGTTTTCAAAAAGAAAGGAAACAAGCAACAATTCAAGTTTAATTCAAGTTTAAGGTAGTCAAAAGAAGCGTATCAGCCCTCAAAGCCCTGGAAGGCGGGAACATTTCGAAAGCAAAGGAGGAGCTGAACGAAGGTATTTCATTGACTAATAATGGACAAAAAATTATCAAATTAGCAGAAAAGTCTGAATTTGGGTGGGCTACGGTTCAAGAATATGTTGCTGATAATTTGGCTGACAATGATGCTGATGCTTCAAAAATTAAAAAAGCGGAGGAAAGAGCCGCTGCCAAGATCAAGGGGTCTTCAAGAAAAGAAGCCAAAATCTAGCTCGGCTTCTTCCCGTATTTCTTCCAAGTTTGGGAGTGGCGCTGGTGCTGTCACTCCTTGTGTTAATTATTTTCGTCCCCAAGGGCGGTTTTTCAATAATTCCAGCAGATCATTTGACATGTGTTTCCGATGCGGAAGAAGGGGACACTGAGCAAATTGTTGTCCCCTCAACGAAAAAGGAGTTTCCACAGTATCCAGATCTTAATTCCATAGAGCAGTATGAATTTGAACAAGGTGTTGATGATTCTAGTTTTGTTCAAGGTAAATTACGTTTGAATGCTTCCTTTTGGCGCGATGTTATTCAAGGTTCAGCTTTTGTTCTTGACATACCTAATTGAGCATGGTTACAAAATTATTTTTCAAGAGTTGCCGTTGCCCTATTTTATAGATTTTCCACGATTCGACATGAGGCTTTTGTTAGAGGAGCCGTTAATGAGTTGCTTGTCCGTGGCTGTATCAGAGGGGTTTTTAGTTATCCAGTTTTTTGCAATCCTTTGCATGTTGCCAAGCAGTCTTCAGGGAAACTTCGTCTTATTGTAGACTTATCTCACCTCAACAAATCTATCGTCAAGAAGTCAGTCATACGAAGATTTAAGAACAGTTCTCCAGATGTTTTCTCCCGGGATGTTCGTATTTTCTTTCGCTCTCAAGTCAGCTCATCATCATATTGACATTTGCGAGGAACGAACGAAGTTTCTGTCTTTCAAGTGGCCTTCTGCAGAAGGGGTTATGAAATTCTACGAATTTAAGGTTTTGCCATTTGGTTTGACCTCAGCTCCATATGTTTTCACGAAAGTTATCCGTCAGCTAGCCAAGTATTGGAGAGGAAGTGGTTATTTAACTTTAGTTTATTTAGATGATGGTCTCGGAGGGGCAAGTTCAGTTGATCGTACTTCTAAACTTAGCAACAAGGTTCGTCAAGACCTCACCTCATCAGGTTTCACTTCTAATGATGACAAATCATGTTGGGTGCCAGTACAGAAACTAACTTTTCTTGGCTCAGTTCTAGATTTTGAATTGGGGATGATTTACACTCCCAATTACCGTATTCTAAAGATAAAATCTGCATTAGAGTCGTGTCTTCAAAGGAGTGTCATTTCGGCAAGAGAACTAGCTTCTATTACAGGTCAAATCATTTTAATGTCATATGCTGTCGGTAATATCACTAGGCTTTTGACGAGGAGTTGTTATTAATCAATCGAACAGAGACCATCCTGGGATGATTTATCGTGTATTTCTTCTGAGGTTCGTCGAGAACTTTCATTTTACATCAACAACATTGATGCTGTTAATGGTAGACGGATGATTCCCAAGTCTAGTTCGGTTGGTATCGTTTATTCCGACGCTAGTGACACTGGTTTTGGCGGTTACTTGGTCTAGTATGGTCAAGAATTTGTGTCTGGTTCTTAGTCAGATAAGGAAATGCATACTAGTTCCACGTTTAGGGAGATTTTGGCAGTCAAATTTGTTCTGTTATCCTTGCTTGATTGTTTGTCAGGTTGTACAGTCAAGTCGTTCATGGATAACCAAAACGTGCCCAGGATAATTTCATCGGACAGAAATAAGTCTCATTTACAGTCTGACCCTTTGTCTATTTTTACGATTTGTTGCATTTATGGTATTTCGATCGAGACGGAATGGATTCCTAGATCTAAGAATGATCAAGCATATTTCCTTAGTCGGATTTACGACCCTGACGACTGGGGTGTTTCGTGCTCAACTTTTTATATGATTGATCGTATTAGGGGTCCGCACATCGTTGATCGTTTAGCGAATTTTTGAATTACAAACTTTCTAGATTTAATTCTAGATTTTGGAATCCCGCATCTGAAGCTGTTGATGCATTCGTGTTGGATTGGGCTGGTGAGAACAATTATATTTGCCCGCCTATCTGCCTCATTCCTTGGCTTTGCTTCATCTGCGTAGCTGCAACGACTCTGCCACTCTCATCGTTCCCCTGTGGCCTTTTGCTCCATTTTGGCCTATGATTTACGATGGTAATCATTTCCACTACTTTGTTGTCAGTTGGGTGGATTTACCTACTGCCAAAGAAGCCTTCGTTCCAGGTCGATGCCTCAGCATGTTTGGTGTTAAAGACTTGAGTTTTCGGATGCTTGCCCTGAGGATCAGTTTTGATTGTTAGGTATTCTGTTTGTGTCTGTTGTTATTAATTTGTTCTCTCTTTTTAGCTCTGCCAGCTTTCTTTGTACTCTTGGGTCGTGCGGCCTCCAGCGAGCACGTGACACACAATAAGCATGTGTTGTTTTGTTTGTCCTTAATTAAGTTATGCACGGTGGGGTAGGTTGATAGGAATTTTCAAACGAGAGTAGAATTTTTTCGCGTTTTGCAGATTAGCGAAAAAATGTGCTCTCGTTGGTATGTGACTATCAAGGGATTTGTAAGGGTATTTAAGGTTTGATTGGAAAATTTTCACTCTCTTGGTGTTTTTCGCTAGAGGCTACTGTACTTCAGTCTATCTTTTAAACTTTTACAGCTATTTGTGTTTCTTCCGTCTGTTTTGGGATCTGATGTTATTTCACACGTTTATTTATTTTCAGGTTTCATTTTTCTATTTTTTATCTTCTTCAGGTGCCTTCCTTTATTGCCAGTTTATGGGACCAGCTGTGCCCATGGTTCAGGAGAATTGCATATACTGTAAATAGTCCACCTTTTGTCATTAATTATGAAATCATTGATTAATTTAAGAATGAATAGCACATAAAAAGAAAGCGCTTTAATGGACACTTGATCACCAACATTCATTTTGATCACGAATATTTATTTTGTTTTTCTTTTGCATTGACTAGTGAATAGCGTGAGGAAAATAAAACATTAACGCTTTCAATGGACTCATTTTGCCGCCGATTATGGACATTTATTTTTTGATTTTTGTAATTAATTTAGGTAATTAGGGAATTTAATTGTAATATTTTGACTTTTTATCAGCAGCACTTTGGTCGCTGTGTAAATAAAATTTTTATCAAAACAAAATTTTTATCAAAACAAAATTTATTGGAGAAACCAAACGCATGCCTCGTGAACGCTTAGCAGAATACAAACAAGCTACTAACAACCCTAATCATTCTAATGCCTCTGCAGCTATTCCTACTCATTTTAATTTACCAGATCATTCGATTGCAGGCATACGTGTTATTCCCCTGGAATTACAGCCGTCCAAAAAAACACCCCGCCGCCTCTCTTAACTCTATGAGTTAAGAGAGGCTTAACTCATAGAGAGGGGTAGAACTTTTTCACCGGACAGTTTAAACCAGCGGATGAAAACTGACCATGTATCTCTAAAATAGCCCTTCGTAACATTAAAGTAACCTTTCATCCTTTTAGTTTCTTTCACAATAATTTACTATCATATATACTTTTACAAATATTTTTTCATCTATGCTAGTTAACCATTAACTGCTTTTGTTTGCATTTAAAATTAAATACTAGAGCCGTTATGTCCTTCAGTTTAACACTGGCCCTGAAGAAGACTAATTGTACTCTTCAAATATTGGCCTGATTAAAAGTGTCCTTTTGCTGTAGTACCAGCCCTGCAATCAAAAAAGTTCACTTATTTACTTTGAAGCAGAGAACAGAGTTAAAGGCCCACATGCCTATGGAAATGCTAAGGATGATTAAGATAACTTTTAAGGTTGGTAGAGGTAGGAGTTGAAGTCATTAAATATGCTGTTAGAACTCACCAAACATTTCTCCCTTAAATCGGTGTCTTTGTTTTTTCACATTATATTCGAATAGATGCCACCCCCCCCCCCTTAAAGGAGAGGTCAAAAATGAAACTGATACTTTAATTTACTGTAATTTATGCAAAACACGCAAAAATAGGCGTCAATGGGCTAGACAAAGGATTCGACCGTAGCCAAACATAGTCTTAAGCTATCGCAAGTTAACCTTTACTGGGCTGTGACTTGCGATGGCTTACGATTGTGGTCTATGGACGTGAATCGAAATGGCAGCTGGTTCAGCGGAACAAGCGACTTGTTTCACTTGCAGCGCAACATTCCCGAACCCGAATTAAAGCATCATCGGTGAAGTTGTACCTCACGGGCCGATGACATCCAACTAATTTGTAAGGCCCTAAAGTAATTTTCCTTTTTTTTTTCAATGAGAGTGAGAAGTCCACCAAACAGCTGAACCAGCAAAAGGCGCACTTAACCGCCCACAATTGGGCGCAGAAACTCTGTACTGACAAAAATTGTAACAACACATGTCAAAAACATTTGGGACGGCAAATAACGGCAACCAGCTATTAATATCCTACAGCTGAAACAAATTGCTCAGTAACGTGGACGTCACTTATTTGCATCATGTACGTGAAGCAAATTGATCCTGCGCTTTACACAAACACACGTATCATCTCTTATTTCCACTTGGTCATTGTTTTATCCTTTGTAAGGAAATACGAGCGACGTGGAGCAAGTCTACATAACATCCGTATGGACCAAGAATAAGAAGCCTTCAAAATACCAAGCTAGCGCTTTGTGTGGCATGCTTAATTTCAGTACATTCATCTACTACAAATCCAAATTGTTTTTAAAATCGCTTAGTAACTAATTCCAAACAAAAAATGGATACTCTTGGGATGTTTGAATGAGAGTCCGTATTCTGTTAAGAGTTACTCAGCCTGGCAGGTCAAATCAACTTTTCTTCATAGTATACAATATGCACAAGCTCTACAAACCGGAATACTTTTCTGGATCGCTTTACAGTTCTTAACAAATATGGAATATTTCCAGGGCATTGAAATTGTTCGAAAATTTGAGACACTTTCAATGTACGTAAGAATTAAGTGAATTTTTAATGCTGTTACACTTTTGTTAATGACAATAATAATCAATGCTAAAAGAATGCAATAAACATCACATTTAGGTGTACCCTGCCATCAAGTAAAGCTGCATGATACACGCCAACTAAATTCGACTTCGGATTACAGAAGTAAGGAAACTGTATACTTTTACAGACCTGTCCAACTCTCTTCGTTCTGGCCATGAAGAGGATGCCCACAAGTCCTTTCTTGCGATATTGAACAACATCGACATGACAAATGAGTAAGTTACCTGTGTGACAAAAAGGATTAGGATGTATTCATGCATGAGTCCAGGGGTATGAGTTGATCATCTGCGTAAAAGGTTTAAATTGATATAGTGGTTTGTTAAATTGATGGAGTCGTACAAGATAAATCCAGCTTTTTAAGAGAGCAGGTTTGCCGACTTGACATTCAGAGTACTCCTTTCCTTTTCATCAGAATCACCGTGGTGTGCTACGTGTATAGAATATTAAAGCGTAGCTATTTTCTGATTTTTGTTCTCTTGGTCTTTGACATTCTCAGACTAACAATCGAATACAGGTCACTTATGTTAAATGTCTATATTGTAAAACCTGCATGAATCCCCATACTTAATAATTAATTAATTAATTAATAATTAATAAATTCCATGATACACTTTTCCCCACTTAATTCACCCTAATATTCGAGCAGAAAACCTTTCAATAGTTAATTACAATTACAATTTATTAGTAATGCTTTGAAAGCGCACACCCCACACAACGTGCACAAGTGGGTCACAAAATTTGTTTGTCAGATTACAATGACTGCTCTTCAAACAACAGTGGTCTGCTGTTTTATGTTAACAGTGGACTGCCTTAAATGTGGGAACCTTTCCTGTTCCCTAGACAACACAGTGGATCTTTCTGTCGAGATTGAGATCTTTATTTATTTATTTACTTAAATAATTAATTAATTACTTTCATTATTAATTAATTAATTAATTAATTTATTTATTTATTTATTTATTCCATAACGTTGTTACCCTATGCTAGAATTGACTTACTTTTGATCCCCAACAGCTAACGTTTCGCTTATTTACAAAGGAAAACGGTTATGTGTTAACAGGAAAATATGATTTCCTTGCAATTGCTATCAGCATTCTTCCGGTATGACGTTTTAGGCATGGATGACATGTATAGTTGGCCAAGGTGGCTAGTTTAGCTAAATTTATTGTTGAGGTTTTTGTTTGCTTCGTTTTTGTAATTACTATGTGTGTGCGAGTTGTTTTATTAAATACCCTTAATTTCCTCTTCTTGTTTAAAGAGGTCATCTACAGGCTTGGCACAGCTGTTACAACTATACACTTAAAATGAATTACTGAAAGCATAGTAAGATATACCTTAAATTTCTTTATGACATAAATCAGGAAAACGTCTTGGAGGACGTTTAGTATGTTTCTTGGGAAGACCCGAGGTATACTCACCCCTCCATGATGAAATGTTTAGCTCAAATTCGATACGTTTGTGTCGTAATTCCCTGCAACACTACTGAAATGATAAATTTTTAGCAAAATGAGAACTTAACACCCTCGGTGAAATGGGCAGTCTAAACATACATCGCCTACCCATTAATTCATAGTATTGGTTATCAACGGCATGAGTTTTATTAATATACATACGAGTTTCCGAGTTTCGATCTTTTAATTGTGTACAACACTATTAAAAGATCGATAGTTTACTCGGTGGAAATTTTTGTAGACAAAAGATGTGCTAACAATTGAAAAACATACCATGTTAGGTAGGGTAAATGGAAGACCAAGGAACCAACAGCTGTGAAAATTCCAGCTAGAATAAATAACAGATCCCTTAAGGTGACGTGAATCCATTTTATAAGTAATTGAAAGTTCCTGAAGTAAACTGTATTTAAATAATGTCATAAATGATTTGACTTCATTTACTGAGGGACAGAAGGGCCTACCACTCCAGGCCATCTGCGAACTAGTTGTGATCAGCAATGTTTCCCATTTTGATTGTAGGGATATTACAACCTATGTGGTGTGGTGTGCCACAAGGGAACTTTAACCACCAATGGACATTTGCTTACGTTAAGAGGGAGATGTGGTTCATTGTAGACGACGAGAAGGTTAGTTTTCTCATATACTCAAACGTTTTGTCAGCTATACATAGCACATGACATGACAAGGATTTTATCAACATATGCTAACACGACTGCCCACGTACAGTTCATTCCACTGTAACTATCGAACGATGTGCTCCAAAAAAGAGATGGGAAGGGATCGGTTTTCAGTTTACTCACAGGTCAATTACTTGTATACTTCAGCACAAGAATACTTTAAAATCTTGCTTCTTTTATGTTAAAGGTATAGAAATGGAAAGGATATTACAGGGCAGCAGCAAGGCACACATCCCGTTCTACAAAAACGAGAGCAGACCTGTTCTGGGTGGTACACATCTTCTCTTGGTTATAAACATAGCTACATGACAGCGATGACCAGGACATCATGGTTGCTGATATAGAAGATTTCAGCATAAATGTAAATTTCCCAATAAATATAATGACCGCACCAGACGTTTCTTCCATAACCAATGGTAACTTCATCTCTGCGAGTCCTTTCGTTGATTTCTGCAGGGGAAGCCTGGCTCAGATACTAAAGAAGGCTGGCTAAATGATGAGGTGAGTTTTGCCCTTTTAGTTGTGCTGTTCGCACGAGCATTCAATGAAAATGTACCCCGCCAGCAGCGGTTTCTTGGTAGCCCTATGTTTCGACGGGCAAAGAAGTGGCCTATGCGCGAAACTGTCCAATTCTTTGATCTCCCGCCATCCAGGAAGAGAAGTGACGATATGTATAAAATATGCTGCGCATGCACAACAGGAAATCGGACATTTTTGCGCAGAGGTTACTTACTCGCTCGCTGGAACATAGCCTGACCAAGAAAACTCTGTTTGTAGGATAATGAAAACGCTGAGATTTGTCCTTTTTTTCAGACAACAATTACGCATGTTTCTTCAGTTGTGTGTGTAATAATGGACACCAATTTGCTAACTGCATAGAAGGTTATTACACTGCTTCATGATGGTTCAAGCTGTGAACGAAGAGACAATTTAGGAAGCTCATAAATTTCACTTAAGATTCCGTCAGGTTCAGATCTTTTCTTTCTTCCTTTCAAAGCTAATTCTGAAGGTTAATTATTGCACTTGATTATGCCATTCTTGTAAACAAGTTTCAAAAGATACTAAGATTCGCTAAGATAGTTTGCTTCATCATTCACGTAAAAACGCATTTATTCTTTACAGGGAAAAACCACTTATCTCTTCGACTCATTTTTTTCCAATCCTGGAAAAGAATGGTGAGCAGTGCACCAGAGAAAATACTTCGCTTTCCACGTAAGGTACTCTTTTCGGTAGCTATTTCATGTTGTATGTCTATACTATCCAACAAAACAACTTCATTACCACGTTGTGCAAGTATTCGTCCGTACATGGGTATATATGTTTAATACTATTTCTTGAATACTGCGTATCACTCTTTCGTTGCGTATGCAAACACAATCTTTATACTTGTCAAAGGCAGGTCCGCAATTTACTGGACAGGGAAGAGTGGGTAATTCCCATTAATCACGCAGAGCATTGGAGTGTCATAGTGAGATTTTACGTGCTTTTTTCTTTCCATTCCTTTTTACATTTCATCATTTTTACTTTTCGCTCATGGTATGCAGTTCGCCAGATCTCCACAAAATGCCAAATACGTCCTTAGCCAGTAGCACCTGGTTTAGGTTGTTGTTTTTCCTTCCATTTATTTAGATAGTAAACCTAGCTTTGAAGAACATTTGTCTTTATGAATAGGTCAATAGTGACGCTGGAAGACCTGCGTGAATATGTCACCTCTGTATTGTAAGGTAAGCACCATGTTTTTAAAAGATGTAATTACTATATTTCAGAAATAGATGTATATTTCGAACTGTTAACCTTAAAACTGTTATTCCTTACATTAACGATTGAAGCAAACATAGCTGCAGGTTACTAGAAGATGTTACGGCAATAACATGCTTTACATTACATATTAGCCTTTAATGCAAATCCCACGAACCTGTTACAGTACCTGTATGGTGTCAAATTCAAGTACAACTATACGTCGTGTTAATTTGTAATTTTACTTCAACAGAATCAGTAAAGAACGATCCATTCTCGGCTGTATGCAAGTCATCCGGTCATAAAACATCTAAGCGATCAGAAAAGTTTACATCAGACTGGAAAGACCTACGTCCACTGTCTGTCATCAGAAATTGGTACAAGCACCAAAGGCACCAACACTGTGCTAACACTTCGAGAAGTAACAGGCACATGGAGAACGGAGTGAACAGAGCTGAAAGGGGAATTTTAAGGGTATTTCTTGCTCAACCTGCGGAGGAAATCTCCAAAAAAATATCTTGGAGCTTACAAAGAAGATAAACAACAAGTGAAATAATAATAATAATAATAATAATAATAATAATAATAATATGACTTTATGAAATGAGAAGGAGAAACTACGGTTGATGGCAATTCGGAGGATTCGTGAACATCTCATCGACACATTTCCCATAAGTAGTACCCAAGAAGCCAGTGCTTTTCAAAAAATGATGACAGCAACAAGAATACTGATGATACTATAATCAAAAGGCAGAGATTTTCTAGCAAGGTGTACAAGACCCTCTCAAGACACCTCAACATTATACAACTTTACATGAAAGGTAAGACGTATATAATCGAGCAAAGAAAGGCCCATTAAATGATGTTCTTGAACGATTAATAGCCCTGAATGAAACTCTCTCCGCGACAGAGATCAATGCACACATCGAAGAACGTATATCCGATGTTTGTAAACGTGCACTGGACCACCTAGACAGCGAACGAGACAGGGACGTGGTGAAGTTTCTTTTAACCAAAATAACGCGTCATTTGCAGCGAAACGCCCTTGTTCCCTTCTCAAGCAAGAAGGGAACATTTGAAGCCAGGCGTCATCACTAGGGTTGGAGAGACAATGTGTGCATTTCACTTCTCTAGGAACCTGACACTGCCCCAAGTGATCAAAATTCATTGACATTCGCAAATGTAAACTACATATTAGATGAGCCAGCAGAATCCCCAGCAAACTACTGCGTCGATTCGAAAGATGCCAAAATGGCCAAACAGCGGACTAAAATCTTAGAGGAAGATGTCGACCAAAAAGGAATATCCCGATCACATGACCAATCGCAAACAAATGCTGTTACTCCAATCACACACCTCTTTCTAAAAACTGTACAAACTAACCGTTCTGTTTCTATCAACTGCGACGAAGGGACAACAGAACTTCATCTCACCTGTAAAGGTCGAGAAAAACTGTCATTCATCTTAAACGAATCGGAAATGTGGGGTTAGTTTTAAATCTCGCCCACTATGAACCCAAAATCATCTTCAGACATGTCAATGAATATCAATAAACATGTATTGCGAATTATTCTTGATGATAAAGTCAACACATATGAGATGCTTCTGTAAGGCCGGGGCCTTGTCAGCTTGAGAGAGAGAAGATTTCTGGACATGTTGAATCTTGTTCACAAGTCCTTTCAAGCAGCCACATCAGCCTACATATCAGCATTTTTTACACCTAGAACTAACACTAATGGGCTTAAAGGTATAAACAAGTTGCAGTTACCACGTGTTAATACTAATTCTCATGGGAAACACTCTTTCAAACTTTTGGCGCCCAAATTATGGTGTATGTTAAATGAACAGCAGCCACAGCTCTTAAGGAGTGCGATGATGATCTATTTGCAAATATATATGTGCTCCTCAAGATATGCGCCACAATCCTTGCAACGAGCTGTGAATGTGAAATGACTGCAAGTGCTTTAAGGCGGCTGTATACATATAACAGGGCATGCATGGGACAAGAAAGGCTGTCGTCCCTCGCACTAATGCACATCCATTATGAAGTTAAAAATGATTTGGAAGAGGTGGTAAATCTGTTTGCCAGCAAACACCCATGCCGTGGCTGGAGTTCGGAACAATCCTGAAGGATTAGTCCCGCAGTATTTTGATGTCATTTTACATCGTAAAATTAGTCGTTTACAACTTTATTCAGACAATTGTATTCGGGAAATGTAATATTCAGTTTCTGCCGTGTACTTTGCCTTTAAAATTTCTCATGTATTGCTACCTTCCTAAATAAACAGATCAGACAACAAACAATACATTTGGGTAGTTTGGTCCACTTTGGCCTCGTTAGCCCTCCCGTCACATGAAATCCTGGTTACGGACTGGATTCTTTGCTCTGTTAACTGAGTTATTCAAAGTCAACTGCATCGCCCTAGCTGTTTGCTATTCAGGTATCGTCACTGCTCTGCCAACTAAGTTATCGAGCAGTGTCAGCTGTGTCTCCCTGATTGCCTTCTCGTCCAGTCTTGTCAGTGTTCTGCCAACTGAGTTATCAAGCAATGTCAGCTGTATCGCCGTGATCGCCTTTGTTCTGCCAACTGAGATACCAAGCAATATCACGATTCTCAGTTTTTTCGGGTGCTATTGAGATGTCAACATAACTACCTCTTGACGTCTCAAACACGAGCAAGTTATTGGATGACATTTTCGCCCCTTTTTATTGGCTTCTTCTTTAAACCAAAATTCAAAATGTCTTTGTAGGAGCTGTGAGAAATGTAAATAACATTGTACTTTGAGAGGTAAAGGAAGCGATATTCAAGTAAAAAATTTGCAGTATCAAGAAGCCAATGCAAGTCGAAGTTCTAAGCGTTTTTTTTTTTCGTTTTAACAGTTTGCTTTTGTGGCGGTGTTACTGTGCATGCCCTTGTCACAAAATCATGTTTTGAACAAAACGGTCGTCTATGTTGTGTTATTCACCTATTTTTTGGACGTCTCACACTTTATAAAACTACATCACGATACAATTTCGAATTTGTTTAAGTCAAGCACCAATTCATGGCTAGGAAAGTCCATGCCTTAATAACTTTTCTGCAGAACAAAGATTTGTTTATGTGTACTAATATCCATTTTGAATCCTTCAAAAATGTGTCTTCCAGTTGGTGCATGAAATGCTCAGTTTCTCTTTTGCTTTGCCAAATAAGTCGTGATACATTCCTAGCAATTTTAAGATGGCAATACTGTACTATATTAATGGCGCTTAACGGTCAATATAATGCAGTATTGCCGTCTTAATTAAAGTCACTTTTAGTTTATACTGTTAGTATTTGTATAAGAGGTTTATTATTCTCCTGCATTTTGTTTTTGCTTCATCCTCCTTCAGCAAAAAAAAAAACAGTCAAACCGGGATTTTACAGTTTAGTAGGTTGGCATGGTTGGCATTCTATTGCCCTTATATGGTAAAATGACACACACTGGAATAACAAATAATTTATCAAATAAGCTGTTATATAAGAAATGTTACAGTGTCATAACATTCTAATAGTGTGACTACCTAGTGCAAGGCCAAATAGTACATTCTGACTCTTTTTTTGTTTGTCATCTTCTTTGTGCAGACTGTATTTTGGGTCTACTGTTCATTGAAATCGTAAATTAGCATCAAAAATTCCAGTTTAAATTTGACATAGGCTGCTAAGTAAAAAGGCTTACTGTGTAGGCTAAAAGCTAGTCATAATCTCACGCAAAATTGCCAAATCCAGTGCAAGATTAAAACAAATCCTTATGAATGTGTCTTTGGTCAGTCAACCAGTGCTTTTAGTTAACTCCAAACTTGACTATTATGTTTCACTGTAGTTGACCTGAGGCAGGTACATTGTAATAATGGTCATTAGCTTGAATTTCGAGGGTGCGCATAAAAATTGCTACAAGCTCTTTTTAATTATTCATAGTTCTTTAGCATCCCTAGTGACGTCATCTAGCATTATATAAAGCAGAATGAATTAATTAACAGTGTCAGTTGTTGCGAACCTTGGACAGGACAGGGTGAACCGGGTTTACGATGCCGCTCCCGACCAGCGTCAACGAACAAGATTCGGCCGCCATTATTGCGGCCTTACAGCCGTCTGCGTCTTCTCAAGCTGTTCCAGCTTCTCAATCTGTCTCTGTACCGGTTCCGGTAACTTCCGCCGTTAATGCGTCGCCTTCGGCTGTTGTGAGTACCTCCTCTGCTTCGCAGCCATCTTTGGTGGCTACCAATTCAAGTTCTGCTTCGACTTCCCAGGTACCCGCCAGGCCTCAGGAGAAGGAAAGTTTGGAGGTAACTTTTGCACTGTCATACATTTTCTTAGCGCCGCTGTAAGTTTTTTGCTTGGGAGCTTACTATTTCGGAAAGGTTTTCTCACGCCCAGTCGTTCGGTTTTGCTTCTCACCCACGTGGCACCTTTTTTCATCAATTGTTTTTGTTCCAATTTGGGTTTTACTTACTGTTTTCTGTTTGTTTTTTCGTCGACGGCAATTTTGTTTTCGTATTTGGGCTGTAATTTTGCTGTTAGCGTGGTCCATTTTCTTGGTTTTGCATTAATTACTCCTGTGTTGGGTCCCCAGGGCCACGTGTTGCACGTTCAGTACAATGGGCGGCGTTTTTACGATTTTCCAGCGTGATTGAATTTTCATATTTCCATTTTAAATTTTGTTTTCTTTTTGTTTTGTTAGTTTCAGGCAAAACGTTATAGGTCGCGTAGGATCCAAATTCGAAAGTGGATCGAGAAGGGCCTGGTGATTATTTTAGACCGATAAGGATCCAATCTCGGAAGTGGATCGAGAAGGGTCTAGTGATGATGTGTTACGCCGCGTAGGATCCAATTTCGGAAGTGGATCGAGAAAGGCCTGGTGATTATTTTAGACTGATAAAGATCCAATCTCGGAAGTGGATCGAGTAGGGTCTAGTGATGATGCTTTAGGCCGCGTAGGATCCAATCTCGGAAGTGGATCGAGAAGGGCCTGGTGAATATTTAAGACTGCCAAGGATCCAATAAATAGAGTTGGATCGAGTAGGGTCTTGTGATGATGCTTTTGGCCGCATAGGATCCAATTTCGGAAGTGGATCGGGAAGGGCCTGGTGAATATTTAAGACTGCCAAGGATCCAATAAATAGAGTTGGATCGAGTAGGGTCTTGTGATGATGCTTTTGGCCGCATAGGATCCAATTTCGGAAGTGGATCGGGAAGGGCCTGGTGAATATTTAAGACCGCCAAGGATCCAATAAATAGAGTTGGATCGAGTAGGGTCTTGTGATGATGCTTTTGGCCGCATAGGATCCAATTTCGGAAGTGGATCGGGAAGGGCCTGGTGAAAATTTTTAGACCAATAAGGATCCAATAAATATAGTTGGATCGAGTAGAGTCTAGTGATGACGTTTTTGGCCGCGTAGGATCCAATTTCTGAAGTGGATCAAGAAGGGCCTGGTGAATATTTTAGACCGATAAGGATCCAATTAATATGATTGGATCGAGTAGGGTTTAGTGATTAGTAAAAGAATGTGAAGGATCCAGGTGTTGAACGGATCGCAAAGGGCCGGTCTAATCATATATATTTTATTTTTTGACCGTGTAGATCCCATTGATTTGAGGGGATTGAGAAGGGTCTGGCTTAATTAAGTCTGCGAAGGATCGAACGTTGTCGGGAAACTCATTCTGTTTTTCTATTCAATTTCTTTAGTTGGCCAAACTCATGAAAGAAGTTGAAACTTTGCAGAAGTCTGCTGATGTTTCTACTGTTGATTCGGCGGTGGTGACAATCCAGACGCTCTTGGCTAAACCTCCAGAGCTTTTTGACCCGTATTCGGCTATAGCAGCTTTGGAGAGCTTGGTGGACATAGCCAGGGAGAAAGGAGATGCGAGAGCTAGTCGTTTTGGTATAGTCCTGCGCCAGTGCCGTCCCTTGCTTACTGATGGTAATTTGCAAGCTATTTTGATTAAGCTGATAGCGTCCAAAGAGGAAGCGGAAGTGGCAAAAGCGATCCAGAAATCTCGTAAGGAAGCAAATGCTCTTAAAGATCCTTTCGCTGGTCGGTCGCGACCCTCTTCTACTGTCCGTAGGAGGGGTGGTGGTGGGGGTGGATGACCTCGTCCCCCGCCAAGATGCTGGGCCTGCGGCCAGATGGGCCACATTGCGCGTGCATGCCCCAACAAACGTTTTTGAGTCGCCTGTATGAAGTATGATGATAGCCGTTTGGCGTTTGAGTGATTGTATTATCAGTAAAACTTGTCTTTAACTTCTGATTTTTGGTTGTTATATTTATTTATTTATTTAATTTTTTGTCTCGAGGGATTTTTTCTTCTGCCCGGGTTCGTTTTTTCCCTTGTCCCGACTAACTTGGTTCGGGGAAATGACACCACAAGCACTTTGTCTTGCATGACTTGCCCTTGAGCTCGCTAAGCGGGCTGCGGTTGTCATTTTCCCTGGGCTTGAGCTGGTCTCCGTTGGTTTCTCTTACCCTTTGTTTTTTATCTGTTGTAGGGGATTTCTCCTACCCTGGACGTTTTTCCCTGAATTTCTCGCCCCAGGAGGCGGAATTTCAAGCCCGCAACCGTAGGGCTGTTTGGATAACATTATCAGGAGACGCAAGCCCAGGGGAAGTGACTGCAGTCGAAGATGTCCTAACCGAAGTAAAAAGGGTCATGGCTGGGGGCTCCGGGGATATTCAAAAACTCCCCTTTAGGGATCCTTCGAGTTTTTTAGCGGGGTCTTTGCAAAATCATCTGCCGCTGTGGAGCGCCATATTAACTGGAAATTCGGATAAAGAGCGAATTCTAAATTGGCTTTCGGATGGTGTCGATGTCAAATCGTTTATGAAGCCTTTCAAAGGACTTTTCAAGGGTGTCAAATATGACTCTCCAAAGCCGCCTCGTAAGGTTTTCAAGAACCATGGAGTGTGTAACCAATTTGAGGACTTTATAATGCAATCTTTACTACAACGTTTGTCTACTGGCGCGATACGTGTTTGGGGGTAAAGTGGGTGAGGTTTCTCCCCCTTGGCTTGTTCTCCCTATGACAGTTGAGCCGAACAAGCCTTGGTTATGTGTTGACGCGAGATTTTTAAATCTCTGGATGAAAGATGCTCCATTTTCCCTGGAAACACTTGTATTGGTTCCCCGTATTGCCTATCGGAATTGCCATTTTTCTAAGATTGATGACAAGTCCGGCTATGATCACATTTTGATTTCTGCTGATTCACAACAGTTTTTTGGGTGTGGAATGGATGGGATGGTACCTAGTGTCAGCCACCCTTCCTTTTGGCTGGAAAAATTCCCCTTTTGTTTATCAGACAGTGGGTTTAGGACCTACCCAATACTTCAGGAGCTTGGGAATTACTGGATCCCTATACATTGATGATCGCCTTGTGGGAGAGATTTTTGCTCTTGAAGGCCTTTGGTCCCGCCCTTTGGAATTGAGAGGCCCCGAGTACAGTCGCCAGGTAGCGTTAGCAGCTTTATATGCGGCCTGCAAAGTACTAGTCAATTTGGGTTATTTTCTTGGCTTGAGTAAAAGTGTTTTGGTACCTTCGACACGGTTAACTCTCTTAGGCATGGTCGTTGATACAAGACTTCTCGCGTTTGTTGTGCCCGAGGAAAAGAGAGTCAAGTTTGCTGAGCTTCGCGAGTCCATCCTGTCTAAGCGGTCGACTATTCCCCTCAAGTCGATCCAGAAACTAACGGGGAAGTGCATATCGTCTTCTCTGGCTTTTCCTGGCGCAAAATTTTACATCAGGGAAATGGGTGCCGCGGTAGGCCAGGCCTCTAGGGGTGCTGATGTCACCTTATCTCCCCCGTTAAGGGAAGAAATTGTGTTTTGGCGTTTCCTTGATGGCTGGCAAGACGCCATTCCTTGGATCCAGGAGAGTCATATTTCCGTGTCGTTGTCGACTGATGCTTCGGCTTTTCGCTGGGCGGCGGTTTTCCACCAAAAGCCAGCTGACCGTAACGTAGGCAATTACTTGGAGGACAATCTGATGAACGAACACATTAACGTGAAAGAGATGCATGCCGTATTGAAAGCTTTGGAGTCTCTCCCTACCAGTGTCAAGGATTGCAGAGTGGATTTGCAAGTCGATAATCAGGCGACTTTGCCCAGGTCATCCAAACTCAACCAAGTAGCTCGCCAAATTTTCCATCTTGTCACTAGCAAGAACCTCACGCTCTCGATCTCGTATGTTCCTTCTGGTTTAAACCCTGCGGATGATTTTTCCCGCTGTTTGTCTGATTCAGATGCCATGCTCTCCCCGCGTTGTTGGGATATTGTCCAATCTATCTTCGGTGGGCTGAACGGGCACACCTTAGACCTAATGGCCCTGGACTCAAATGCCCAGCACGACCGCACGGAAAATCGTTTGCCTCATTCCACTCCTTTTCCCACTCCATACTCAGCTGGTGTAAATGTCTTTAACCAGGATTTGTCGCCATGTGATGGTATTATTATAAATGCCTACGCTTTTCCTCCATTTGCGTTAATTGGCCCCCTATTACGTTTTATGCGTTCTCAGTGCGCGACGGTTACTTTGGTCCTTCCGGAACCTTCCCCTTTACCTTTTTGGTGGCCGGTTATAAATTCTATGGCCAAAAGGCGAGCACTCGTTGCTCCTAAAGGTTGTGCGGATGCAGTTCTTTTCCCCTCTAGGTCTGGTTTTAGACCAAAACCTATTAATTTTTCTCTCTGGGCTTTCCAGGTGGGGGAGCAATGATCATTGAATCCGTTGTGACCCCCTCTTCTTTTCGTTATTTCTTTCTTGCAGCCCCTGCCTCTGGTTCCGAAGATCTTTGTAGCCTCTGTATCCTGCCCTTCCTGTTCCCACCCGAATGACAAAGATTTTCGTTTTTGCCAACGCTGCTGTTATAAACGTCGACAACAAACATCAGTCTATGCACCCAGAGAAATACCCGGGCCCTCCGTTGACATGGATGCTATCAAAAGAAGACGGCAGGCATTGTTAGATAAAACTGAGTCGACTTCTTATTCAAAACAAAAATCGTCCTTAGAAAAGGAACTCTCGCGTTTTCTTGTTCAAACTGCGCCTGACAGGGCTATTACGATGGCTACTCCTGATGATGTTGTTAATTTTCTTATCTGGAAAGATAGAACCGGGAAAGCTGTGGTACATGAAGAAGATTGTGTTTATATCGGCAAAAGATCCAAGGGTGGCTGCTCATGTCCGAAGCGTTTAGCGTTTGGAACAGTAGACTCGCTTATTGGAAAGCTCAGATCCATATTTGCCGACTAGGGTAGAACTCTCGATGATAGCGCGTTCCCAGGCTACGGTAACCCTGCAGCGTCACGGAAAGTTAAGTCCTACTTAACGGCTATGCGTGAGGAACAGCTGCTTGCCGGGGTGGTTCCCGCACAGGCAGAGCCCCTGTTCATAACGGATTTAGCAGCGATCACACAAGAGATTCTTAGACGACTAAAAGACCCACAATCGTCTCTGATTCAGATTTACCTGTATGCTAGGGACCAAGCTTTTTTCAAGACAGTTTTTTGCTGGGGATAGGGCCGGGGATCTGAGTTGAACGAAAACCAAGGAACTTTTGTATTTTCCTGGGAAGGAAGGCATCTTATTCAATCACTCTCTGACAAAGTCTCTGCGAGATGGCACAGCTAATGTTTTCGCCCTGAAGCGCTACAAGGATCCAGCTTTATGCCCGATAACAGCGATTGAAACATATATAAAACTTTGTGACTTGCTTAATGTTCCTGTTCGTGATGGTCTCCTTTTTAGAGCAACGAATAGGACGGGTGACGTTACTGATAAGTTGTTTGACTCTGTAGCGGCTCAGGCCCGATTGTCTACTTATGTTCAACAACTCCCTGGAATTTTCAGCGACCGACGAGTGACTCTGCATGGAATGCACAGTGGTTGTGCTATTTCTCTCGCACTTTCTGGTGTACCTTTAGAGTCCATTATGGCCCATGTCGGCTGGAAGACCGCAGCGACGGCTAAACATTACATCAAACTGAAGGGATGATTGATAAAGGCACAGTCTGTGGAGAGGCGTAGTCAGGGGTCACTACCCAATACTTAATGCTAATGAGTAAGCAGGGAGGATAATGTACAATCCTTACACAATTTTTATAGGCTTATCTCAATTGTATAGTTAATGTGATCAGATTTAAGGAAAATATCATATTCATTTTGTTAGCTTGTAATATATTTTAATTTTTGGCTCAGTGGTATATTATTACACCATATACCTTGTAAACAGTGTGACTACAGCTTTTATATTCCTTTTCTATTTGTAAAAATAATACATAGCTTTTAATTAGTCACAGTACCTAATGATAACAGTTGTTTGAATATTAATTAACGGTGTCTATCTATTTTTCTAACAATTTAACTTTCCTAGGTCAAGTGATTGCTCTCGTGAGCCGGTTGACCTTCTTAATCCGCGCCATGAGTAGACTGCAAAAGATTGTTGATTACTACACAAGGTTTCAATCTCATATCCAATGTCGTTCCCCGGAGACCTCAGGCTTCTTGGTCAGCGGGCACACTTACCTGCCACGGGTGCTGCCATCGTAAGATAAGAAAAGCAATAAGGGAAAGTAATTCCAAAGAGGAGGAAATGAAAAGAAAGTAGAATCCAAGGGGTCAAAATAATATAGAAAGTAGAATCCGAACCCTTCAAATTAAGGAGCGGTTATCCTTAGTAATAAGATCAGCAAGAAAAGAATAGGAAGGGGAGTATCAATTGCTAATAGAAATCTGCACCCTGGATTTTACGATCCACAATCCTTAGGAAAGTGCAGATAAAAAATGGAACGTCCCTGCTTTGAAACAAATGTATGGAGTTAAAGACAGTAATAAGGTCACGCACAAGGAAGCACCACCAAAACGGGTTAAGAGGGATGAAGATGACGTCTGGAAGCTGGTTAACTGTTTTACCTCAGGCTTATTAACCAACCCTTTCTTCGAAGATGCAGAGTCACTTATCAACTTTGCAACTGGCATTGTTCTACCTTCCGATGTTGCAGACAACCTTGTGAATAGTACAGAGAAAGGTCGAGAGCAAATGAACATTTTATTGAAAATCGTATCAACTTCATTGTTTTAAGTTTTTGGCACCCTGTTCCAAGCCTGAAAGTGAAGACTTTAAGCTCCATGAGAAAGAAAGTGAATGCCATGGCTGCAGATGAAAAGCTTATCACTGTTAATGCTGATAGAGACCTCTTTGGAAGGCTTTTTATCACTGCTAATGCACGATGTGTTAATCTCATGGATGTTCTAAGCTACGAGTTGTCACCAGTTCCATGCGCACTTGCACATCAAGATGGAAGCCTGCGGAAAACTACTAAGAGTGTTCTATCAACCATCATTGAAGAAGACCAATCTAGTTCCTCAGCTCCCTGTATCACCTCGACAGACTATCTATATACTAGATGGGATGGCCATAGTGCAAATGACAAGTCTGGCGGAGCAGGCACATTCAAGGATCTGTCCGTAAAGTACTTTTTTTCCATCTTCACAGCATCACTTTCTCGTCGCAACTGCCGCTGCCTTGAGGTTCATATTGCTTTCGATCAGTATAACACTGAAACTTCAATGAAAGCTGGAGAGCAGTCAAGAAGGGATGCATTCACTGCTCTTGAAGTACAAATAGGCGGTCCTTCGACCAAATGCTCAAGCAATGGGGGAAATACATCTCAAACCCTCAGGACAAGATCAACCTCTGTGACTATTAACGACGACACCGTGTACATTCGGGCAGGGAAAGCTTCCAGCAGACAAGAAGCAGGTAATCTGAGGAAGGTTCAATGCTGGAGAAAGACGTGTTATGATCACTACAGGCTGCTGCAGTGACATTGCAGGTCTAAGTATGCCAAGTATGTCGTGAACGCAGAAACAAGAAATGTTATCCAGTCCCCTGATACAGATGTGCCTGTGTTGGGTGCAGCTCATTTTGACCATATTGGCTGACTCATCCTCGAAGAGAACATAAACACCGCTTATGAGGTTAGGTACGTTATGTTCTCCCCTAAAAAGCAAAATAATGAAAAGTAAAGTCTTTACTAACTGCCTTATATCCAGGTAGCTTTCGAGATAAAAAATAAATTTTAAGAATGTTACATTTCCTAACGGTGTTAAAAGGGAGGACCACATTACGTGTGTCTGTGTTTTCCAATTTATGGCATGCAAACTTCTAACCTAATTGCTTCGTTGCATCCTGGATTTTTTAGTTGCATGCAAGAATTACATCTGAAAATCCGAAAAACATGTGGAGATAGAACAAGGTCATGTGAACTCTGAAATTTTTATGGCAAATTTGGCACATGATGCATGCTTATTTTATACAAATGGAATTTATTTGAATATCAGTTTTCCGTAGATCCAAAGAAAACTTTTTGGGCATCATGCCTTTGATCAACAACTTTGTACTACAAAATATTTTCTCCACAGCCTGATGGTGACCATTCATAAGGAAACAGCCGGCCAAAGGAGATTTATCAGACGACTAGAAAGTTTCCCTGTGCTGCGTTATGCCAGAAGTTCTACGATTTCCACAATTCAAAAATTCTAAAAACTGGGCAGCAACAACAAAAAGGAATAAAAATACTTCAATGCGTGCATACAGAACAGACACATGAATTGGACAAAATATTTGAATTTCAGACAGATGTGGACACTAAAAAACATCGCAAAACAGCATCAAAAAATTGCGGAAAGCCTTGGAGCTAGGAAATACAGCTGATGAAGGCGAAAAGTGCATCTACGTACACTTCCTTTGTGCCATTGACCATGCTGAGCACACAACCGGAGAGGTAAGTTATTACTACAAAATAGAATGTTCCAACTAATAAATTCCTGAGTGTTCACTTTAAACTCAAGACCTGCTCTTCAAAGCGTAGGTCGGTCAAAGAGGTCAGCGGAGGGATCAAGTGACCTTATTCCAGTACAATAAAAGTTGCAAGCCTTTATTTTTTGTTTTCCTCGCAGAGTAACGGTTTCCTTCAAAGAATAGATTCATGTTTAAGGAAACAGATAAGAGATCTCGTGGGTGAAGGGTTTTGTAGAGTTAACAAAATGCGTCGCAGTCTGTGACATTATGTTGCAGAAGTTCTATTCAAAGGGCGACCATTGCCATCACGATCAAACAGGAGGTTTTATCCCACCAAAACAGATGTGCGAAACGCCATATATGAGTCCGTAGTGAAACAAAGGTGGTCAAAAGTCGACCAGTGTTTTGCATTGCGCATTAACAACTGTGCAAAGTTTGAACAAAATTGTATTGTCGGCTCTTCTTCAGTGGAATGACCTAAAAGCAGATTGATCACGTTCTGCGATAACAGTTCTTTCTATTTCAGCAACGGGTGTGGGCATTCAAGAAAGATCCCCTTTTCTCTTCCGTTTGCACCACACCAATAGAGTTTAGCGACAGAATAAGTCTGTCTCGAACAAGAAGAGTCCAAGTAGATCAGCCACACCAGCACTCGCACGCCTCCCTCTTTCAACCGGCAAAGTGAAATTTACGGGCAGAGTTGGACAGGCAGCAAACGACCGCAAAAGAGGGTGGCATGTCAATCCTCTCAAATCAACAGTTAATTCTAAGAGAGAGAAAAGGGAAGAGCTAGAGACTGAAATTCTGGGAGTGGAGACAACAAAGGATATGCCAGATGAGGATAGAGAGGATACAGAGGCTATGGCAGAGGAGAAAAGAGGAGACACAGAGGACATGACAGGAGAGGACAGGGTAGACACATATGACATAACAGGGGAGGACAGAGGGGGCACAAAGGACATGACAGGGGAAGACAAGATGGACACAGGGGACACAAAAGTAGAGGACAGAAGGGCCACAGAAGTCATGACAGGAGAGGGCAGGGAAGAAACAGGGGATACCACAGGGGAGTACATAGTAGACCCAGAAGTCTCGAGAGGGGTAGACAGGCTAAACACAGAAGACACGACAGGGGAGGAAAGGGTAGACACAGCAGACATGACATTGGATATTTAGGGTGTGCAATCATCCTCAAGAAGCCAATTGTAAACCAATGTAATTGTCATAGATGATGATGCACAAGATCGGGATCCACCACAATGACAGCCCCTCAGGGAGAAAAACAATGCTGGTAGCAAGACCAACATTCGTAATCCAGTAGCATGGCTGACAGATTCAGAAGTTGAGGTGGCTCAAAACCTGCTCAAAACCTGTTAAAATAAGGTTTTCGTTAATTGATGGCCTTGAAGATCCAGCTACTGTAGGAACTCTTGTCACCCCTGCCATTAGTGAGTTTGTACAAGTCATCAACACAGGATCACACTGGGTGTCTCTTAGTTCCATGTCCTGTCCAGCAGTTGTAAAAGTTTACGATAGCCCGTATGGATGTGCAAGTACAAAGGTGGTTGACCATGCATGCCAAATGCTGTTCCACAGAGGAAAGACAGTGACAATGATAAATGAAAAAGTATAAAAGCAGAAGGGCATAAATGACTGTGGGCTCTTTGCCATGGCCTTTGCTACTACACTCTGCCATGGCCACAACCCTGCAACAATCAGGTATGACCAGTAAGGCATGTGGCAACACCTGGTTGCCTGCCTAGAATCTCTAGAAATGTCAGAGTTCCCAGCCACAGATAAAAGATTACCACTGGTGGAGTATGCTACCAAAAAGTCTGTACCAATCTACTGCTCATGTCGAATGCCTAACAACAATCAAGAGTATGTCCAGTGTGATGGATGCAGCAAATGGTTTCATCCCACGTGTGCCAACATACCTTCAGTAGTGGTCAACACAAAGAGGCAGTGGAGCTGCTTAACATGCCGTCAAAACAGGAAGAAATAAATTGCTCGTCAAGGAACCCGTACGTTTGTCGTAAGGGGCTTTGCATCACTGTCCATATATGTACCCTCTTACAAATACTGGCTCTGGATTATTGCGACCTGAAGTTTGCGGAGCTCCGAACTTTTCTTTTACACGTGTAGGCCGATTTACATAGTACAACTTTATGGTATACAATATGCTTACGACTAACCTTGGACACGAGTGTTTTGATGTAAATAAAACCTAAAACTTGCTCACGATTGTCGTGTACAACACGAAGAATGTCGTGGGCTTTTGAAACATGGGTTAAACCCTGTGACAATAATAGCCACAGGTAATTTTTTTACATTGTGAATTTTTCCCTATATTGTGAACTTTTTCTATGATGTGTGCGGCACGCACTGTGAAAACTGCATGCGGCAAACATAAGCAAAAATTGTACCATGCAAATCATCCTATACTGATCTAACAGATCACCTACTGCAGTCAGATTTTAAGAAGCGAAACAGCAGTCAACAGTCAAGATTAAACAGAGTAAAATCAAAGGTGTATCAGCGTCATGTGGACACCTCCCTTAGCTGATACCTATGATTAGTCCTAAGGGTGTCGGCTTTCGCAAAGTCTCACTATTCACAAGGTATCAATTCCAGAAGTGAGTTGAAATGTAGCTGACGTTCATAAATTTAATGAATGCACTGCGACATGTAGCAAATATGACCACTCCATCACATATGTTGAAGTTATTTCCCTCGAATTACAGCCCACATTTAGTACGTCACACCGTAAAGCAAGACCCTGTCACTGGATGGCCTAGACCGACGGAATGAACGTTGATTTCATATAATATCAATCACCTTGTTGTATATCTGTTAACCTATATGTATATGTCATTAAATGTAACATTTTCAGTTAAGTATTTACCACTTACGTCATCTTCAAATTTTTATTTTAGGAGCCGTATTTTCTTTCAGTATAACTCTGGCCCTGGAGGAAAGCTATTTTTATTACCAGAAATACAGTATTCGCCTGAAATAAATCAGCCCTTTGCCGTATTACCAGCCTTGCATTCAGTTACGCCCATAGGCGTATGGGCTTAAAGTGTATCTCTACATCTGAGATCCTGCAAAAATGAACCAGTGCGTATTATTTACGTGTTATGTGGACCTCTGAATTGAATGCTTTCCAATATTTATTTATGGTATAAATAAAACATTTACTAAAACCACTCTATCACATTTTCACTTTATTGTAAAATGTTCTTTTTAAACCGCGAATTGTCCGATTATATTGCATGCCGATCTTGTGAATTTTGTCGAACGCCCTGGGAAAATCTGATGGCTCCTCATTACCGAAAGTTTGCGGTCATGAAAAGGAGCATGCATGCAGGTTTTGTAAAGATGTCAGAATATTCAGACGACAAGGTTATGAAGGAATCAGTATTTTGTATCAAAAGGCGACTTATTTTCTCATTTTTTGCTGAGGGTGGGCATCCCAGATAATAATTCATTTCACCATATAACACGTCACAGTCGCAATAACTTACTCTTGGGCATTGCGCGACAGTTTTTGCATGCAAGGTGCATTTCACGTTCAAGACCACGAAAAAATGTAAAACACTTTATATCCATGAGAAATTGGGAAGGTCACGCTTGTGGTCACAATGAGAAGCTTGTGAGTGGTTTACTTGGACGATTGGTGCAGTTCACTGGCCTTGCTAGCTCTTCCAAAAGATAGACAATGAGTCAGACGGAGAGATTTTGTTTAAGCCTGTATTTTTGGTAAATGGTAAGGGAGATCTCTTTGACTTATATCTTTAATTTATGTGAACCCCTATAAAGGAATGGTATAATGTTAGTCTTTCCCTTTTCAGTGAAAAAGAGAGAACGTTAAGACTCTGTGTGAAGTGAGGTGAGTTAAATTACATGTGGCTTTAATATTACCATATGGATACTTTGACAGAAGCAAACTGATTTTATTGTCCGTCCAAAAATATTATTTCATAAAGACTTGAATGAGTTTAAATTCGTTGTTGTTGTGTAATACAATAAAGGGTAAAAAAGTGATCTCATTTTTATATGAAATGGTTTTTTATATTAGGTGTATAAATTAGTGTAACAGGCAGGCAAACATTTAAATAAAACAATGACGATCGTGTGACCTCATAACATTGTGACACTATCATTTGGCTTTGTTACATGTATGTCCTTGAGGTCACACCTGTTTTTTGAGCGTGATAATGCAAACGTCGCACGAGAAATATCAATGCAGAATTAATAATTCAACTGTCAAATTTTTATATCACTGAAAATCGTAATATTGATATGAAGGTCACGTGTACAATATATATTTTTTCCATTAAGTAATGGTTCTTTTGCTGTTCCTAAAAGCATCGAAATTATTCCGAAGCATTGTTGAAATGCTCGCAAATCTCAGGGTGATTCGCAAAAGTCTTATGAAGAATTGGGAATCCTCTTATGTGCTCGGCTTAGTCAATTCGTGAGCAGTCTGCATGACAGCTGACCACTAGTTTTGGTGTTCTGGGAATGTTCCTGGCTGTTTTGAGGGTGTTCCGAGGTATTAAGGGATGTTCCGGGCTGTTCCAGTGTGATCCGGGGGTGTTCCGGGTTTTACAGACACCCCAAGGGAAAGGACGTACTATTTTGGACTTGCGTCCATTAAAAGCAATTACTGGTGAGGGTACTAATACAGGGTGCGAGCATTCGTTATTTGTCTTCAAAAATTGTGGAGTGCGCAATCAAGCAATTGACCATTGTGTATGCAAAAACAATGAACGAGCCGAGAAGAATGAGGGTGCTGCGCAAGGCCATTATCCAAGCGACACTCTTGCGCATCCCATTCTCTTTGAAGAAAAGCAACGACTACTTGCAATGTGCCAATGTTAGGTATGTATGCTAAGAACGAGGCATTTGTGAGTTTATTACCAATAGCTATACTTAAGTTTTGTAACTTTTGTCCAAACAGCCTCGTTTACGCTCTTAGGCTAAACATAAGCCAGCAACAGGTGCGTACGCAATGGCATAAGATAAGGTCAGGGCACTAAATATGGCAGGAAAGAAAAAAGTGCCTTTAATGTCCAGTTCCACTTTTTTAAAACCGTTTTTCGACTGCATGCGAAAAATCCCAAATATGTTAAAAATTGTTCAATTTTAGTCCAGCTGTTAAAGCCCCTAAAATGGCAAAATAGTTCACTTTTTGATGAAAGCATGAAACTTGGTGGGATGATAGACTTATACGTGCTGACCGTTTTCTGATATAGGCCAGTGGCAAAACAACTGTTTAAGAGGATAAGCGGGCGTGGCCTAATGCACATGATATCAGCCACCATGAAAACGAGGCTACATAGGAAACACCTTATTTTCGCTGTGTTTTTTTCAGTTTCTACGCAACAAACGTTTGAGCATATATCAGAGAAAGTCATGAACACCTTAATGGCGTAGGATGTATATTAAAGTGAGTCTCATGGCCTGTCACGTGACTACAAAGGCAAATTTCAGTCTAAAGCATATTTATTATAAGCCGTGTATTAAAACAATAAAAATTTAAGACCAATGAGCTTTTGGAAGGAATATTCTTCCAAATATTACCATTTTAACTCAAAGCAAGCCTTTCTCGTCGTTCACTTTTTGGACCGGGCTTTAATTGATCTTCTGGGACCGGGGGAGAGAGGGTCGGATTCCCCCCCTCCCACTTCTTCACTCCGAAAATATTAAAGGTATGACAACAACACTTAGGGGGTTTATGATACGTCCAAGAATGTTTCCTTTCTCCACAACATGAGTTGGTGACGTCATGTGACGGAAAAATTGCTTGCGGCATTACAGGGCAGGTTTATTATGTTTCAGCGCCATGCGTAGTCTGCTAAGCCATCCCTGCCACGTTTTTTGTTTTCTGTTATTTAGGTCTTGTTCTGCCATTTTGTGTTGAAAAAGAAAGAGTAATTTCCCAATTTTTACCTAGATATTGATTGTTTTTGATGCCCATTTCATGCCGTTTTCCAATAATGTCATTGACCAATCTTCTGATTTGGTCTTCCTCATCTTCCAACCTGAGGTGGTTGAAATCTTTTTTACGGCATTATAGGAATGAGCGTTGTAAATGTTCTAGTGGTATGTGTTCATGTTTGCAATATCTTGTTCCGCTCTTTGGTTGAAAATCAAGAACTTGATGCTTAAATATAATGTGCTAAATTTCCCCCTTTATACTAGTGTCTAGTTATTTTGTATTCCAGCGTGTCTCGCCAGGAATCAACCAGAGAGAAGCGACAATCTTCCATTTTTCAAGACTCCGTAAGCCAATCATCTAGCGTGATCGCCGTTTTAGACCATGTCATAGTTTGTTATGTGATATGCTTCTTTTAGGCGCATGGGTAGACGTTTTTCACTCTTGGCATGCTCGGCTATCAATGAACATATTGTCCTGTAGCTTTTCGTCCTTCATGAATTAAAACCACAACATGGTACCAGAGCGGGATTATATTGTTGGTGCTTTCACTGAACAAATTCCAAAACCAGGTCAGTTTCTCGTCCTCATTCGTCCCATTCAAACACCACATTCCCTACACCACAAGATGACATGGCAGAACTCGCCGGGCTGCCAACTCCACGCATGGATTGGTCTTTGTCCAACACGTCGCAAGCTCTCGAAAAATTTAAGAACCTATGCGAGCTTTACTTCTCTGGCCCACTAAAGGACAAAAGCGAGGAAGAGCGAGTGAGCTACCTTCTGATTTGGTCCAGTGAAGAAGGCATTGAGCTGGTGTTCATGTGGCCGCTAACAGTTGATGACAAGAAGAAACTCAGCACATACTGGGAAAAGTTTGAAGAGCATGTGGCACTGCAAAACAATTTCACATTTGCATGCTATAAACTCAGCACCCTAAATCAGGAACCTTATGAATTCGTAGAGTCATTCCAAAAAAAGTCAGTATCCTTGTAACTGAATGCAAGTTCACGGATCCTTACGAACACGTTATTGATGCTCTGATTTTTAGGTCAAACAACCCACACTTCATGCTCTGGACTATATTGCGGCAGACAGCAGAAAAGCATTTGACGAGCTCATTGCCGTGCTTCCCAAACTGATGTTAGAATATGTTGACAAAACATAGGCAATGAATGCCTGCCTACTTTGTTGGCACCAGGGCACTGGGAAGGAATCAGCACCATAAATAACTTTGTTTATACAGACAAGAACCAGGTAACTGTGTGGAAGGCCTTCGACACTGGGCCAGGAAAATCTGTTCTTTGGTCTCAACTACAAGTTTAGCCAGACATTCATTACCTTGCCATTGATAAGGGCCGTTGCAACGTGATGATGTCTACTAATGGCCTCCTATCCCCTCATTTCTCCTTTCAGTAACAAGCAAGCTATCATGTCAGTCGTACAGATTCGAATCGTTACCTGGAGACTTTGCCCCATGCTGGCAAAGAAACCGTCAAAAGCAGCCAAAGCCAAGAGCAGCAATGACAAGGCCGATGAAGAGAAAGCTGAACATAGCGGCCTTTTCCCAGTATATGGCTGCATAAAGAGCTACCAGCAGCATTCGAACCTCGAGAACCATATCATGTTTGGTCAATGCTGCTTGCGATGTCACGGGAAATACAGCTTGCCAAACCAGGCAGTCCTTCTTTATTGATAGAGTAGCTGGAATTCCTCAGGTTCAGGAACTTGTTTTGCTGAGTGTTACTTTTCAGTATGACACCAGATTTAACATTCATGTAAAGAATAAACTCACAAAAGCAAACAAGTCTCTCCATGTGCTCAGGACGCTAAGAAGAGAGGGGTACTATCAAACATAAATTGACTACCTATTCAATTCTACTGTACTACCAAACATCTCACATGGGCTTGCAGTGTATGGAGCCGCTGAAGCTGAACTAATAATGGTCCAGCGTTTTTTGGATAGAAATATTAAGCGTAGGTACATCTCATATAGCATAGATATCCACTCTCTTTTGGAAAAACAAGATACCTCGTAAGGTTTTCAAGAACCATGGAGTGTGTAACCAATTTGAGGACTTTATAATGCAATCTTTACTACAACGTTTGTCTACTGGCGCGATACGTGTTTGGGGGTAAAGTGGGTGAGGTTTCTCCCCCTTGGCTTGTTCTCCCTATGACAGTTGAGCCGAACAAGCCTTGGTTATGTGTTGACGCGAGATTTTTAAATCTCTGGATGAAAGATGCTCCATTTTCCCTGGAAACACTTGTATTGGTTCCCCGTATTGCCTATCGGAATTGCCATTTTTCTAAGATTGATGACAAGTCCGGCTATGATCACATTTTGATTTCTGCTGATTCACAACAGTTTTTTGGGTGTGGAATGGATGGGATGGTACCTAGTGTCAGCCACCCTTCCTTTTGGCTGGAAAAATTCCCCTTTTGTTTATCAGACAGTGGGTTTAGGACCTACCCAATACTTCAGGAGCTTGGGAATTACTGGATCCCTATACATTGATGATCGCCTTGTGGGAGAGATTTTTGCTCTTGAAGGCCTTTGGTCCCGCCCTTTGGAATTGAGAGGCCCCGAGTACAGTCGCCAGGTAGCGTTAGCAGCTTTATATGCGGCCTGCAAAGTACTAGTCAATTTGGGTTATTTTCTTGGCTTGAGTAAAAGTGTTTTGGTACCTTCGACACGGTTAACTCTCTTAGGCATGGTCGTTGATACAAGACTTCTCGCGTTTGTTGTGCCCGAGGAAAAGAGAGTCAAGTTTGCTGAGCTTCGCGAGTCCATCCTGTCTAAGCGGTCGACTATTCCCCTCAAGTCGATCCAGAAACTAACGGGGAAGTGCATATCGTCTTCTCTGGCTTTTCCTGGCGCAAAATTTTACATCAGGGAAATGGGTGCCGCGGTAGGCCAGGCCTCTAGGGGTGCTGATGTCACCTTATCTCCCCCGTTAAGGGAAGAAATTGAGTTTTGGCGTTTCCTTGATGGCTGGCAAGACGCCATTCCTTGGATCCAGGAGAGTCATATTTCCGTGTCGTTGTCGACTGATGCTTCGGCTTTTCGCTGGGCGGCGGTTTTCCACCAAAAGCCAGCTGACCGTAACGTAGGCAATTACTTGGAGGACAATCTGATGAACGAACACATTAACGTGAAAGAGATGCATGCCGTATTGAAAGCTTTGGAGTCTCTCCCTACCAGTGTCAAGGATTGCAGAGTGGATTTGCAAGTCGATAATCAGGCGACTTTGCCCAGGTCATCCAAACTCAACCAAGTAGCTCGCCAAATTTTCCATCTTGTCACTAGCAAGAACCTCACGCTCTCGATCTCGTATGTTCCTTCTGGTTTAAACCCTGCGGATGATTTTTCCCGCTGTTTGTCTGATTCAGATGCCATGCTCTCCCCGCGTTGTTGGGATATTGTCCAATCTATCTTCGGTGGGCTGAACGGGCACACCTTAGACCTAATGGCCCTGGACTCAAATGCCCAGCACGACCGCACGGAAAATCGTTTGCCTCATTCCACTCCTTTTCCCACTCCATACTCAGCTGGTGTAAATGTCTTTAACCAGGATTTGTCGCCATGTGATGGTATTATTATAAATGCCTACGCTTTTCCTCCATTTGCGTTAATTGGCCCCCTATTACGTTTTATGCGTTCTCAGTGCGCGACGGTTACTTTGGTCCTTCCGGAACCTTCCCCTTTACCTTTTTGGTGGCCGGTTATAAATTCTATGGCCAAAAGGCGAGCACTCGTTGCTCCTAAAGGTTGTGCGGATGCAGTTCTTTTCCCCTCTAGGTCTGGTTTTAGACCAAAACCTATTAATTTTTCTCTCTGGGCTTTCCAGGTGGGGGAGCAATGATCATTGAATCCGTTGTGACCCCCTCTTCTTTTCGTTATTTCTTTCTTGCAGCCCCTGCCTCTGGTTCCGAAGATCTTTGTAGCCTCTGTATCCTGCCCTTCCTGTTCCCACCCGAATGACAAAGATTTTCGTTTTTGCCAACGCTGCTGTTATAAACGTCGACAACAAACATCAGTCTATGCACCCAGAGAAATACCCGGGCCCTCCGTTGACATGGATGCTATCAAAAGAAGACGGCAGGCATTGTTAGATAAAACTGAGTCGACTTCTTATTCAAAACAAAAATCGTCCTTAGAAAAGGAACTCTCGCGTTTTCTTGTTCAAACTGCGCCTGACAGGGCTATTACGATGGCTACTCCTGATGATGTTGTTAATTTTCTTATCTGGAAAGATAGAACCGGGAAAGCTGTGGTACATGAAGAAGATTGTGTTTATATCGGCAAAAGATCCAAGGGTGGCTGCTCATGTCCGAAGCGTTTAGCGTTTGGAACAGTAGACTCGCTTATTGGAAAGCTCAGATCCATATTTGCCGACTAGGGTAGAACTCTCGATGATAGCGCGTTCCCAGGCTACGGTAACCCTGCAGCGTCACGGAAAGTTAAGTCCTACTTAACGGCTATGCGTGAGGAACAGCTGCTTGCCGGGGTGGTTCCCGCACAGGCAGAGCCCCTGTTCATAACGGATTTAGCAGCGATCACACAAGAGATTCTTAGACGACTAAAAGACCCACAATCGTCTCTGATTCAGATTTACCTGTATGCTAGGGACCAAGCTTTTTTCAAGACAGTTTTTTGCTGGGGATAGGGCCGGGGATCTGAGTTGAACGAAAACCAAGGAACTTTTGTATTTTCCTGGGAAGGAAGGCATCTTATTCAATCACTCTCTGACAAAGTCTCTGCGAGATGGCACAGCTAATGTTTTCGCCCTGAAGCGCTACAAGGATCCAGCTTTATGCCCGATAACAGCGATTGAAACATATATAAAACTTTGTGACTTGCTTAATGTTCCTGTTCGTGATGGTCTCCTTTTTAGAGCAACGAATAGGACGGGTGACGTTACTGATAAGTTGTTTGACTCTGTAGCGGCTCAGGCCCGATTGTCTACTTATGTTCAACAACTCCCTGGAATTTTCAGCGACCGACGAGTGACTCTGCATGGAATGCACAGTGGTTGTGCTATTTCTCTCGCACTTTCTGGTGTACCTTTAGAGTCCATTATGGCCCATGTCGGCTGGAAGACCGCAGCGACGGCTAAACATTACATCAAACTGAAGGGATGATTGATAAAGGCACAGTCTGTGGAGAGGCGTAGTCAGGGGTCACTACCCAATACTTAATGCTAATGAGTAAGCAGGGAGGATAATGTACAATCCTTACACAATTTTTATAGGCTTATCTCAATTGTATAGTTAATGTGATCAGATTTAAGGAAAACATCATATTCATTTTGTTAGCTTGTAATATATTTTAATTTTTGGCTCAGTGGTATATTATTACACCATATACCTTGTAAACAGTGTGACTACAGCTTTTATATTCCTTTTCTATTTGTAAAAATAATACATAGCTTTTAATTAGTCACAGTACCTAATGATAACAGTTGTTTGAATATTAATTAACGGTGTCTATCTATTTTTCTAACAATTTAACTTTCCTAGGTCAAGTGATTGCTCTCGTGAGCCGGTTGACCTTCTTAATCCGCGCCATGAGTAGACTGCAAAAGATTGTTGATTACTACACAAGGTTTCAATCTCATATCCAATGTCGTTCCCCGGAGACCTCAGGCTTCTTGGTCAGCGGGCACACTTACCTGCCACGGGTGCTGCCATCGTAAGATAAGAAAAGCAATAAGGGAAAGTAATTCCAAAGAGGAGGAAATGAAAAGAAAGTAGAATCCAAGGGGTCAAAATAATATAGAAAGTAGAATCCGAACCCTTCAAATTAAGGAGCGGTTATCCTTAGTAATAAGATCAGCAAGAAAAGAATAGGAAGGGGAGTATCAATTGCTAATAGAAATCTGCACCCTGGATTTTACGATCCACAATCCTTAGGAAAGTGCAGATAAAAAATGGAACGTCCCTGCTTTGAAACAAATGTATGGAGTTAAAGACAGTAATAAGGTCACGCACAAGGAAGCACCACCAAAACGGGTTAAGAGGGATGAAGATGACGTCTGGAAGCTGGTTAACTGTTTTACCTCAGGCTTATTAACCAACCCTTTCTTCGAAGATGCAGAGTCACTTATCAACTTTGCAACTGGCATTGTTCTACCTTCCGATGTTGCAGACAACCTTGTGAATAGTACAGAGAAAGGTCGAGAGCAAATGAACATTTTATTGAAAATCGTATCAACTTCATTGTTTTAAGTTTTTGGCACCCTGTTCCAAGCCTGAAAGTGAAGACTTTAAGCTCCATGAGAAAGAAAGTGAATGCCATGGCTGCAGATGAAAAGCTTATCACTGTTAATGCTGATAGAGACCTCTTTGGAAGGCTTTTTATCACTGCTAATGCACGATGTGTTAATCTCATGGATGTTCTAAGCTACGAGTTGTCACCAGTTCCATGCGCACTTGCACATCAAGATGGAAGCCTGCGGAAAACTACTAAGAGTGTTCTATCAACCATCATTGAAGAAGACCAATCTAGTTCCTCAGCTCCCTGTATCACCTCGACAGACTATCTATATACTAGATGGGATGGCCATAGTGCAAATGACAAGTCTGGCGGAGCAGGCACATTCAAGGATCTGTCCGTAAAGTACTTTTTTTCCATCTTCACAGCATCACTTTCTCGTCGCAACTGCCGCTGCCTTGAGGTTCATATTGCTTTCGATCAGTATAACACTGAAACTTCAATGAAAGCTGGAGAGCAGTCAAGAAGGGATGCATTCACTGCTCTTGAAGTACAAATAGGCGGTCCTTCGACCAAATGCTCAAGCAATGGGGGAAATACATCTCAAACCCTCAGGACAAGATCAACCTCTGTGACTATTAACGACGACACCGTGTACATTCGGGCAGGGAAAGCTTCCAGCAGACAAGAAGCAGGTAATCTGAGGAAGGTTCAATGCTGGAGAAAGACGTGTTATGATCACTACAGGCTGCTGCAGTGACATTGCAGGTCTAAGTATGCCAAGTATGTCGTGAACGCAGAAACAAGAAATGTTATCCAGTCCCCTGATACAGATGTGCCTGTGTTGGGTGCAGCTCATTTTGACCATATTGGCTGACTCATCCTCGAAGAGAACATAAACACCGCTTATGAGGTTAGGTACGTTATGTTCTCCCCTAAAAAGCAAAATAATGAAAAGTAAAGTCTTTACTAACTGCCTTATATCCAGGTAGCTTTCGAGATAAAAAATAAATTTTAAGAATGTTACATTTCCTAACGGTGTTAAAAGGGAGGACCACATTACGTGTGTCTGTGTTTTCCAATTTATGGCATGCAAACTTCTAACCTAATTGCTTCGTTGCATCCTGGATTTTTTAGTTGCATGCAAGAATTACATCTGAAAATCCGAAAAACATGTGGAGATAGAACAAGGTCATGTGAACTCTGAAATTTTTATGGCAAATTTGGCACATGATGCATGCTTATTTTATACAAATGGAATTTATTTGAATATCAGTTTTCCGTAGATCCAAAGAAAACTTTTTGGGCATCATGCCTTTGATCAACAACTTTGTACTACAAAATATTTTCTCCACAGCCTGATGGTGACCATTCATAAGGAAACAGCCGGCCAAAGGAGATTTATCAGACGACTAGAAAGTTTCCCTGTGCTGCGTTATGCCAGAAGTTCTACGATTTCCACAATTCAAAAATTCTAAAAACTGGGCAGCAACAACAAAAAGGAATAAAAATACTTCAATGCGTGCATACAGAACAGACACATGAATTGGACAAAATATTTGAATTTCAGACAGATGTGGACACTAAAAAACATCGCAAAACAGCATCAAAAAATTGCGGAAAGCCTTGGAGCTAGGAAATACAGCTGATGAAGGCGAAAAGTGCATCTACGTACACTTCCTTTGTGCCATTGACCATGCTGAGCACACAACCGGAGAGGTAAGTTATTACTACAAAATAGAATGTTCCAACTAATAAATTCCTGAGTGTTCACTTTAAACTCAAGACCTGCTCTTCAAAGCGTAGGTCGGTCAAAGAGGTCAGCGGAGGGATCAAGTGACCTTATTCCAGTACAATAAAAGTTGCAAGCCTTTATTTTTTGTTTTCCTCGCAGAGTAACGGTTTCCTTCAAAGAATAGATTCATGTTTAAGGAAACAGATAAGAGATCTCGTGGGTGAAGGGTTTTGTAGAGTTAACAAAATGCGTCGCAGTCTGTGACATTATGTTGCAGAAGTTCTATTCAAAGGGCGACCATTGCCATCACGATCAAACAGGAGGTTTTATCCCACCAAAACAGATGTGCGAAACGCCATATATGAGTCCGTAGTGAAACAAAGGTGGTCAAAAGTCGACCAGTGTTTTGCATTGCGCATTAACAACTGTGCAAAGTTTGAACAAAATTGTATTGTCGGCTCTTCTTCAGTGGAATGACCTAAAAGCAGATTGATCACGTTCTGCGATAACAGTTCTTTCTATTTCAGCAACGGGTGTGGGCATTCAAGAAAGATCCCCTTTTCTCTTCCGTTTGCACCACACCAATAGAGTTTAGCGACAGAATAAGTCTGTCTCGAACAAGAAGAGTCCAAGTAGATCAGCCACACCAGCACTCGCACGCCTCCCTCTTTCAACCGGCAAAGTGAAATTTACGGGCAGAGTTGGACAGGCAGCAAACGACCGCAAAAGAGGGTGGCATGTCAATCCTCTCAAATCAACAGTTAATTCTAAGAGAGAGAAAAGGGAAGAGCTAGAGACTGAAATTCTGGGAGTGGAGACAACAAAGGATATGCCAGATGAGGATAGAGAGGATACAGAGGCTATGGCAGAGGAGAAAAGAGGAGACACAGAGGACATGACAGGAGAGGACAGGGTAGACACATATGACATAACAGGGGAGGACAGAGGGGGCACAAAGGACATGACAGGGGAAGACAAGATGGACACAGGGGACACAAAAGTAGAGGACAGAAGGGCCACAGAAGTCATGACAGGAGAGGGCAGGGAAGAAACAGGGGATACCACAGGGGAGTACATAGTAGACCCAGAAGTCTCGAGAGGGGTAGACAGGCTAAACACAGAAGACACGACAGGGGAGGAAAGGGTAGACACAGCAGACATGACATTGGATATTTAGGGTGTGCAATCATCCTCAAGAAGCCAATTGTAAACCAATGTAATTGTCATAGATGATGATGCACAAGATCGGGATCCACCACAATGACAGCCCCTCAGGGAGAAAAACAATGCTGGTAGCAAGACCAACATTCGTAATCCAGTAGCATGGCTGACAGATTCAGAAGTTGAGGTGGCTCAAAACCTGCTCAAAACCTGTTAAAATAAGGTTTTCGTTAATTGATGGCCTTGAAGATCCAGCTACTGTAGGAACTCTTGTCACCCCTGCCATTAGTGAGTTTGTACAAGTCATCAACACAGGATCACACTGGGTGTCTCTTAGTTCCATGTCCTGTCCAGCAGTTGTAAAAGTTTACGATAGCCCGTATGGATGTGCAAGTACAAAGGTGGTTGACCATGCATGCCAAATGCTGTTCCACAGAGGAAAGACAGTGACAATGATAAATGAAAAAGTATAAAAGCAGAAGGGCATAAATGACTGTGGGCTCTTTGCCATGGCCTTTGCTACTACACTCTGCCATGGCCACAACCCTGCAACAATCAGGTATGACCAGTAAGGCATGTGGCAACACCTGGTTGCCTGCCTAGAATCTCTAGAAATGTCAGAGTTCCCAGCCACAGATAAAAGATTACCACTGGTGGAGTATGCTACCAAAAAGTCTGTACCAATCTACTGCTCATGTCGAATGCCTAACAACAATCAAGAGTATGTCCAGTGTGATGGATGCAGCAAATGGTTTCATCCCACGTGTGCCAACATACCTTCAGTAGTGGTCAACACAAAGAGGCAGTGGAGCTGCTTAACATGCCGTCAAAACAGGAAGAAATAAATTGCTCGTCAAGGAACCCGTACGTTTGTCGTAAGGGGCTTTGCATCACTGTCCATATATGTACCCTCTTACAAATACTGGCTCTGGATTATTGCGACCTGAAGTTTGCGGAGCTCCGAACTTTTCTTTTACACGTGTAGGCCGATTTACATAGTACAACTTTATGGTATACAATATGCTTACGACTAACCTTGGACACGAGTGTTTTGATGTAAATAAAACCTAAAACTTGCTCACGATTGTCGTGTACAACACGAAGAATGTCGTGGGCTTTTGAAATATGGGTTAAACCCTGTGACAATAATAGCCACAGGTAATTTTTTTACATTGTGAATTTTTCCCTATATTGTGAACTTTTTCTATGATGTGTGCGGCACGCACTGTGAAAACTGCATGCGGCAAACATAAGCAAAAATTGTACCATGCAAATCATCCTATACTGATCTAACAGATCACCTACTGCAGTCAGATTTTAAGAAGCGAAACAGCAGTCAACAGTCAAGATTAAACAGAGTAAAATCAAAGCTGTATCAGCGTCATGTGGACACCTCCCTTAGCTGATACCTATGATTAGTCCTAAGGGTGTCGGCTTTCGCAAAGTCTCACTATTCACAAGGTATCAATTCCAGAAGTGAGTTGAAATGTAGCTGACGTTCATAAATTTAATGAATGCACTGCGACATGTAGCAAATATGACCACTCCATCACATATGTTGAAGTTATTTCCCTCGAATTACAGCCCACATTTAGTACGTCACACCGTAAAGCAAGACCCTGTCACTGGATGGCCTAGACCGACGGAATGAACGTTGATTTCATATAATATCAATCACCTTGTTGTATATCTGTTAACCTATATGTATATGTCATTAAATGTAACATTTTCAGTTAAGTATTTACCACTTACGTCATCTTCAAATTTTTATTTTAGGAGCCGTATTTTCTTTCAGTATAACTCTGGCCCTGGAGGAAAGCTATTTTTATTACCAGAAATACAGTATTCGCCTGAAATAAATCAGCCCTTTGCCGTATTACCAGCCTTGCATTCAGTTACGCCCATAGGCGTATGGGCTTAAAGTGTATCTCTACATCTGAGATCCTGCAAAAATGAACCAGTGCGTATTATTTACGTGTTATGTGGACCTCTGAATTGAATGCTTTCCAATATTTATTTATGGTATAAATAAAACATTTACTAAAACCACTCTATCACATTTTCACACTATTGTAAAATGTTCTTTTTAAACCGCGAATTGTCCGATTATATTGCATGCCGATCTTGTGAATTTTGTCGAACGCCCTGGGAAAATCTGATGGCTCCTCATTACCGAAAGTTTGCGGTCATGAAAAGGAGCATGCATGCAGGTTTTGTAAAGATGTCAGAATATTCAGACGACAAGGTTATGAAGGAATCAGTATTTTGTATCAAAAGGCGACTTATTTTCTCATTTTTTGCTGAGGGTGGGCATCCCAGATAATAATTCATTTCACCATATAACACGTCACAGTCGCAATAACTTACTCTTGGGCATTGCGCGACAGTTTTTGCATGCAAGGTGCATTTCACGTTCAAGACCACGAAAAAATGTAAAACACTTTATATCCATGAGAAATTGGGAAGGTCACGCTTGTGGTCACAATGAGAAGCTTGTGAGTGGTTTACTTGGACGATTGGTGCAGTTCACTGGCCTTGCTAGCTCTTCCAAAAGATAGACAATGAGTCAGACGGAGAGATTTTGTTTAAGCCTGTATTTTTGGTAAATGGTAAGGGAGATCTCTTTGACTTATATCTTTAATTTATGTGAACCCCTATAAAGGAATGGTATAATGTTAGTCTTTCCCTTTTCAGTGAAAAAGAGAGAACGTTAAGACTCTGTGTGAAGTGAGGTGAGTTAAATTACATGTGGCTTTAATATTACCATATGGATACTTTGACAGAAGCAAACTGATTTTATTGTCCGTCCAAAAATATTATTTCATAAAGACTTGAATGAGTTTAAATTCGTTGTTGTTGTGTAATACAATAAAGGGTAAAAAAGTGATCTCATTTTTATATGAAATGGTTTTTTATATTAGGTGTATAAATTAGTGTAACAGGCAGGCAAACATTTAAATAAAACAATGACGATCGTGTGACCTCATAACATTGTGACACTATCATTTGGCTTTGTTACATGTATGTCCTTGAGGTCACACCTGTTTTTTGAGCGTGATAATGCAAACGTCGCACGAGAAATATCAATGCAGAATTAATAATTCAACTGTCAAATTTTTATATCACTGAAAATCGTAATATTGATATGAAGGTCACGTGTACAATATATATTTTTTCCATTAAGTAATGGTTCTTTTGCTGTTCCTAAAAGCATCGAAATTATTCCGAAGCATTGTTGAAATGCTCGCAAATCTCAGGGTGATTCGCAAAAGTCTTATGAAGAATTGGGAATCCTCTTATGTGCTCGGCTTAGTCAATTCGTGAGCAGTCTGCATGACAGCTGACCACTAGTTTTGGTGTTCTGGGAATGTTCCTGGCTGTTTTGAGGGTGTTCCGAGGTATTAAGGGATGTTCCGGGCTGTTCCAGTGTGATCCGGGGGTGTTCCGGGTTTTACAGACACCCCAAGGGAAAGGACGTACTATTTTGGACTTGCGTCCATTAAAAGCAATTACTGGTGAGGGTACTAATACAGGGTGCGAGCATTCGTTATTTGTCTTCAAAAATTGTGGAGTGCGCAATCAAGCAATTGACCATTGTGTATGCAAAAACAATGAACGAGCCGAGAAGAATGAGGGTGCTGCGCAAGGCCATTTTCCAAGCGACACTCTTGCGCATCCCATTCTCTTTGAAGAAAAGCAACGACTACTTGCAATGTGCCAATGTTAGGTATGTATGCTAAGAACGAGGCATTTGTGAGTTTATTACCAATAGCTATACTTAAGTTTTGTAACTTTTGTCCAAACAGCCTCGTTTACGCTCTTAGGCTAAACATAAGCCAGCAACAGGTGCGTACGCAATGGCATAAGATAAGGTCAGGGCACTAAATATGGCAGGAAAGAAAAAAGTGCCTTTAATGTCCAGTTCCACTTTTTTAAAACCGTTTTTCGACTGCATGCGAAAAATCCCAAATATGTTAAAAATTGTTCAATTTTAGTCCAGCTGTTAAAGCCCCTAAAATGGCAAAATAGTTCACTTTTTGATGAAAGCATGAAACTTGGTGGGATGATAGACTTATACGTGCTGACCGTTTTCTGATATAGGCCAGTGGCAAAACAACTGTTTAAGAGGATAAGCGGGCGTGGCCTAATGCACATGATATCAGCCACCATGAAAACGAGGCTACATAGGAAACACCTTATTTTCGCTGTGTTTTTTTCAGTTTCTACGCAACAAACGTTTGAGCATATATCAGAGAAAGTCATGAACACCTTAATGGCGTAGGATGTATATTAAAGTGAGTCTCATGGCCTGTCACGTGACTACAAAGGCAAATTTCAGTCTAAAGCATATTTATTATAAGCCGTGTATTAAAACAATAAAAATTTAAGACCAATGAGCTTTTGGAAGGAATATTCTTCCAAATATTACCATTTTAACTCAAAGCAAGCCTTTCTCGTCGTTCACTTTTTGGACCGGGCTTTAATTGATCTTCTGGGACCGGGGGAGAGAGGGTCGGATTCCCCCCCTCCCACTTCTTCACTCCGAAAATATTAAAGGTATGACAACAACACTTAGGGGGTTTATGATACGTCCAAGAATGTTTCCTTTCTCCACAACATGAGTTGGTGACGTCATGTGACGGAAAAATTGCTTGCGGCATTACAGGGCAGGTTTATTATGTTTCAGCGCCATGCGTAGTCTGCTAAGCCATCCCTGCCACGTTTTTTGTTTTCTGTTATTTAGGTCTTGTTCTGCCATTTTGTGTTAAAAAAGAAAGAGTAATTTCCCAATTTTTACCTAGATATTGATTGTTTTTGATGCCCATTTCATGCCGTTTTCCAATAATGTCATTGACCAATCTTCTGATTTGGTCTTCCTCATCTTCCAACCTGAGGTGGTTGAAATCTTTTTTACGGCATTATAGGAATGAGCGTTGTAAATGTTCTAGTGGTATGTGTTCATGTTTGCAATATCTTGTTCCGCTCTTTGGTTGAAAATCAAGAACTTGATGCTTAAATATAATGTGCTAAATTTCCCCCTTTATACTAGTGTCTAGTTATTTTGTATTCCAGCGTGTCTCGCCAGGAATCAACCAGAGAGAAGCGACAATCTTCCATTTTTCAAGACTCCGTAAGCCAATCATCTAGCGTGATCGCCGTTTTAGACCATGTCATAGTTTGTTATGTGATATGCTTCTTTTAGGCGCATGGGTAGACGTTTTTCACTCTTGGCATGCTCGGCTATCAATGAACATATTGTCCTGTAGCTTTTCGTCCTTCATGAATTAAAACCACAACATGGTACCAGAGCGGGATTATATTGTTGGTGCTTTCACTGAACAAATTCCAAAACCAGGTCAGTTTCTCGTCCTCATTCGTCCCATTCAAACACCACATTCCCTACACCACAAGATGACATGGCAGAACTCGCCGGGCTGCCAACTCCACGCATGGATTGGTCTTTGTCCAACACGTCGCAAGCTCTCGAAAAATTTAAGAACCTATGCGAGCTTTACTTCTCTGGCCCACTAAAGGACAAAAGCGAGGAAGAGCGAGTGAGCTACCTTCTGATTTGGTCCAGTGAAGAAGGCATTGAGCTGGTGTTCATGTGGCCGCTAACAGTTGATGACAAGAAGAAACTCAGCACATACTGGGAAAAGTTTGAAGAGCATGTGGCACTGCAAAACAATTTCACATTTGCATGCTATAAACTCAGCACCCTAAATCAGGAACCTTATGAATTCGTAGAGTCATTCCAAAAAAAGTCAGTATCCTTGTAACTGAATGCAAGTTCACGGATCCTTACGAACACGTTATTGATGCTCTGATTTTTAGGTCAAACAACCCACACTTCATGCTCTGGACTATATTGCGGCAGACAGCAGAAAAGCATTTGACGAGCTCATTGCCGTGCTTCCCAAACTGATGTTAGAATATGTTGACAAAACATAGGCAATGAATGCCTGCCTACTTTGTTGGCACCAGGGCACTGGGAAGGAATCAGCACCATAAATAACTTTGTTTATACAGACAAGAACCAGGTAACTGTGTGGAAGGCCTTCGACACTGGGCCAGGAAAATCTGTTCTTTGGTCTCAACTACAAGTTTAGCCAGACATTCATTACCTTGCCATTGATAAGGGCCGTTGCAACGTGATGATGTCTACTAATGGCCTCCTATCCCCTCATTTCTCCTTTCAGTAACAAGCAAGCTATCATGTCAGTCGTACAGATTCGAATCGTTACCTGGAGACTTTGCCCCATGCTGGCAAAGAAACCGTCAAAAGCAGCCAAAGCCAAGAGCAGCAATGACAAGGCCGATGAAGAGAAAGCTGAACATAGCGGCCTTTTCCCAGTATATGGCTGCATAAAGAGCTACCAGCAGCATTCGAACCTCGAGAACCATATCATGTTTGGTCAATGCTGCTTGCGATGTCACGGGAAATACAGCTTGCCAAACCAGGCAGTCCTTCTTTATTGATAGAGTAGCTGGAATTCCTCAGGTTCAGGAACTTGTTTTGCTGAGTGTTACTTTTCAGTATGACACCAGATTTAACATTCATGTAAAGAATAAACTCACAAAAGCAAACAAGTCTCTCCATGTGCTCAGGACGCTAAGAAGAGAGGGGTACTATCAAACATAAATTGACTACCTATTCAATTCTACTGTACTACCAAACATCTCACATGGGCTTGCAGTGTATGGAGCCGCTGAAGCTGAACTAATAATGGTCCAGCGTTTTTTGGATAGAAATATTAAGCGTAGGTACATCTCATATAGCATAGATATCCACTCTCTTTTGGAAAAACAAGATAAGAAAATACGCACTAAAGTTATGGGCTTAGAGGGTCACCTGCTGTATAACATGATGCCAGAGGTTAAGAACACCGGATACCAGCAATTCAAGGTGGATGAATTCCTGACCACAGGGCAGATCCAGAGCTTCTTCTCCAGAACAGCCGTCAAACTTCGCCATGCTGTCACCCCAGGAGACAATGACGAAGAAACAGATGACAACATCTGAGCCGCCGAAGATGAAGAGGCTTTCTCGGATGAGCGCAACGCCACCCTGATGCAATGCACACCAGTGCACCCCATAGTCTACAACACGTGGGACCTCTGTGCAATGAGCTCGTCCTACAAGCTCAGTAAGCTGAGGGTAGCCCAGCTATGTGAGCTTTGCTCCCACTTCAACATAGAGGATGAACCCTCTGGGCACAGGAAGAAGCGCTATCTGGATTTTATTTCGGAACTTATAGGTGCCTGCTCTTGCGCATCCTCGAACTTATCATAGTAGAACCAGTGTAACACGAACTCTTGATGGGAGCAAAAGCAGATTGAGTTAGCACTTCGACTAAGGGCATGGTGCAACTTTCCTATAAAGACTATCACAGGAGAAAAAAGGAATCAGCACGAGTAAACCAGGGAATTTGAGTTTGCCGAGTTCAAGATTAACATTTTTTAAATCTAGAATTTATTTTTTCCTAAGAATCTCCTGTAGACGAAGTGCCTGTGTTGTCGGTCTCCCTGTGTGTAATGTTATGTAAAGCAATCTTGACTCATGTAACAGCACCTCCACAAGGCTCATGACACCTCGAGTGCGCGGGGATTTTGCTATAGTTTGCCTCAGTTTTTGCGGAAATGAAGACAAACAAGGACAAAAGGTACAAACGCACATATTGTAGATCTGATTATATACTAGACAGAACAGATATTGGGTGTAAATGTTTTACACTTCGCTGTGTCCTGATGAGAACTTGAACCACATGTTACATTAGCGAGGCTAGTTCAACTCAAGATAAAAAAAATCTTTACATTTCCACTGGGAAAAGCCCACGTTAAATCAACAGGTTAAACATGTTAATTTAAAATTGTATGTTTAGATTTCACATAATCATGCTTTTTTGTTATCCTTGCTTATATTTTCATTTACAATTCTAATCACTACTGCATATAAATAGCTTTGTTGTAGCATTTTCCTTGAACTGAGGATGGCATCAGGGATGCCAAAACATGGATTTTTTTAACTTTAAAGTGTTGTGCTTTGTCTTAAAATCATAACTTGTTTTATACTGCCACCAAGACCTTTCGGCAATAAATTATTAAACGGTTAAAATGCTATATAATCATGGCCATGAGGTTGTAACCTTGGGTGTACAAGAGAAAGCTTTTCTTTGACATGGCTACTCCGGAAAATCCGGGGTAAGAATCTCCTGTAGACGAAGTGCCTGCGTTGTTGCTCTCCCTGTGTGTCATGTTATGTAAAGCAATCTTGACTCCTGTGACAGCACCTCCACAAGGCTCATGACACATTGAGCGCATGGGGATTTTACTATAGTTTGCATCAGTTTTTGCGGAAATGAAGACAAACAAGGACACAAGGTACAAACACACATATTGTAGACCTGATTATATACTTGACAGGACAGATATTTGGAGTAAATTTTTAACACTTCACTTTGTCCTGATAAGAACTTGACCCTCATGTTTACATTAGCGAGGCAAGTTCAAACACATGTAAGCCAGGATTTGAGTTCTTTTCGGCCGAAAACTGGTCTAAAATTTTCCACCTGATGTCTATGAAGCATGTATGTATGTGGGACTTGCGACTGCCTAAATTAAAAGTATTTTGGCTGAAACGTTTGTTTGAGTATTGATTTGTGTGTCGCCGAGCCTCAAAACCGTTAAGTCAGAAAGGTCAAATTTCACTCAAGTGCTCCCTGAATTTTGGGTTCCCAGAAATTCATTTCATGTGTTGCCCTAAGTTTTGAGAACACATTTTGAAAGCTTAGAGATTACTTTTTAATGTGGAATGTCTTGCTGTTTGAAACTAGGTACTGGGTGTGATTTTAGGCCTTCGAATTTCGACTAATTTTTGATCATGTTAAATCCTCGAAATTTTGTAGATAAAAAATATTTGATAAATAAATATTTTGTAAATACTCAGAATTTTTTCTGAGTTTCCTCTCTCCACATATCATTCTATTTTCATTTATTTACTCTGAGAGTATTCTTCGTGACTGTGTGATGTAGTTAAATGTGTGTTCATTGGCACAATGTGACTGTGCGATGAGTCCTTGTGTCAGCCCACGATTGACCATCGCTCACCACTTGAGTTCTCGTAGCTCAGTGGTTAGAGCATCTGACTAGTGTATGGAAGGTCGTGGGTTCAAATCCCATCATTCTATTTCCATTTATTTAAAAATCTGTCAAAAAATCTAATCACAATCAATTCAAGCATATAACCACTCAAAATGTGTTAACATCCCTTTAATACGATAACAAGCTTTCCGGGTTGAATGATATTTGAATTAGATTCATATTGAGCTCTTTTTGTAGCCTGGTCCAGGGCCCAACAAAGGCAGTCAGACGGAGGCCGTAAAGTGCCCAAACTTGACAGCCGCCGTATCACCAAAATATTTATCCGATGAAACTAAAATTTATATTTTCATTAATAGAATACCTAGAGAGTCCACAGAATTTGGGGGATTTTTCAAAATTTTTATATTTCCCGCCTTTGGTCAATACTTACGGACATCCGCTCTTAAGACGTTCAAGGTGGCCAAACACAGTTTTCTTGTACCTATGCGTTATTTATCGTTATTTTCAAACCACTGGCAGTTGGGCAGCCAAAATTGGCAAGGTGCAAGTTCAACTTAAGATTGTATTTTGATGTTTTATTGGACTAGGTACCGTTACCATGGCAACACAGCTGGTAGTAAACCGGCATTAAATAATGGGTTTGATTTATTTTCGGAAAATCCAGTCGTTAGATTTTTTCCATCATTTGTCTCTAGAAAACAAAAAATACTGGCCTATTGACACTGGTCTCGTGAAATTTTGACAGAGAGATCTCCTGTTATTTTGTGTTTTGCATTTTAACGTTTCCTGAACATGTCCTCTGTCAGATTTCACTTTTTGTTTGCAGGCGAGCTAAGCGTGTTCCGAACTATTATTCTACCAATTTCATGAAATTCTAATGAGCGGTTTCGTAGAAATCAGTGCATTTCCACTAAATCGTGCAGTCACAACTTTCTGGTTAACTGCGCATGTGCTGCATTTGACAGGATTCTCGATCTTTCTCGATCCATACAAACAATCTCAGAAAGGCAGGGTATTTTCCAAGAGTATTACCTTTAATACATTGAAAAACAAACTTTTTTGACACAACAAACTGTTTGATTGTTAAGACGGAAAAAACACTTGTTCAATCTTCACTGAACAAAACGAAATGATCGCCGTACAGGTGCCAACAGGCGCCATGTTTGTTTTCCTCAAGGCCTTGTGAGCGCGCGCTTATTCACGTCAGCAGTACAAATCGTAGAGCGCGTGCAAACTGTGTTCAGACACCTTAACAGGTCATTTTATACTGAAGGCAACATATTAGTGTCTTTAAATGAGAAGTATTTTCTAATTTTTCTTTTCATTTCTTTTGTCTCACTACAGCACTGACACAGGCATCAGCAGATTGCAAAGTGAAGCTGGCCCTTAAAAAACCTTCTATTGCTAACATTCAACAGGCTTAAGACTTAGAGGCGTTAAAGAAATTCTTCAGGTTGCACTTCTCGAGAGGAAAAGACAAGAACACTTATATTCGTGCAATTGCATCTACTCTTCTCCAACATGGATCCGTTGCAGTTGGAGAGGACGCCGGATTGCCAAACTAAAAGAGAGAGGATGTTACAAATGTAGACTGCGAGTAGTCTCTAATTTTGGCGATGCCGATTGTGGGGCGGGCAAAATTCACACGCGCGCGCGCGAAATTTCGAGGAGACGCGACGGGAAGGGAGCGCCGAAAATAAGAGACTACAGACTTAGCCCAGGATTTTGACCTTTCACGGCCGAGTGATTTTGAGGTGTAAATTTCATATCGTCTTTCAAGCCAATAAAGTGCAACCAATGGGGTCCCTTCTCTTGCCTCCTGTCATCGATAAACTGCGGAGGATGTTATCGCAAATGAAACGGTTCGCATTGTTTATTTGGATTCGACCAGAACTCGACCGGATGGGCCGTGATCGAGAGGAAAATTCCAGCCTCTCATCTCGAAGAAGAAATGAACATTGAGTTTGGAATTTCGGTCGTCAGTAAATTTTTAGTCCCAAGAAGCGGCCCTGTCATATCAAAAGCCCGTCAAACACTTTTACGGTTTTAGCAGTCGCCGAGGTCATTTTCTTCGTCTCCAAAAATCCCATCGAAAAAAATTAATAAATAACGTCGAAGACGCGGCAAATTTTTTCTACTTTCACTGAAAGTTTGTTAACGAAAATGAAACTTCCAGCGAGCCAGGAAGTTTCTGTATATCAAAAAAACATATACTTGCAGTCGGCTCTTTTTCTAATCGGGCATAATTGTAAATGAGCTCCGCCGGCAGAGGTTGTTTTCGGCCACTTTCTAAGCTCACATCGGAAAAATTTGGTGGCTAGAGACGCGAAAAACCTCCTTCAATTTCGGCCGAACGTTTTATTTCAACGCGGAGCAAAATGAAGCAGCCAGCGAGCCGAGAGTGAGTTTTGTACTTCATCTGTGCAGACAATCCTTTGTTCCGGTCGATCGGTCCCGTACCGATGTTAAAATTTAGATGAAATCTCAACTCTCAGTAGACGAGTGGATTGTCATTTTAACAGCTCTTGGAATGGCTTGGACAAACAATCTCCAGCAGAACCGAATGTAATTTTGAACAACGCTCGCTAATTTGTCCAGAAAAGCCTGTAATCTGTCTGCCCTCTCAGTAAACTAAAACGGAGTCAATGTTTATATCATGAGTGTTGACAGCGGCTTGTGTACTGTTGCCAGATTGTTGACAAGTATCCAAAAAAGGACCAATCAGAGTTTTGCGCTTGGAATGTACGCGCTTAATTCAAAATCCTGGGCTAAGTCTGTAGTCTCTAATTTTCGGCGCTCCCTTCGCGTAGCGTCTCCTCGAACTTTCGCGCGCGCGCGTGTGTATTTTGCCCGCCCCACAATCACAATCGCCAAAATAAGAGACTTCTCGCAGTCTATTACAAATGAAAAAGCCCTTAAAGTGTAAAAAGTAAAGAACTTTACGGCATCTTGTTAACTTGTGTTGACATTACGTAATATACTTTATATCATTAATTTTTTCTTATTTTATGGTAATTGTTTTATTTGATTTAATGTGAATTCAAACTATTTTTGTCCATGTTCTTTGTTATAGTTTATTGAACATATAACTCTGTAATACTTCATTTGTTTTGAAATTTCATATGATGCATTTATAACTTGTTTCTCAAACGCCTTTTGTTATCTTACAAATTGGTAATTTCTTTCCTTGGAGCTTGAGATTCCATATGTACATCAAACCAAAATCGTTCCTGGAAAGGCTTTCTTACAGTGGAAACATTCAAAACCATCCTTGGATTCATACAAAAGCCTGCACCTTTGCAGTCTGGTAACACATCTTGGAATCCAGATTTCCTTTCTTTGAAATTCTTATCTCAACACCCCTGTTTGAAGTACTATTTCAAAAACGAGTGCGAGTGTTTCATCACGATGTCCAAACACGAGAAAACAGATGAAAGCTAGAGGCCGTTTCAGCCGAGTGCTTTTATTGTTTTCGAGTGTTTGGAAATCGTGATGAAACACGATGCACGAGTTTTTGAAATGACTTCTCTAAAGAAACAATACAAAATTATGCAGTGTTGTATTTTTTCCCATTTTTCTTTAAAATGCCTTGTATGTGCAATTTGTTGTATTCAGTTGGCATTCATTGTATTTGTGAGCTTTTGTTTTTTAATTATCCAATAGTTTCACGTTGCACCAAATTTGTACTCCAAAAGCGTTGTGAACTTGAACTGATTTACATATTGTTTTTGCCACGGCCGAAGAAAGGTTTCGCTGCCCAAAAACAATCGAGGAAGAAGAACTTTGCATAGAGAGAGCAGTACCGAAGTCTACCAGATATAAAAATAAGTGGGCGGTAGGCATTTTTGAGGATTGGCAAGGAGTGCGAAGTGTCAAGTCTCCAATACTCGAGGTTGGTGGAGTTTTTAAAGAGTATGAATTGCACACAGTTCAGCCGCTTACTCAGCCCATAACAGAGATGGACGCATTGACGCTCAACTACTGGTTATCCAAATTTGTTCAAGAGGTGGCAAAGTCTTCAAAAGATCCATACCCTCCAAAAACGTCGTACCAGATTGTCTGCGGCATTCGCCGATTCATGGTGGAAAAGAACCCAGCCATCGAGTTCAATCCCTTGAACTCTTCAGGCAAAAGGTGCGTGAATTGGCGCTATAGGAGAGGCGGGCCGTTTGATATTTTAAAACTTTAGGAAATTCCATCGAACTTTTTTCTTTTCCTCATTAGATTTGCTATCTTTAGTCGAATATTGGACGCAGAAACAAAGGATGGGACTCGAGCTGGCGTTGGTTTGAAAGAGAAACAAAAAGAAAAAGAGCCAGTCACTGGTGAAGAAGAAAGCCAGCAAAGTGGAGTATTTGGAATGAAGACGGCTAAGTCTTTGTTAAATATTGTATATTACTATAATGGCAAATTATTTGGTCTCCGTGGAGGGGAGCATAGGCGAATCTGCTTAAACAATTTTGAAATAGGTGATAATTACGTCCGTTTTGAAGAAAATGCGTGCAAAACATTTCATGGAGGCTTGCTTGATTTGAAATATGAACCGCACATCGTGAGGCATATTTGTCATTCTGTAAGTGAACATCATGAGCCTTGTCTTATTGAATATTACCACCTTTATATTGGTCTGGTGCAAATTTGCGCGAAAGAGGTTGATGCATTCTATTTCAGGCCTAATGCGAAAAGAATGTGCTTTGACAAATTAATTGTGGGCATTAATACGCTGAATCGTTTATTGCCTGATATGTGCGAGGCTGCCGGAATAAAGCGTAAAACTGCACACTGTTTAGGCATAATGTGTGCGTCGAGTTTGTTTAATGCTGGCGTTGACAGCAAGCTAATTCGCGATAGAACGGGTCATAGATTGGATGCTTTGATGAAGTATGAGAAAGCTAATGAAAAGGTCCAGACCAACGTATCAGCAATACTAGGTCCTAAGTTGGAATCATCAACAGTAAGCGCGACAGTTAATGTCGATTCCAGCAGTGAGTCCGTGTCACGGAAGGTAGAAAACGTTTCTCAGAATGTGGATATGGATACTATGCCAGTCTGTTTTGGTGACTTTAAGAAATGTACTGTAAACGTTAATTTCAAATGACTTCAGCTTGTCAGTTTGTAATTTGAAATGTTTTTCCTGGTCATTGGTTATTGAAAATTGATGATTCATGTTAAGCTGTGTTTGAGTAATATCTGAATATCCAAATTAAGAACAATTTTATCACTAGTGATGAATACGTGATGAAACACTAGTGATGAAAACGTGAGGAAACACTAGCGATTTTCAACTGGTGCTTCATTGAGTTTCAAACTCATCCACCTGACCCGAATGGGGCGCTCTGGTTGGCTCATAACGTCATGAATTATTAATGAGTTTAAGACGACATTTACAAGTATGGTAAATTTAACCTACCAATGGATTCATTAAAAAAACCTGCCTTGGAAATACAAATACCCTACTCTGGTAACATGTCTTAAGAACCCAGATTTCCTTTCTTGGAAATTCTAATTTCCACGCCCCTGGTCTGAAAATATTTTCAATTGTGGTGAATTTAAATCACCCATGGATTCGTAAGAAAAAACCTGCCTTAAAAATACAAATACCAGTCTGGAAATATATTTTGGAAATCCAGATTTCCTTTATTGGAAATTGTAATTTTCTACCTTATTAAGCACTATTCTGCTCTGTGAATAATTTCAAAGTCCGGAAAACTAAAAAAAAACGATGTGTGGAAAAAGGGGAATTTTTCCACCCGTGATATTTATGGATAACCATAACAAGACCATTAACATACTATGAATAAAAAGTTCTTGAAAAATTGGTAATTTTCCAGTGACAGTCAGCAAAAACAGTCACTGAGTTCACTAACGCTAACTGACCTCTAGAGAGAGTTCCATGAATGAAATTTTTGCCTTTCATTCGCAGACAATTTTTTCAATACATGGTAAACTTACATGTAAGTTCTCAGCATAATCATGAAAACGAATTTCCACAGAAGACTATCGGTTGATATCTGTGAGGAAGAATGCCAGTTATAATGAGGCAAGGTAGTGAACACAATGGAGAAAATTTTATTCCTGATTTTACAAAGAAGCACAAACGCATTAAGGCATCAAATGATCACAACAAACTTCACAATTCAACAGGCACTGTCAAATTCTATTCAGCACTATTCCAAATTTCAAATGCTAGCTGGCTCCTCCTGAGTGTATGCCTCTACTAGCTACAGTACAAGGTCACTCACTAGGATTTGATGGAAAAGCAGAGCACTACCAAGATAAAGTTGGAAGAAAGACTTTTAATGCTGGGTAAATCTTACAGGTAAATTTTACAGTTTAAAATATCAGAAAACAAAAGGGATGACTTGGTAACTGCCAAGAAACATGAAATTTTGAATCCTTTCCTCCTTGAATGAATTGTGGAGCCCTACTTCGCACATTTACATACTGCCAATCTAAAAATAGATTATTGTGACGCCTATCTTCATCAAGCCTCTTTTAAGCAATTAAAGAAACCAATTTCCTTTTCACCTGTCAGTTATACATCTCGTTTGGGTTTAATGAAAGCTTTACAACAAGAAAAAGGACATCTATGAACATCTGTACTATATGTTCTTATAGAATTTGCATTTCTATTCTAGTAAGCAAGGTGGGAGGGAAAACGTTGAGCTGAGTGACCTCTTACCAGGAGATTTTCTTAGTCGTAAAGAGATATGGGATCTCATTGAAGTCTTGGTAAGAAAGTTTGACAATATATCACTACTACAAAGAGAAATGAAATGTTGATCGTTGTTGGGGCTTTAGGATTTAAACATGCAAAGGGAGGTACTGACTGAATTCACAAAACATGGATCCAGACCTTCTGTTGCAAGACTGCATGAATCCAATATGACGTCGTCATATTGGATTGGGACGTCTTGCAGTATAAAATATATCGCTTCCTTGGGTTGCTTGTAGTGGTGAACTACATTTGGGACATCATTAGATAGCAGTTAGAATGTACAAAAATTTTACCACTCATTTTTAAGCAGAAATAGCAAGAGTGCAGTGTTAATAAAGTGGCAGCTCTTCAGTGTGTCTGAAATTGGCGTAAGTTATCCTTCACTCATTGGTAAATTGACCGAATACAGTGCTTGATTATCTTAGTCAACAATAATATTAAGCCTGTTTTTTTTTTAATCGTGAAATTGCAGCAGGACTCTTCCATTAAAATAGTTGACAAGGAAGAGGACTTGCTCAGTGATGAGGACCTTGCTTTTGAAAGAGTAAAAACTTTAAAACACTTGATAATTGATCTCAGATTTTTTTGTTCAGTGATAAAAAATAGTGCGACAATAAAAAGTACCTGTCCCATCAAAAATTTTGGTAGGTACTGTCAAAATAGTTTTCACACACATCACCCAACCGGGATGTGTAATACTCTCTTTTTTATTATTACTATTTTTGTCAACTGGGAGGGGAGACAGCTAATGCCCATAAGGGTTTTCTTGAAAATTTGTTGTTAGGGAGTGGAGGAGGAGCTTACGTCTTCTCTATCACCTGACCTTGTGCTACATGTATAACAGTCATAGTTTATTGAACATTTATTTTAAACATTCCATTCTAGAGGTATACATTTTCTTTCAGTGTTCCGAGAGGTTTGTGCTACAGTACATAGAAGTAATATCTACGTTCAGCATTTTTTAATCCTTGCTACCCCTTTCATAGTAAAGATTTGTTATTTTAGGGGTTTAAAGGTATTTTCTTACAAATTTTGATTAAGACAATGTCACAGTCTACCACACCAGCCCAGGGTAAGAAGGAACGTTCCACTTCTCCATCAACATGGTCTGTTGACTTATTACCCATCATCCTTCGTGTAAAGTGTTCTTCCCATGATTCTTTGTAAAAGTTGTTCTCTCTGTTGCGAGCTGCCATGTTGCCTCGCTTAATAAATTATAGTTGAATTCTCAACGGCTGTTGACTTATTGCGTGGTGTCAGGAGTTCTGTAACTCACACCTTCATTCTTGGAACCTCCTTGCCTCTCGCCAACAGGATTTTCCACTCTCGACCTCATGGCATCGCTTCAAAATCACAGACATTTTACGCCTACGCCGTGCGTGGCTAGATCATTCGTGTCGATTCTCTGCTTTGTGGCTCTTTTTCTTTCTGCGCTTGACGTCTATTGCAACCTCGACTATCTCTGCATCATGGGCAATTATAGATCTACCTTTGCTGCCACCTCAGCGGATCGCCGCCGTGCTTTTAAGTTTTTTGTGGCAAACTTTAGAGTTTTTGTGTCATGGAGGACTACATAAACCCCGCCAAGCCTCTCAACAGCGAGGATTACTGGATAACAGCCAAACGGCCTAAGGCAATGGCCGCTCTTCGTCTGGCTTTTCCCCAAGCCGAATGGAACGTTCTCACCACTACCATTGACTCACAAATATCGGATGACGAAAAACAAAACCCGGCTCAATGGCTCATTAAGCTCTCCCAACACTATCTCGGCGGGGAACCGCTGATGCAAAGCACACACAACTTTCTCCGTATGCTGAAACAAGAGCCCGGTATATCCATACAAGCGTGGCACACACTCATGTGTTTGGAATACCAAGAATGTAACTTTCCCTGGGCAGCAGACGATATATTGCAGAGAGACATTTTTGTTACTGGTTTAAATGACTCTTTCCGCCGTTTTCGCAGTGACATAATCTCTCGCGAAGACCTTACTTCTCTAACCTTTGCCCAAGTCATTTCCAAGGGTCATGACTTCGAGGCTAGCATTCAAACTGACTCTGCCATCACCCAGCAACACCTGGACGAAGCTGCCCATAAGATCACATCTAATGGAAACAAATCAAAATGGCCCTTTCGTCCTCCTGCCTCTGGAAATGCTCAATCCAACCCTTGTATTTGGTGTGGTCACGCCCCTCACGCCAATCATCGTGACTGCCCAGCATCAAATGATATTTGTCATGGTTGTGGAAAACGTGGCCACTGGCAACAAGTGTGCAGGGCTTCTTCTGCAAGGATGGTCTCCAGTGTTGCTCAGGACTCTCACAGTGACCCTCAGCCACCCACTTACCACATCACACATGATGTCAAGTCTCATCTGCACCTAAGGGAATCTTTGTGGACCTTGACCTCAGTCCTCCTGCACTCTCATCATGTCCTCAACGGCTCCGATTCCAGGTCGACTCTGGCTGCTCTTGTAATACTATACAGGTCACTGACCTCAACAAGCTCTCCCCTGTACAAGTGGACCCATCTCCTGTCCGCCTCCTTGACTACTCAAAGGCAGTCATCCCATGTTATCGAATCTGGAGTCTGGGCCTCGTGATGAACGGACGTGTTCGATGAGCTCTGCCATCCGTTCTTCTCGGACATGTGAAATCAAAGACTTTTGGTAGCCATTTCGGAAGTTTCACTCTTAAAACTCAATGTCAGAAACGAATACAAAGAAAAGAACTGAACATGGCTCTTTTGACGAGGGAATTTCACCGGAACACAAGGTTACACGTGTAATGGTGTCTCCGTCGGCAGAAGTCGAATCGCCAGCCACGTTGGAAATGGACGAGCCAAGCTTAGGAGATATTCACCAAATACTTATTGAAGTCCAAGGCACAATCGAACAGCTGCTGAAAACAAGTTTCCAGCTAAGCACCGACGTCGCTGAGCTTAAGAACAGCGTGAAAAAGAACAGGCAAGAGGTGACAAATCTCAAACAAGAACTGGTGAAACAGAATAAATACATAGCGTCGCTGGAGAAACAACTAACCAAAACAAGCAAATATGTCAAAGAACACGCAGACGAGCTACAAGATATTCAGGTAAACCTCGATAATTTGGAACAATACTCTAGAAAAAACTCCTTAGAGTTCCATGGTATTCCCGACGAAGTCAATATGCCAACAGACCAAGTCGTACATGTATGTACACAAGTATGAGAGAGGTAAGGTCATGGAATGGACATTTCAAGTTTATGCACGACATTCAGTCAACTGAAATGTTTTGTTAACATTTGCATGCACTAGCGCATTTTATAGTGCGACTTTTACGTTATCCTTTTTATCCCGACGAAACATTTCCTTCCCAAGCGTGCTTTACCACATATGTTTCATTGATATACAGATCTCAAGTTAAGTTTACTTAATTACAAATCATTGTAAGCGAAAATGTTTATGATAAGTGATTGTTACCGTTTACTGGATCCAGTGCCAATCAATATACTTTCCTACTCTTCCTAACCGGAATCTTTACGTTTCTAAACATTTCAGAAATTGGACATGAACTAATCTCAACCATTGCGACCTTCAGAGGTTATCCTACCTTACTTTTAGTTAACATTACACATGCATTTAAGAGCAATAAAGTCACAGAACATTTGAACTTTATGCACTACAGTCGACTGAAGCGTTTTGTTTACGTTACATTTAGCGCGACTTTCCACGTAATACTTGTCACGACACAAACATTTCTTTCCTAAGTGAGTTTGAATAATATATAGATTTAGCCCAGCCTAAAAGCGGAGCTCCACGTCTCTCTTTCAACCTAATTGGCCCGTAAAATACAGTAAATTTTAGTTGTGCAGTTATTCCCCAAAAGGTGAAAAACAGCAAAGGAAAACATGCGGACCGCTGAGGAAACTGTGAGCTGGCTTATTTTTCATCAAAGAGAAGACTTCAGTACGACTTTCACCGACAGCTCTTCTTGTAGCATTCTTTCGAAAGCTAGCTTATAGAGTTCAAGAAGAGTACCTATAAAACTACAAAGAAAACCCACTTAAAGACTTTTCCATGCAAATACACATTTCTCACTGATTCCAATGCATCACTCTGGCTGCTTAGTTCTGTTAACCATGAAACATTTCTCGAAATCTATCTTGCTAAAATAAATAATATTTTCCCGGCATCAAACCGTTTACTGGCAAAAATTCTCCACAAAATGTTTTCGGAAACTTTCAAGCACACGTATAATTATCAAGAGAAAATGGCACAAGTTTTTCAACCGCGAAGTATTAATCGGGCGCTTTCAAGAATACACCCTGAACTATTAAATTTTAGGAAGGTTTTAGAGTCTCATTTTAGACAAAATACATGTAGACTTAAACCGAGAAATGCTTTGCTTATAGTTATTTAAATAAAGATTTCATTTCGATCTGTAACTAAACACACACTGAAATGGCTTAGCGGTTTAACAAAAAACAAAACGATCACGAAAACATGCCACACTGAACTCACTCACTGAAACGGCGAGTCTAAGTTTAGTCGCTAAATTGGGACAGAAATGTCATTCACTTCATATGGAGAAGCTAAAAAATATAACAATATAAGGAAGATAAAATATTCCACAACTGAACAAAAAACATAAGGAGCTTTACACTAAGACTATAAACTTAAAAATGACGACAGAGCGACTCTTCAGGTGTTGAATACTAAATAAATACGATAAATACGAATTAGTCAAAACAACCCAATACGCGTCGCCGAAGAAAAACAACCTACATTGAAAAAACAACACAGACTCAGTCTAGAACTAGTCACGATTTCCACTTTTCGAATAAAATACAGTAGAATTCCTCTAAGAAAAATATTGAAAATTACGCACTAAAGTTCAAAAGGAAATTGAGCTTAATTAAGCTTAAGTTAACTGAAGCCTAAATATCAGATTGCTCACTAATGAAAATTCCTTTAATGCATAAACAGAAAAAGGACAAGAAACCTTCAAAAACATGAAATGACATTCACATACGGAGCATTCGTTTGCCTAGGAAAGCAAACTGCATTCAATTTTCCCCTCGAGTGAAGTTACTCGCAAGCCGGCAAACGGGAACTACGAGCTATTTTTAAACAAGTTTTTAAAACATTTCAAGAAAATTACCGTAACTTACTAAACATGTAAAGTCGCTCAATTAAACAATTTTAACAATGTAAATCCACACTCAAATCTGTAATTTACTTTACCACTGAACTGAAAGAAGGCCTTGAAAATCTAAACAAAAGTCGCCGGCTTCTTTCCAGATCTCCTTAGCTTTGAAAAAAACCAGTATGTCCGCGAACAAGGATTTCTTGCCTTCAAGCTCTCCAGTATCTTCTATATGCGCCATCGAGATTATAGCAATCCTCTTCCTTTTCGTGATGAACTGCTACAAGTCTTCATTCCAAGAATGTATTACAATTATCGTATTGAAAGACGACCGTACTACGAACCAGCCGCCATGTTGTTTACTTCAGCTACAAGAAAAAGTGTCATTCCACCTCCCCCGGTCAGGCTGTCTTGGGACTCCCGTCACCCTCCCCCAGAGTCTGTACGGACGGACGGACGGACGGACGTACGCTGACGTCAGAACCAAAATTTTTCGGATCAACGGGTTACCAAATTTTCTTACCCATGGTGCTCCGCGAGCTCCGCTATAAATAGATCGGCGACCTTCCTGTATTTTTTGTTTTAAGTTTAAGTTTAACGTTTATTTCATAGAAAATGTTTTCAAGTCTGATTAAGACTGGAATAGGGCATTCGGGCATGGACCTTCCGGCTGTGTGATTGGAAGTTACGTCAAACACTGCTACGCTTTTACAGCTGTATATCGCTGAAGTTCCTTTTCATTGCCACGAATTTTCGCAAGAGCGATTTTTCGTTTGACCTTTCGAAATATCGCACGATATTTCCACGAAATTTCGTTTTAGGGACGAACCTTTTGCCCGTAATATCGCTCGACATTGCGCGAAAGATCGCGCGAACTTTCGCGCGACACTTCGCGAGAACAAAGACCGTAATTCGTCGAATTTCGTTTGCATTACTTTTGCACAATACTGTATGTAAAATTGCTCAAGCCATCGGTGTAGAAATACAGGAGGACAACATAGAAATTTCGCACCGAATTGGACGTAAGAGAGGAGACAAAGCGGTCCTGGCGAAATTCGTAAGTCATAAGGTCAAATGGAAGATATATAAAGCCCGCACTAATCTAAAAGCTGTATCTGTTCAAAGTCTCTTCCCTGATTCCTCTGTCTCCTCGGTGCGAGGAACTACGGCTCGCCCAAAGGGAATTTATATCAACGAGAATTTAACCCCGTATCGCAAAGAGATGATGGGTCTTGCGGTAGAAAAAAGGCACGACGGAAAAATCAACAAAGTGTGGACACTTGATGGTAAAATCTTTATCAAAACCACTCCGACGGGAAACCCTCGTCAAATGTCAAATGTTTTCTGTAGAAGATGTCAAAGAACTTTAAAAAGTCAATCGCTTAAACTTGAGGGAAGAACGGCCGGCCCCTCAAGAAACACCAGAACAGTGTACCAGACTGAGTAGCGTATGTATAATTATATGTTGTTTCGTTTTTTCTGTGACATTATAATGTTTTACGCGTAAGTTATCGTCATACTTTTGTATTACTCTGTTTTGTACGAGTCGAACACGAAGAAAATATTCTATCTTTAAAACAATCAAATATCCAAAATCACCATAGAATTTAAATTATTTTCTCTAAATGTTAGAGGTTTGAGAAATCTGCGTAAGAGGCGAAGCATTTTTTCCTACTTAAAAGATCAAAACTGTGCTATTTATTTACTCCAAGAAACTTTCTCTCAGCCGCAAGATGAACTAATTTGGAAAACAGAATGGCGTGGCAAAATATTCTTCTCTCATGGCTCCAATCATCAAAAAGGTGTTGCCATCTTCATTAATCCACTGTTTGAAATTACCTTTGAAAACTCCTGGGAGGACGAAGACGGCAGAATCGTGTTAATTAACGCCTATTTTAAGACTTTCAAATTTTCATTATGCAACATTTACGCACCAAACAACGCTGCTCTTCAGAAAGCATTTATTGAAAACTTGACCGAAATATTAATCTCGAAAGCTGATATTAGTAATCTAATTATAGGGGGTGACTGGAATGTCACTCTCGAGGTTGTTGAAAAGAAAGGTGGCATTCAGTGGAAACCAAGTGTTTATAGAGATCTGGTTGCGGAGTTTATGGATGAACTAAACCTTGTTGATATTATAAGAATTAAGACCCTGGCAAAAGATGTTTTACTTACGAATCTGGCGCGCTTAAAATGAAATCAAGAATCGATTTCTTTCTCATTCCCAAATCTCTCATTGCTAGTACTAAGGCCGCTGATATTAAAACTGCAATTGCACCCGATCACAAGGCCATTAGACTTTTCTTGCAATTCGAAAGCAAGAAAAAGGGCCCCGGTCTATGGAAATTCAATAATTCTTTACTGAACGATGATACCTTTGTTGACTTGATTACAACCAATTATCCGATAATATGCAGGAAATACGCATATTTCACTAATCTAAACTTGAAATGGGAAATGATTAAAATGGAGATCCGAAGTTTGACTATTCCGTACGCCAAGAAAAAAGCTAGAAATGTAAAAATTCTCGAAAAGCAGTTGGAATCACGTATAGAGTCACTAGAAAGTAAAATAAACGCAAACCCGGATGACGGCACCGACGCTGAACAACAAGAATACGAGCGTCTCAAAACTGAATTACGTCGCATCTACGAGAAGAGGGCAGACGGTGCTATCCTCCGCTCTAAAATAAGGTGGATTGAACAAGGAGAGAAACCAACAAAATATTTCTTTAATATGGAGCGTAGAAACTATAACAAGAAAACAATAACCGAACTTACCGTGGCAGGAGGAACAACAATCTCCAATGATCATGATATTCTCGAGGAAATAAGAGGTTTTTACGAAAATCTTTATAAAACGGACTTGGAAGAGGACTCAACCTCGCTCTTCCAAGGTTTTACTGAGAACTTAAGAATTAAACTACCGAAATTAACGGGGGACCAAAGGGACCTCCTCGAAGGACAGTTAACGTTAGAAGAATGTCGGAGAGCTTTGATGTGTCTCCGGTGCAGAAAGTCACCCGGTGAAGACGGTTTTACTGTAGAATTCTACCAATTTTTCTTCGAATTACTGGGCCAAGAACTTCTCGACAGTATTAATGCCTCATATCACGATAATGAATTAAGTATCTCTCAACGCAGAGGGGTGATTACACTTATCCCCAAAGAGGATGCAAATTTAAAAGGCTTATCAAATTGGCGACCCATCACGCTTCTTAATGTTGATTATAAAATCGCCTCCAAAGCCACTGCTACTAGAATAGAAAAGGTACTCCCTTTACTTGTTAACTCCAATCAGACAGGCTTTGTCAAGGGGCGTTACATAGGAGAAAATATTCGTCTAATAAATGACATCTTAGAACAGACCAAAAGACATCCCCGGAATTTTACTCTTGTTAGACTTCAGAAAAGCTTTTGATACGGTGGAATGGGGCTTTATCCAAAACACTCTAGACCTATTTAATTTTGGAAGCAATATTAAACAATGGGTGAAGACATTTTATAATAACACTAAGAGCTCTGTTCTCCACAACGGATATACAACAAATTATTTCAAATTATCAAGAGGTGTTAGACAGGGTTGCCCCCTTTCTCCCTACCTGTTTATATTGGGAGCGGAGATCCTTGCAGCAAGGGTAAGACTGGAGAGGAACATTGAAGGCATTACAATTTTTAATACAGAGCACAAGATAAGCCAGTTTGCCGATGATACGTCTTTATTTCTAAATAATATTGATTCAATTACCAACGCAATTGAAATACTTCGGCTGTTTGGAAACATACCTGGACTTAAACTCAATTTAGGAAAAACCAAAGCAATTTGGCTTGGATCATGGAGGCATAAGGAAAACAAACCCTTAGGACTAAATTGGACGAATGAGCCTGTGCGAGCCCTTGGAATTTTTATTTCTTACAATGAGCAAGAAAACGACAAGAAAAATGTGGATAAAAAAATTGACAATCTGAACATCAAACTAGATTTATCGAGAGGGCGCAATCTCTCCCTCTTCGGTAAGTGCCTTATTGTCAAAACCCTGGGAATTTCACAAATTGTTTATTCAGCATCCATGCTTGACATCAGCCCTAATGACACTTCCGGAATTAAGAAGTCCATTTTTAGTTTTATTTGGAACAAGAAACCAGATAAGATCAAAAGAAATATTATGTGCCAAGACTATATAAATGGGGGACTGCGGGCCCTTGATCCAGATATTCTATTTAAATCTTTGCGGTTAGCCTGGATCTCAAGGCTACTGATACCTGACGAAACTACAACAGAACCCTGGAAATCTATTCCATCTCTTTTTTTTTTTTAAGTATGGTGGACTGAATTTCCTTCTTCGATGTAATTACGATTACAAATTTTTAGATAAATCTGGAATTCCAGTTTTTTATAGGCAAATATTAGCAAATTTTCTGGAAATTAAGAATTTATATCAACACGACAATGGTCAAGATTTGATTCTCTTTAACAATAAAGATATCCCGATTGATGGGAATAGTTTCTTCTTACAAAAATGGAAAGAAAAAGGCGTCATCTCAATTCAGGACATCTTGGACAATGAAGGAAAGCCCTTAACATTTAAATCATTTCAAGACAAATTTAAGATCAAATGTAATTTCTTAAGCTACCTACAGGTTATTTCGGCAATTCCCAAGCATCTGCTACATAAGGCAAAATCCTTAGGCAGGCGAGAAAGCCCTACAGCTGATAAAACAACCTTTCCTCTGACTCCGTCATTAAATATTGATCTTTACAAAATGAAGTGCAAGGACTACTATTGGCTCTACATCAACGGTTCTACCTGTACTGCCACAGGACCCAAAAAATGGGAAAAAGAACTAAAATCAGGGAATATTGATTGGAAGGCAAAATTTAATAACCTTGGAAAATATGTCATGAAAACAGATTACGAGAATTCAATTTTAAGTTTCTCCATACACTAACTGTTACTAAGATGGAGCTGTGCACCTATGGTGTAAATGATGAAAACAGATGCCCATACTGTGAGGAGCCAGACTCTATTCTCCATACTTTCGTTGAATGCCACTACACTCAAACTTTTTATGTTAAAGTTGTTGATTGGTTCAATGCAAAATTCAACTGCGCTTTTTCTCCAACGTCTCATGAAAAATTATTCGGAACAGACCTAAATACTTCAAGGAATAATAAGCTTAAATTTAATTATTGTCTACTATTTGCAAAGTACTACCTATACTACCAGAAAATGTACTATAAAGCTTGCTATATTACTGAATTTGTGTTAAAATTGGAACAAAAACTATTTATTGCAAGTCGTCTTAAAAGAAAACTTCTTGTGTGAAAATGCTTTTGCCCTTTAACACGTCCTGTAAGTACTTTCGTACTATATTTTATATTTTATAGTTTTGTGTTCGACTACACTATTTTTTTTGTACCATCCTAGTTTTACCTTTGCTTAATCCTTTTTTTTCTTTCTGTGTATTTTTTCCCCGATATATTATTATCTTGTGTGGTTTCCTTTTCAGAATGTAAAAAATGTATTACAAAGTGCGGTAATGTAGTTAATATACCAAAAAGTTTCTGTTAATAGCTAAAGAAATGTCAGTGTAAAAAATGTATGTAATGTCATGGCAATAAAAATTATTTTTAAAAAAACCCAACTTCAGGGCAAACTACACTACAGTGCACTCGTCGTGGGGAAACATGAGCTTGTAGTCCAAATCATCACTGCACAATGCTATTATACCCCTCTCTTAGGCCTGGCTGACAGCACCCGCATGGGCATCATCCATTATGATGTGGACAATGCTAATCACCTTGAGTCTACCCCACCATCACCACCACCACTTGGTGAGTTATCATTAGATTTTATCAAACGTACTTATCCAGAGCTGTTTGAGGGCCTGGGCAAACTTGGCGACCCCTCTCAATCACCCTTAAGCCTGAGGTGCAACCTATCCAAGCAGTTCCGCACCACTATGCCGCACCCAAACTGCCTATCATCAAAGAGACACCAGATAAGCTAATTCACTCGGGTCACTTGGTGCGAGTGAATGAACCCACCCCTTGGATCTCCAACATGGTGGTTCGTGAGCGTCCTGCATCTGCTACCAAACCAGCTAAAGTGCGTATCTGCTTGGATCCGTTCCAACCAGTCAACAAGGCCATAATGCGACCTGTGTATCCCATACCTACTCTAGAGGAAAACATTCACCGATTCAACCAAGGGAAGATTTTCTCAGTGTTTGACATTAAGGATGCCTTCCAAACTATTGAGCTAACCCATGAGTCTTCTCTGTTGATGACCATGCACACCCCTTGGGGTCGCTACCGCTGGACTCGACTTTCATTCGGTGTCAGCTCAGCTCCTGAAGAATTCCAACGCCGCCTTCACGATGCCCTCTGTGGACTCGACGGTGTGGTAAACATTGCTGATGACATTCTTGTCGTCGGTAAGGGTGAATCCTTAGCAGATGCCACCAGGGACCATGACAACACCGTCATCAATCTACTGAATCACCTGTCCCAGCATAATCTCAAACTCAACCCTGACAAGATTAAGTTCAAAACGTCCACTGCATCGTTCATGGGTCACATCCTCACCCCACTGCAATCCTTGACATGTCTCAACCTTCTGACAAGGCAGCAACACGTCATTTCCTAGGAACAATTACCTATCTATCCAAGTTCTGCCCCAACCTCAGCGAAGTAGTTCGTCCTCTCCGTGACCTCACACATATCAAGCAAGAGTTCCTGTGGTCTGAACAACACAGCAGAGCCTTTTCACAGGCTAAAGAATTAGTCTCTAAGGCACCTTGTCTCTGCTACTATGATGTGAATGCCCCTGTTATACTCCAGGGGGATGCATCTGAATATGGTCTGGGTGCTGCGCTCCTTCATCCTGTTACAGACACCAACTCTGGCAGCATTCAGTGGCAACCAGTGGCCTACAGCTCCAGTTCCCTTTCTCCAAATGAACAGCACTATGCTCAAATTGAGAAAGAAACCCTTGCCATTGTCCATGCTTTTCACAAATTTGATCAGCTCCTCTTTGGTAAGCCAGACATAACTGTCCACAGTGATCATCAACCTCTGGAGACTATCTTCAAACGTCCATTAGCCTCAGCCCCACGTTGCCTACAGAGCATGATGCTTGCACTGCAGCGTTACTCATTCCATGTCGAATATCGCAAAGGTTCCTCACTCCTCATTGCGGATACTCTTCCTCGGGCTCCCTTACCCACCACCTCACACAAGACAGTCCACGAGGAGTTGGTCTACCGAGTCGAGTTTGAGTCCAACACTCCTGACCTCTCTGGCTTACAAGATGCCACCCTTCAGGACATCAGAACTGCAGCTACCACAGACCCTGAACAGGTTGTTCTCCACTCTCTAATTAGCACAGGGTGGCCTAATGACAAAGCTGCTGTTCCAGAGCTTGCAAGACCATATTGGTCTCTGCGTCACGAACTCACCTATCATGAGGGATTGCTTTTCAAACAGGATCGCATCATCATCCCCTCTTCACTTCGCACAAGTCTCTTACACAAACTCCATGCAGCTCATCGGGGATCTGAGTTTACAGTGTGCCATGCCCGCAACTGTGTGTTCTGGCCAGGCCTCCACAGTCAGATCACAAACATGTGCCAGTCCTGTGTCATTTGTGCTCGACATGCGCAGCAACACCCTCGGGAGCCACTTCAACCTTACCCAGTGCCGACTCTACCATGGCAGCTCGTTTTGCAAGACCTGTTTGAATTGAATGGTCGCGCATACATGGAACCAGTTGATCATTACAGTGACTTCTATGAAATTGACCACCTCCCAACTATCCAGTCTTCAGCTGTCATCCAGGCCAGTAAGCAGCATTTTGGCTGACATGGGATTCCACACATCCTCATAACAGACAATGGTGCTCAGTTCACCTCTGATCTATTTAGGACATTTTCCAGGAAGTACGGATTTAACCACGTCACAACATCTCCCTATTGGTCCCAGTCAAATGGACGAGCTGAAGCCGCCGTCAAATCAGCAAAGCACATTCTTCTTACTGCTGAGGGTGTGGATTTAGCCCTCTCACCTGTCCGTAATACCGCACCAGCGGGACATACCTTTTTGCCTGCTCAGTGCTTGTTTGGCCGTGTGCTCCGTAGCGATCTTCCCCAGCCTGCATCTGGGTTGGAGCCCTTCACTCCTCCCCGTGATACAGTGGTGGCTGACCATGTCCAACGCAAGCTAAACCAAAAGAACACGTATGACAAACATGCAAGTGCCCCACTGCCGGATATTCCTCCTGGAAGCTATGTATACGCAAAGCCACCACCCACCTCATCGGCCAAGGCCTGGATTCCAGGACAAGTGGTTGGTCCTGCTGGCCCTCGATCGTACCTTATTGACACAGGCAGCAGACAAATAAAAAAAAACCACATTCAAGTCCAGCTTCCCCACTCTCCCCACCACTCGATGGACTCCCCATCTGGCAGCCAGCCTGAACCAACTCTGCCTGACAAACTGCTGCCCAACTCATTGACAGCCATGACACTGACATCTCAGCGTCCCCCAAGAACTGCAACTACTTTCTCAGCGACTCCACCATCAGTACCTGACAACCCTGTGTCATCTACGGTGGATGAAACTCTGCTGACGGCATCACCCTCTCCACCCCGCTCAGTTACACAACCACCCACACTGCCTCAAGTATCTCCCAACAGCTCATCGCCTAGTTTGCCTAGACCCTAAACTGTAACTCGAAGCGGTAGAGTCATTCGACGCCCTGCTCGACATGCAGACTAATACTATGATGTTAATTACAGTGAATTTCTTGTCTCAGGTGCAGAGTTCCCTTTGCTGTAGATCAGTGTGGACCATGCATATTGGCTCTGGCAGTAGTGACAATACCCCAGGATGGGGTCATGAACATTATAATTGCATGTTCATTTTACTTGCCGTGTTCCAGTTTGTTTTATCTTATGTTTTGAGTTATATGGTTCTGCTTGAAGAAGAGGGCGTGTTACCCATCATGCATAGTGTAAAGTGTTCTTCCCATGATTCTTTGTAAAAGTTGTTCTCTCTGTTGCGAGCCGCCATGTTGCCTCGCTTAATAAATTATACTTGAACTCTCGACGGCTGTTGACTTATTACAGACTCAGATCAAAGTGACAGAAGCGTTGCCTTTGACTCTGACACTCCCAGGCCTTCAACCTTCAAGTCTACAAGAGCGAGTCAGATAAATGGGACTCCTTCAGATTTCCATTGCCACCGGGATTGAAGAGTCATAAAGAATTGCTAGACAATTTAAGAAAGTAAATTATCAGAGATGCCTACACTTGTACGAGGGCCCAGTCACAAAGTGAGATACTCAGCAGCGAGGACTTCACATTTGTTGCCAAAAAGATTTGCAAAGCAGTTCCACAGCTGAGGGATAAAAAACCTCCTGGCAACAAATGTAGGTTTGGAAATTTTGAAGATTGGGTGAGTGCTAAGTTAAACTGTAATTTACCTCAAACTATACAAGCTAACTTGATACAATCCAGGTAGAAGGTAGTGCTGTTGGAAGTTTACTACTACAGGGAATGTCAATCCTTTCTATGTGAGTCCTGGGCTTAGTTGGCTCCGGCTGACAGCACCTAGCACAGGCCCCTGCTCAGGGTTACGGCCAGCATCTTCTGAAATCCAGTCTGATGACATGAATCGACTGGGAGATGTGATCTTGATGTTGCGGTTTTCTAAGGATTATGCAGATTCAGGGAAATCATTGCCTTGATCAGCAAACAAGGAATCACCTGCTTGGACACCATTTACATCAACTCTTTGCCAAGTCACGTGCCTTTGAGTTCAAAACGTATATTACCTTGTTCACATTTTACTCGTCACATTTTATGGTTAGATTATTCCTCTGTCCATTACCTCTTAAAGAGATATCATTCCAATCTGAAAAGACCAGCTGATCGTGAAGACAAAGGAGAGAATGAAAACAAGAAAAAGTGCAGTCATTCTGTCGCCAGCCCCTGCAGACATTGCCAATCATCATAGTGGAGCCCGCAGGCAAAGCCCACTAGCGGAGTACCATTGCTAAGCAAATTTGGTAACCTATCAACTTTTGGTTGTGACATCAGCGTTTGCCCATCCGTTCGTACGCCTGTCCGTACAGACTCTGGGGGAGGGGGAGGGAAGTCCGAAGACAACCCGACAAGTGGTGGAGAATGCCATCTTTTCTTGGCAGGAAATCGCACGGTGCTTTTGAGCAACCAGCATTTTTTCTTGGCAAGAAATCGCATGACCATCGTCACTTTTGAGAAAGAGGTTTCTTTGCAAACCTTGAGTTTATTTGGCAAAACGATTGTTCGACAGAACTGAAGTTTTAAACTTCAGAAAAAAACATGTGATATCTATAAACGGAAAGAAAAAGTTCAAAAGAATACTGGTGGAAGGCAAAAAGTTCAAGTAGTTCAAGTTACAAAAGCTGCCTTTAAAGGAGTTCTTCTTTGTTTTCTTCACAGTGGAGAACTTACCCTGTTCTGAAACACAACCGAGTAAGTGAAGTTTTTAAAGGGTTTTAAGGTACATGATTTTGACTATTACGTTCAAAGAAATTACGTTTTGAAATGGAAATTTAATTTATGTCAGTAGAAATGTGTCGTTTACTTTTGACTTTAAAAAATTGAATATTTTGCCATGCTCAGCCGATTTCATTCGCATGGACATACCCATGATGCTGGAAGTGTAGCGCAAATTGCATTTAAGTATAAACTTATCGGTTCTTGAATAAACTTTTTCAAAACTGATTAGTCTGTCCATTATTTTCTGTTTGTTTATTCATAACAGTAGGTCAAAGCACAGCTGCAAGACAATAATTGCTTTCAATTTTGACTGTCACGACCATCTTTGTGCAATTGTCGATCTTCTTGTCCTAGAAGTTTTCAATAGTAATAATCTTTCAAGCGAAGCAGTTGTCGGCTTAAAGCTATCTATCCAAACAGCTTCTGAAAACAGTTTTGTGCATTCCTCAAAGCGCCTAACTTTGTATAGACTGACTTCGTATCCGCAAAACTTATGCCATAATTTAAAGTGTGTTTGGTATTTGTTTTCAATTTTGATGGTCTCTAGATAGAGAACGAAATATAAATGTTATTTAAGAAACTATAAGCGAATCAGTTGTCGGCTTAAACCTATTTTATCCGAAAAGCTTCCAATAACAGTCCTGAGCATTTCTAAAAGAACCTAAGTTTTAAACAATACGCGGCCGCAAAACTTATGCCATGAATTAAGCATGTTTGGTGTTTGTTTGTTTTCAATCTCGATGGTCTCAAGTAAAAGAATGAAATATGAAAGTTACTTAAGTAACTATAAGCGAAGAAGTTTTGGGTTTAAGGCTACCCTAAACTGCCGTTTTAGAAGCCCTGGGCTTATACAACTTCGTAAGGGGTTTTGGGTGGGCTTATAAACGGAGGGGCTTATATTCCGGGAGGGGGGGGGCTTATAAGCGGAATAAAAAAAACGTTTCAAAATGAGCCACAGCAGTGGTCATCGAAATACGTTTTTAATTTACCAGTTTTTAATAAACCTTTGAAATGTCATAATAAGTCGAATTCATTTTAATTTTAACAACAAAATGAAAACTGTAACAACACGAACGTATCCAGAACGTAACACAACAGAGGCTCAGAGTTCATCTTCGCAGTGTTCTGCGAGAGTACTTAATATAAGGAAACAAGGAAAACTAGAGGGGGACTTATATCCGGGGGGGCTTATAACCGGATGTATTTTTTGTTTACAGGTAGATGGGCCTATAACTGGGGGGGTTTATAAGCGGGAGGGGTTATAAGCAGCAGTTTACGGTAATTCATCGGTAAGTAAATGTGTGTTCCTCAAAGTGTTCGAATTCCTTCGCAGCCGCTAAAACCTACGTGACATACAGCTTCTTTGAAGCTCCCCAAATCCTTTCTTTCAGGTAATCCCAGTAAAATGCCAGTATAAATTTTTTACTAGACTAATAGTGGCAGTTCATGTTATTTATTAACATCTGAACGAGATGAAGATAACCCATTTACTTCAAAATAAGTTTTATTTTGTTGTTATAAATGAGCACCGTTTCAAGTTCATTCAGGCGAACGGCAAATAATCCAAGGAGATTTGACAAGCCTTGACAGTTAAATGACAGGATATGGAAACACTGCAAAAAACCAAGCAAGACGGCTTGTGAGTAGAATATGTCCTTAGTTTGATGCCTGAAAAAAAGATAATCAAGCTGTGCTCAGCCTCTAGAATGACCTTTCAGCTTGGTTTTACGGAACAGATCCCAAAAATATTGGAGGAAAATTTGGAACACTTTCGGGCTTTTCGAGAAACACTCTTTGAAAGGGAATGAACCCAAAAAGCCCTGAAATATAATTCAGAACGAAAAGTTTCAGGACTATTTTGAGAAACGAATACCAGTACATTCCTTGGCAGCTCCGCTTTTAGGCTTGGTTAAATCTTTATATTAAACAGATAATGAATGAACTATGAAAGAAAAAGACATCAACCGTGATACTGTGAGAAAGATACACAAGCTTTCATTTCCACAGAGAGCTGATGACATCAGGAATACTCCTGGGAAAGATGTAGTGACAAATATTGTCAAGAAGTACCCCTTCCTTCAGTTAGAAGAACAAGTATTATATAGTTTCCAGTTATAGGGTTACACCAGAGGTAAAGAGCCACCACTGTGTCAACCTCATTAAGTAATGGTCCTAGTAAGAACTAGGCAACCCAACGACAAGGAATGCAGAAAGGTGTTAATTGTGATATTGTTGAAACGGTCTACCTCATTGGCTAAAACATGAAAATCTACTATCACTTCATCAGGTAGCGCATTTATTTCTCTCTAGTTTACTTATTGATTCCCTTTTAGTGAAAACTATTCTGAGTTTTAATGCAGCAAAATTTCTATGTGGGAAACATGGAAAATTAGAAGCCTTTCTTGGCCATTGTTTTGGAGTCTCATGATTGGATAAAATCTTGTAACACAAAAGAAATATCGCTTTAAAATAAAGTTTCAGTACATTTTATTTCAAAAACGTGTTGTCCATAGGTTGATGTATTCTCAGTAAGAAAATCTAAACAATCTTATGTGGGGAAAGCGAAATGCCGCAGAACAATAGAGGATTGCCTAGTTCTTACACGCATTGTTACTTAACAGCTAGTGAGCAACTTGATGAAGCACACTAGGCTTAAGTTTTGTGGTCCAAAAACAATTTTCTTTTCACAAATTAAACTAAAACTGCTACAAAGAGTTGGATGTAATGCATTTCTTTTATATAATTACAACATGTATTTCTGAGAACGTTGGTCAGCCTTGGTCAAACCGAAGTGTAGACGACCTCATTAAATTTAGTTGTGGTATGCTTTTATGTGAGTTAGATTACAATGAATAACTTAATCATGGGCACAGGGTGTAGGTCGAGGCATTACACTTTGGATTTTTCGCTTGAGTTTTCTTGCTGTTTCATTTCTGATCTCGTAGTGATGTACTTTGATTCGTACATATCTATTCCAAGTTGTGTTATGAGCTGGAATTGCACGTGCAAAGAAGCCAAGGACTAGAGCTCAACACTGAAGACTTTCTTTCGCAAGGACCCTTCTTTTGCAAGGATGACACACCTGAAGGTATGCATCTGATGGTACGAATGAACACATTTCTTTTGCAAACAATAACATGAGATTTTGAAGGTCACGTTAGCCTTCTAAGACACAGAGACTGTAGCAAACATGAGACATGCATTTTTGCCTGGAAGAGCAACTGATTTAGTATTAACCATTTTGGAAAGGATCATCTCACAAAGTAGCAGTCCTGTTCAAGTATATCGACATAAATTAAGCCCTCACGAATTACCTAAACAGATAGTAGGTACGAACCTTAAAGTAGCTGCCACGATAATATAGTGTGCTGAATTACACTATTTAAGTACAGTAATTAACTGCAAACATTTAGTGGCAACACTTGGAAATGTAATCCATTTCTTAACCTTGTTTATGTCTGTTCTTTTGATACTGATGACAGGCCAGCTTTGGCAATGTCGAAAATAGCAGGTTACTTTGAAGGGTGCCCACCATTGGTGACTTTTATTGATAAGTTATGTACACATTTCAGTGTTTAAATAAAACATTGTAAATTGCTTTAGTGTGGTTGAAATGGGACTAGTTAGTGTCAGTAGGTAACTGCTATGAAAATGGACATAGGTAGTCACAAGGCCTACTGTAAATTTAAACGCTGGTAGGATTTAAACGCTGGTAGGAAAAAGACCCAGGCCAGTTCTTTTGGAAACAGTATGTTTCAGAAGTAACTGAGAACATTGACTATACCAAAGGCGTCTGTCTTAAGGCTTAAACCATTGAGGAGAACCTTTAAGTACAGAAGAGTATGCAATACGATCTTTCAAGAAAATGGTGCAGCAGGGGATGAGCGCAGTGAAGATTAAGGAAAAGTACCAGAATCCAAAAGGGATGGTTGCACATTATCCAGTACCTGTACAAAATATGAGGGAAAGTTTTGTTATTTCTATTTAGCCCCCCAGGTTTGTTTTTGTTGTTTCTAAACGCAAGGTTGAGGTTAGTTTAATTATCCTTTTCCTCAACAACACTTGCTCTTTTCTACCCATCGGTTATTGAACTTAAAATTTTTCTCCGATTAAAGGACTTCTACTTAAACAACTGTGAACTGTTTTAAGAGAACTGCCAACACTAATACATAGCACATCAGCAATGTATACCTTTAATTTTAGCTGCAATCGCTTCATTTATCAAATCTAACTTTTCACTGACGAATTGGACAGACAATATGAAAAATATTCACCAAGTATTTACCTGGTCTAAAAAGAATAATTCAAGAATTAACCTGAATAACTCACTTTATTATATAGAAAAGAGTGTTTTCGTGGAAAATAGACCACTTGTAAAGTTCATACGAAACTACATCCGGGACTCGAGTGGCATATTTTCTATATCCTCACTAGTGAGGATATCGATGACGTCATTTCCCACTCTTACACTTTTGTTTGTGCAAAACTACTCTTGTCTATATAATAAAAAGAAAATTACATGGTGGCCTGAAGATATGAATTTATTTTCTCGTGGTAAGAAAAAATGTTTTACCCACTTGCTGCACTCCTTCATAAAAATTGTCTTTACCACTCAAAAATAAAATTCATATCTTCGTGTCACCGTGAAATATCCTCTATATATGTCAAGTCTAACAAAATGCAACATTTTCAAATGAATATTGAGTTAAATAAGTCATGAAAGGGTCTCGAATAATGTGTATCAGAAGCTCCTGCAATACAAACAGCAATGCACTGTTGTTTAATAACACTGAAATGATGGACATGTATTTTCTTGAGAATAGTTCATATTTACTCCTTTTTGGGATTGGAACTGAAATAAAAAAACATTAACTTCAATACCTACCAGGTAAAATACAAGAAGTGGGAAAAGACAACAAGAATCAGCGTTGGCTAAGTAAAAACCTATATGTGAGCTTTTAAATAGCAGCTCGAAGTTTATTCCTGTGGTTTTGTCTCACATCTGATTGTTGGCCAAGACATTCGGCCTGTTGTTACTTGCTGGATATTACGGTGTATATTTTGATTCTTTTGTTCCAGCAACTTCGCCCCGAAACATAGTTTTTCTCTCAGGTGTTGCCAAGTAATAGAAAGACCATCATTGGACAGTGCTCCAAACGTCCCATGTTTTGTAGAGCAGATTATTCTAACATGAGAAGGTGCTCCTTGTTTCAAGGTTTTACTGTTCCTCATCTCATGCTTTGCTTTGTTCTCTGAGGAAAAGAAATCTGGAAGTGAGGCATTTTTGTATTCCTGGAATGAGAACTTTCTGCTTATTTCAAGTGCTTAATGTTCCTCATCTCAGGACACTTAGTCTCTTACATTCAGGAAAAGAATTCTTACAATACGAAGTCCTCATTTGAGGACTTTCTGCTTATTTTAAGTTCCATGCTCCTCATTTTATGATACTAATTGTTTCTTAATTTGAGGGACAAAACCTTAAAGTAAGGAGTTTCTTTTTACCCTTTAAAATGAGCATTTCCTTCTCATTTGGAGTGTTTCATGATGCTTACCTCAGGACGTTTTTTTTAGGGAAAAAAAACTCAATTTCAGAATTTCCAATATCTTAAATTTAAGAGTGAATGACATGTGCATCGAAAAACCTCATCTAGATGATCCAATGCTAAGAATGCCAAAACACTCCAAATGCTCCAGCAGAATACATCAGACAGACAAACCGTGTGCTATGTGACAAATTTGGAGAGCACCGTAGAGCAAACAGTAAACAGTAATAGGCCAATTCTTAGAATTAAAGCTTTCAGGACAAGACATAAATGTGGAACCATGATTATTGCATGATATCCATCCTGCATGACAAAGTAGAGCTAAGTTAGCCTGAGAAAACAGCCGACGTTTCACAAGTAGGCTCTTGCCGATTGTGCTAGCATAATTTTTGGCATAATCTGAGGAATTGAGCATAATTTTTGCCCTTTTTCCAAAAGTAGCACTGCTAGCATAATCCGTATATTTTCTTGTCTTAATAGCACAATTTTAGAATAATTCAAGAAAACGAAGATCTCAGCTACTAAAAACGATAGATTACTATTAACAGTTGGTTCCACTCCTATTTTGCGATTGCTTTTTAGTTGTGTTGAGATACCGCGGGAATTCGATGAAACGGAACCGGAAGTCTGTGTCTCGGTCCCAGACTCCTTAGTCTTTCTCCCAGTGCTCGTTTCAAAATGGTGGCCGCCACGCCAAACGAGTCAAGTGCAGTGAACTTACATCCAGAGAGTTTACAAGGAAGCGAGAACAGAGAGGATAGACCAAAGCCTGCACAACTTGCCCGGGATAGACGCCTCGAATCCACCACTGGAAAATACAAGAGGAGGGGGACGAGTAATGTCACTAATGTGAAAAATGTCCCTTTGCAAGATCGTATTAATCAGTTCCCTGATCAGCACCTGAGTGTCAGAGGCACAACGATCTTTTGCAATGCCTGCAGAGAAATTGTATCATCCAAAAAGAGCATTTTAGCATCACATTGTAGTTCAAGAAAACATGCCAAAGGGAAAGATGCGCTGAAGAGATCAAGGTTAAGAGAACAAACGATAGCCGAAGCACTCAGCAGAGAGAAGACTCGTAAAGACAACACGCTGCCGTTGGCTGAGCAAGCATACCGACAGGAAGTAGTGGAGGAATTTTTGAAAGCAGGGATTCCAATCGGGAAGGTAGACAGGCTACGTCCTTTGCTAGAGAAAAATGGGTATCGCCTCACTCATAGTGCGCATCTCGGACAGTATGTTTCTCTTATTTTCAAGCAAGAAGTTGAGAGAATAAAGAAGGAACTGTCTTTGCCAGGAGAAGATATGACAAGGGACGTTTCAGTAATATTTGACGGAGCACCAGGCAAGGTGAGGCTATTGCGATAATCCTTCGCTTTATTAATGATGACTGGATGATAACACAGCGTCTTATAAGAATTGACATTTGCTCAAAGTCGGTGAATTCAGAAGAACTAGCAAGAGTTCTCAACGAAGCCCTTTGCGTTGAATTTGGGATCAAGGCGAACTCTTTGCTTGCAGCGATGAGGGATGGAGCAAGTGTCAATCAAGCAGCATTGGATCGGATAGCATTCATCTTCCCAAAGATGTTGAACATTGTCTGCTTTTCCCACACGCTCGATAATGTTGGCAAACATCTGGAAATTCCTACTCGTTTGGAGTTTGGAAACCTGTGGGTACGCTTATTCAGTCACAGCCATAAAGCAAAGTTGGCATGGCAGGATCTAACCGATCGAAAGCGAAACACTAGCGAAACACGCTGGTGGTCAAAATGGGAAGTTTACAGGCAGCTACTGGAGCAGTTTGGAGACGTTGCTGGATTCCTGAATGATGCGGAAGTAGAGAACATTGCTCCAAAGATTGTGGCACAGCTTTGAGCTATACTCTCAGATCCTCAGCGCCTTGTCGATCTTAAGCTCGAGTTGGCTGTGACCATTGATGTAGGAGAGCATTTTGTCAAAGCTACATACTACTTGGAAGGTGACGGGCCCCTTGTGTTTTCATGCTACGAGAAGTCAAAGGCTGTCGCCGAGGCATGCCAAGCTCCGCACTTTCCTAATGTACGCGCAGTTGCTGCCGCAATTGCCAACGAAGATGCTACTCAGAGAGCCGCGGATCTAGAACGGAAATGCCTATTCACAAGGTTGCCCCATGAGCGCTCACAAAACGACGTCTGAGTAACAAGCGCAGAAATTCCATACTAATGACGCTTCACTACCCAGATCTAGGTGGTGTTTCTGATTGATTGAAACGCGAGAGAAATTCGTTTCAACCAATCAGAAGCGCCACCTAGATCTGGGTAGTGATGTGTCATCAGTATGGAATTTCTGCGCTTGTTACTCAGATGTCGTTTTTGCGAGGGCTCAAGAGGCGACCTTGCGAAACATTAGCTGTTTTCTCAGGCTAAGCTAAGTTGAAGTAATTTGAATTTCAAAGCCAAATTAGCACTCACGTCCCTTTTCCATGGGTCCCTTCAATTGACGTTGTCTGGTGTCATATTACACCTCTTTCCCTCAGAGATTGTTAAAAGGCTGCAGTGAAGCAGCAAAACAACTGTGATTATTTGGTTGAAAGATTACATTTGTTTATTTGCTTGGAATGGCACACGTGCTATTGTGTCACATTCCCTATTAGTGACTTTTTGTGGAATTCCCTGGAAATGTCTATAGCTGAAGACTGCAATCTACAGATGCAAAAGTTAGTTTCAAAACACAAATATTTCCACAATGAAATCCAAGATAGGAAATCTTTCAAAATGCACATTGTACCCGTTTACTTACAGCCGTTGATTTTCTGGAGAAATCTACTTCTGTTGGGAGAGGAAGTTTAAACATTTGTTTTCAGAAGATCTTTTCCTCTTAAGTGGAAAAGTGCTTTGTTGCATATGTGTATTATGTATACTCAGCTAGGTGTAAACAATTTTATTCAGTGTTGATAAGCTATAAAAAATTGGCAGCTGACTGCGACATTTCAACCTCCGTGCAGGACGTCTACAAGATTCCATACACTGTTGCAAGTGAAACGTGCGTGTGTTCAGTTTCTAATATAAAATTCTGAACCGGATATTATTTACAAATGTAAAATATTGCCCTAAAAAGAATCCAAAAAATGCTCTTTTTGTAATACGCATAAAGAAGATTTGTATCATCTTTCCTTTCACTGCTCTTATGTGCAGTAATTTTGCAAGAGTGTAATCGCTTGGTGGTATGGTCTTAGTGGTGACAACTTAAACCTAGACTTAAAAAGTGTTATAAATGGTATACCAGATAGAGTTGACGTACTAAACTATTTGATAACTCTTGGAAAACTTTGCATTTGGGAATGTAGAAAAATTAAAAGGTTACCTAATTTTAGGATGTTTCAGAAAAGGGTAGGAATTAAAAGGGAAACTGAAAGGTTTATTGCTTACAAAAACAAGAGGCTCCCAGAATTTTGCAAGAGATGGGTACTATTTCTGTAGCGTATTTTAGGACAAGATGCATGGATGGCCGGCTTAACAATTCACAATTTTTGCTTTATTAATTAATGTACAAGTGTTCAAATAATTTTAGATTTTGCTTATCTACTCTTGGGTATCTGTTGTCTTTGTTTCTGTCTGACTGTCTTTTTTGTCTGTGCTATGCGTACTAGGTTTGTTCACAATCCCACCCAGTTGCTACATGTTTTTACTATTATTATAATTAACAGCAATTCTTTCGTAATTTTATTTTGCTTGTATTATAATGAATGAATAAACCAGAAAAAAAATGTCTTATGTGAATTTTTTTTGTCAATAACATCATGCCACAAACGTGTTGTGTAGCAAACAAAGATTTTATAGTTCTAACACATACCAGCAAGTAGAAAATTGGCCATATCTACACATTTGTTTTAGGGGCGAGGAGTGGGGGGTTACATTGGGAGGCAACTTATGTGTTCAAATAAATCCCTTAAAATCTGTCATATTGCAGATATATTGTAGTACCTCTCATAATGTACTTGGCTTTAGCTGTAAATGTGGGGATATGAAAAACGAAAATTTTCTATTACCGTTTTTAACATGTCAATTATTACCATTATTATTACCACTATTACTATTCTTATTGAAATTACGAATATATGAACTTCATATATTCATATATAATTATTATTATTTGTATTTGTATTGTTGTTGTTGTAAGACTTGCGAGAAGTTTGAACTTATGGTCTTTCTTATACTTACGTTTAGTAACCTACCATATTTTTGCTGAGGACGTGTACTTAACTGTTTTTGGCAGATGGATGGTGTGGTTGTAATGCATGCAAGTGACAGTGCATTGCAGGAATCCGGTCTAGCACCAAAAGGGGATTTATATGCCTGAGAGGCTTTTTGTCAGAAGAAAATCAAGCCATCGTCAAACTTTATGATGGCGTGAGACTGGCAATAAATTTATATGTTGATATAAGTGACTTAGAAATGATTTATTTAAATTAAACCTGGAGATATGTTTGATATATATGGTAGTAAATATTGTCAGTATGCTTGAGCATGTTCCATGAGGACAGCTCAATTCCGATTTTATTTCCTCACAGTTTCAAGACCAATAAATTAAGTGAGGCTTGGATCTATACTTTTGTAACTGGTTAAGTCTAAGAGGACAAAACAAGTGATGGAATCACGCATTCTGGTTGCCTTTACGTAAACTCAACCAGTCATCATCGTCTTTTAGTGACTCTGAAAGCGAGCATACTGACTCTGATAACTCAGTCTCAGGATGGCAGGTGACTCTGGAAGGCGTACGTAATTATGGTGCAGAAAAACTGCAGTTCACAATATTTCAAACAAAGAAATACAGGTGTTTCTTTTAGAATTTACAAGATTTTTATGGCCCTTTAGCCTGATTTCAATCACATAATTTGAGGTTGTCCACTCACTATCGGATAAAATATTCTATTGGAACAACAACATAACAAACTATTCTCAGTACCGGAAATAAAACAAGAATATTTCCATAACAATAGATATCCCACAATCCTTAGCGTTGTATATATTACCGCCTTTCTTTGTATTGTGTGCACTTGTCTAACAACGTCTCTCAGTTAAGACAACTCTTTTGCTGTTTCGTGCACGCGTCATGGCCGAAGCTGAACCGCTTGCTCAACGACCCATAGACGTTCGTCCTCAAGAAGCTTTGAACGAAGCTCGAAGGGAAGTTCCTATCCAGAATGCTCCCGCTGTGGTTCCAGTTCAAATTCCTCCACCTGCTGTCGTCCCAGCCGCTGCTCCACCCGTACAGAATCCTGGCGCCCAAGTTGTTGCTCCGCCACTCGAGGTACTTAGTTTTGCCCTGCTTTCTTGTTTTGCTATTTAGTTTTCATCCTGTTCTGGTATTCAGTAGTTTTTTCATGTGCGCCGAGATACAACATGGTGAGACACGTGCGTGAGTGGCTCGGTCACCGCACCAGAATTTTGTGATAAAGAAATATGTACGTGAGTGGTTCGGCCACCGTACCAGAATTTTGAAGATGAAAGAATTTGTGCGTGAGTGGCTCGGCCACCGCACCAAAATTTTAAAATGAAAGAATATGTGCGTGAGTGGTTCGGCCACCGCACCAGAATTTTGAAATGAAAGAATATGTGCGTGAGTGGCTCGGCCACCGCACCAGAATTTTGAAGTGGGAAAATATGTGCGTAAGTGGCTCGGCCACCGCACCAGAATTTTGAAATGAAAGAATATGTGCGTGAGTGGTTCGGCCACCGAACCAGAATTTTGAAATGAAAGAATATGTGCTTGAGTGGCTCGGCCACCGCACCAGAATTTTGAAATGAAAGAATATGTGCTTGAGTGGCTCGACCACCGCACCAGAGTTTTGAAAATGGAAGAATATGTGCGTGAGTGGTTGAAAATAGTTCGTGCGTAAGCTGTATGGCCTCCGCACCAGAGTTTTTTAAATCCAGGAAATGTTAAGAGTTTTAAAATGTCTTGTTTGTGCATAATTGGTTTTGTTAATCGCCAAAGTGTTTTACTGCTAAGTTATATGCTTGCTGATGGGCGTTTCAGCGTCCTCGTGGGATTTTTTATTTTCTTTGCCTTCGCTCGCTCGTCAATATGTCCAGCTTTGTGCGGTCTTTGTCTTAGTTTGCAGTATTTATACTGTATGTGTTTTGTTTTTGGTTTGGTTTGAGCTGGTATTTGTGCTGTTTAATAGCGTCATAACGGTGCAATTCTATCGTGTTTTGATTTTTGACACGGCTACGGCGCTAGTTTTTGCGATGGAATCTGTTTATATATTCCGGCTATACAGTGTTTTGATTTTCTGCCTTCTGTTTTTCTATAGCAGTTTTCTTTACGTGTTGGAGAGCTTGTCGGAAAGTTCTTTCTTTATTTCCCAGTTGTGTTTTTGCCTTTTGCATTCCGATTTAATTTTTTCTCACCTCAACGGAAAGCTTTGCGGCGTCTAATTAAGGGTTGCTGTGGTTTTGTTTTGTGAGTAAACGTTTTGTTTCTTTTCCGCTCCGGCGGTGTTTTTTCAAATTCTTTGCACCCCTAATTAGTAGCGCTTTTTGCGTACTTCAATGGCATAGGGCTGCGCCTGGTATATATTTGTGCAACTTAATTAACTGGTGTTTTCCTATGGTGACCAGTGTTTTCTTTTTCTGTTGTTTACCTTTCAAGGCTCAGGCCAATTTGAGTGTTCAAGCACTTGAGGAAAGGCTTAAGAAGTTGGAAGGCAAAACTGAGACTGATTCTGTGGAACTGGCTTTACAGGCTCTGCACAGAACTCTAGATAAGTCGCGTTTTGACCCAGAGGATGCTGTTATGGATCTAGAGTCCTTGGTAAAGGTGGCAAAGATCAACAATCACGCCAAAGCGCGCGAATATGAGTGTGTTCTGGATGAGGTGCAAAAACACTCCAAGTCTTTAAACCAGAAGTCTCTGCGAGATTTGCTGGTCGCTCTTGTTGGTGACCCGATAAAGAGCAAGGTTCTCGAGAAGACCCATAAGCTCCTGAAACATACTACCCCGGAGAATAGGTCAACATCTTTCCCGAGCTGGAGGCGTTACAACAATCGCTTCACCTATCATCAAGGTGGTTCCCGTGACAACCGTGGCCGTGGTGGTTTCCAGGCAAGCCGTTCGGCTTCCCCGTTTGCCAATCGTCGCTTGCGTTCTTCCCCGTGTTATTTTTGCGGGTCAACTGAGCATTTCATTAAAGATTGCGCTGAGTTTCAGGATATGAAGTCTGCCAGGGCACGTAATAAGTCAGCGTAAATGTTGCGCACAATGTTTTCGCGCAGCTCAAACTATTGTATTTTTGTGCTTTCGGATGAATAAAGCCTTTTCTTTTCGTCCCTGTGTGTACGAGTATTATCTTTGTTTTTGTTTTCTACCTCCCTTTAGGTTTTCCGTTTTTTATCTGGTACCAGTTTGGGTTGAATGTGGCTTGAAACAGGAGTAAAACTCTCCTCCCGGTTTATCTGGGTCAGGCTGTCATTCCTCCTTTTCTGGTGGCCGTAGTATCCGTGGTTATTTCCTTCTTTTCTTTTTTTTTTTTTTCCGAAGTTTTCATTTTTCCCCGTTTTATGTTCTCTTTTGTAGAAGAAGCGAAGGATGCTTCCTTCTAGTTCCCCGTGTACCTTTGATCCGATGCCGTGCGTCCAAGTTTCGCACACAAGGGTCTCCCGTTGGGTAACCATGGATACGCGGCCACTTGATAGAGGAATGACAGCTCCCCGCTTTGACCGCGTTTTTGTTCAGGATATATGTGCTGGAAAATTTCTTCCTGATATCGCAAATTTGCCTCTTCGTGACCCAGACGTGTTCATAGCTGGTCAGCTTCATCAGTTTCCTGAGGTCTGGGAGCAAATCGCCGCCTTTAGCTCGTATGACAGAGCCGAAGAAGTTTTGGATTGGATAAAGTTTAAAGTTTCCCTCGCAAAATTTTTTAAACCTTTCAAAGGAAATTTTAAGGGTGTTTCTTATGACTCGGATATACCGCCATCCGTGGAGTTTGGAAACAATAAGTCCTGTGATGGTTTTCGTGACTTTATTGACAAAACTATTCTCGAGAGAGTCTGTAGCGGCGCGATCTCTCTTTGGGGACGAGTTGGTGCAGTAAAGCCTCCTCACTTGGTTCTTCCTTTGACCGTTGAACCAACCAAGCCACGTCTCTGCCACGACAACCGTTTCCTCAACCTGTGGATGATCGATCGTCCTTTTAAGTTGGATAACTTGTCACACTTACCCAGATATGTAGGAAAAGGCTCTTTCCAGACCACTTTAGACGACAAATCCGGGTACGACCACATTCTCCTTGATGAGCCTAGCCGCGCCTTCTTCGGGCTTCAGTGGAGAGGATGGTACTTTGTTTCTAATACTATTCCTTTTGGATGGAAGATTTCGGCTTATGTCTACCATTCCACTGGTTTGTTAGTTTCTCATTATCTACGCTCAATCGGCGTGCCTTGTTCCTTATACATTGACGACAGACATAACGGTGAGTTACAGGCTAACAGTTTTCACGCTCTACAAGCCCCCACAGATTCTGAATTTCGCCTTAACGCAGCAAAAGCTGCTGTTTTCCTTGCTGTTTATACCCTAACATGTTTGGGTTATACCCTTGGAATTAAAAAGTGCGTTTTCCATCCACAAAAAAAGATCAGATACCTCGGTTTCATCTCTGACTCAGATTTACAGGCCTTTTATTTACCTGTTGACAAGCAGGAAAAATTTCTTGAGTTGGTAAACTCGATCCTTTCCGGTAACTCTGTTTCTGTTCACACCCTTCAGCGTCTCGCAGGGAAATGTATCTCTTTTCATCTTGCGTTGCAGGATTCACGCCTCTTTACAAATGAGATCAACCTTGCTATCGGTAAAGGTATAAAATCTTCCAAGCTTATTCATATCACCCCACCCTTGAGAGCTGAAATTCAGCACTGGGCTGATCCATCCGTGGTTGCCAGGGTTGGAAATTGGCGCACTGAACGACATCATCAATTTGTTCTTTACTCAGATGCGTCACTATTCGCACGGGGAGGCGTTTTTCCCAAGGAGAGCCATGTCCCCATCTCTGATTATTGGCCTATTCCTATTGTTGATTCAGATATAAGCGTTAAAGAAACTAAGGCCCTTTCTAATACTCTTCTCTCCTTTGGGGATAAGCTTCGAGACGCGCGAGTGGATGCGTATGTCGACAATCAAGCCCTCGTTCGAGCATGACAGTCCCAGGCAGCCCGATCTAGTCCTTTCTCTGACGCGCTAAAGGAGTTATCTAACACTGTTTTGAGCCTTAATTTGCACCTTTCTGTTCTTTATGTCCCTTCTCGAGAGAACCCTGCTGACCATCCTTCTCGAAGGCTCTCCCCGGCAGATAGCAAATTAGCTCAGCACCTATGGCTTCGCCTTCAAAGTCATCCGTGTTTTGGTGGTTCAGACGGCCATTCCGTGGACCTTATGGCTCTTGACTCCAATGCCCAGTCTGACGGTGATGGGGCTATTTTGCCTCATTTTACTCCGTACCCAACTCCTCTCTCGTCAGGCGTAGATTTCTTTGGCCAGGATTATAGCCAATCTTTTTTAAAACCTCTCCTTTGCAATCCCTACATCTTCCCGCCTATTTTATTGGTTGGTCCAGTTCTGAATCACCTGCGTACCATTCAGTTGCCTTGCACTGTTGTGGTTCCTGAGGTTCATCCAAGGCGTTATTGGTGGCCTATCCTTTCTCAGTCCGCCAGTTTTTCCCTCAAGCTTTCTTGTAAGGGTGAGTCGGGAGCAATTTTAATGCCTTCTAAGCATGGTTTTTCAGACACGTTTAAATTACCTTGGGATCTCTGGGCCTTCAGAGTTTGACTGTAAATTGGATTGTCTCTTTTTTGTCTGCGTACAAGACTTTATTTATATATCTACGTTCTTTTAAAACATTATGAGCTACCTAGTGACTTTTGTTTTGGAACAGTTTATTCTGGACAATTTTAGTTACGGGCTGTAATCTTAGTCGATTTTGTTTGTAAAGATTTATTGTCTTAGGCGAATTATGGTGCACAAGGTATTTGTACTTTACTAAGTTCAAATTGTGAATATAATTAAAACACGACTTGTAATTTGACTGCTTCTTTTCTTTGTTTGTTCACTTTAGCCTTTGCCAGTGGTTCCAAAGCTTTTTACCCAATCGGTATCCTGCCCTTTGTGTTCATATCCTAACGATGCTTCGTTCCGTTTTTGCCAAAGTTGTGGTTATCAAAGAAAAGTTCTAGTGGATGTCCCTGCCTCAGGTTCCAGTCTTCCTCTAGATGTTATTACTCTTGACGATCGTTTATCGCAGATTGCTAGGTTTTCTGCTAGTTCCAGTTATGCCAAGCAGAAGTCTTCTCTTCAAAAAGAGCTTGAGCTCTTTTTGTCTTCCCTTCCTTTTCCGAAGGATGTCTCTACCGCCACTCCCCGTGAGCTTTGTCGCTTCCTCGTTTGGAAAGATCGCAAGGGAAAGACTAAGGTCCACAAATCTTCGTGCCAATTTTTCGGACGTGGACTCCCTGATAGGAAAACTACGGGCTTTGTTCAACGAGTCAGGAAGGAGAGGGGAGTGGGACCCCAGGCTTCTCATTGGCAACCCAGCTACCGATATTTCTTTGAAATAATACTTAAAGGCTGTTACGGCGGAGCAACTTCAAGCCCAAGTTACCCCTAGCCAGGCTACTCCCGTTTTTGTTCATGATCTTGTGCGTCTAAGTCACATTTTGGATAAAAAGCTTTTGTCCGATAAACTTTCCTCAATCGAGATGTTTGTTCTCATTAGAGACCAAGCCTTTTTTAAAACTCTGTTTTTCAGTGGGGATAGAGCAGGTGATCTGGGGCGGGTTAAAACCCCTGAAATCCTCCGTTTCCCAGATGGCGATGGTCTCCTTTTCAACCACATCTGGGGAAAGACCCTCCGCGACGGTTCGTCCAACCTCTTTGGCTTACGCCGTAATAAGAATCCAGACATCTGTCCGATCAGAGCTATTGATCTCTATGTGGCCTTCGCTAAACGAATTGGAATCGACCTTACGGGCGGTTTTCTGTTCCGTTCTACGTCTTCAGATGGCACTGTTGTTGACAAACCTTTTTCCTCTTCGGCTGCGGATGCCCGCCTTAAATATTACTTGCGCGAGGGCGAATTTGGTGACACTGTTTCACTACACAGCTTCAGATCTGGCTGTGCCATCACCCTTGCCCTTTCGGGCTCAGAACTTCAGGATATAATGGGCCATATTGGCTGGCACAATCGTTCCACCGCAGCATATTACATGCAACTTTCAAAAGTTATGTCCGCTAGTTCTCCTTCTTCTGTCCTTACTGGACAGACAGTTAACATTGAAGATCCGGGCATTTTCTATGACCAATGCAATAACCTCAAGCGTTTCACTCCAGCTTTTCCACATTGACCTTTTTCTTTGGAGAATGGGAGAATAGTGTACCTTTAGACCGGTTTTCTTCGGATATTTGACTGTTTTAGCGGTCGAGCTGGTGGGTCTGGGGACCATTTTCACCCTTCCATATCTCATTGTTATATTCATGTGTATTGTAGGTAGTGAGAATATTTTACTATTCTCAGTACCGGAAATAAAACAAGAATATTTCCATAACAATAGATATCCCACAATCCTTAGCGTTGTATATATTACCGCCTTTCTTTGTATTGTGTGCACTTGTCTAACAACGTCTCTCAGTGACGACAACGACCCACCCACCACGCCCCTGGCCATGACGCGGTGCACTACCTTCAATGCACGTGAGTATACCGCTGTCCACTTCTGTGGACAGGGACCATTTTCACCCTTTCATATCTCATTGTTATATTCATGTGTATTGTAGGTAGTGAGAATATTTTACTATCTTGTTTTCAATACTTGAAATAATACAGGTTGTAGCAGTGCTATTTAAGTGTCATTTACCTCCCAAAGAACTTTGCCTTCTACCAATCATTATAATTCCATGCTTTTTTATATAATACAATGGATATTTAAACGTGTTTATTTGTTTTTATTTATAAAGGCGGGGTGCAAGACAGTGGAGGGCACGCCTAATGACTGTCCCAACACATGAGCTTCCCAGCCGCAAGGTGGAAGGTATACAAGTGGTTAGAATGTACGCTTTTTAGTTGTACAACCGGACGTTTAAGCCGTTGACTCCTACATGCTGAAAATGGCCCAGAGAAGATGAAGGTCCTTGTATCACTTGTGGCGCCATAATTGTTAACACCGATTCAAAGGACAAATTTTCTTTCCCACCTATTGACTCTTTGAAGAAATTCACACTTCTTGACATTGAGCCGGAACCAGGGAACCACCACACGTAAGAGCAAAACTCTAGAAAGGCTAAAAACATGCGCACACGAGTCGCAGAGGCCTATCACTCCTTTAAACACTAAGAAGAGGATCAAGTTTTGAAAACACAAATCAAAACTTCAGTTACAACTACTGGCTTTAATGTTTTATTTTTAAGTCACTTTAAATGGCTAAAACACGCGCATGAGAGTCGGGCAGGTAATTTTTGAGTCATTTTAAATGGCTAAAACACGTGCATGAGAGTCAAGTTGGCTTGTCACTCTTTTTAACAACAATTGATGAGCTGAAAGAGCTTGCAAGGTAATACGGGAGTGGAGAAACACAGGAAAACATATACTCCTTATGCCACAAGTCTTAGACCTGCTCTGATAACAACCATTCACTCCCACGAAGACGTAGTCGCCTAGTGTGAGGTACAAGTTAACTCAACTGTGATACCCCACCCTGTTCTTTTAGTAACTGCCGTTTACGAGGTGGATGTTGTAGCAGTTAGACACAACAGAATGAGGGGAAAGGTCCACACTGGCTTGCTATTCTTGCTGAAGATATCCATGTAAATGTTAACACCTCTGAGTTTGTAAAACAAAGGGTGCAGTTCACCTGGCTAGAGCAAAGCGGCGTTGACGATCTAACCTACACCCTAGGTGAAGTGTCACGTTCAAACTCCGTAAAGTGTATCTTGGGTTACTTTAGTCAAGATTTGGCACCAAAAGATTCCTATCATAACATCACGTATTAAGAGACATTCGCAACTCCTGAGTTTCTTTAAGGTGGCTCCATACAGTTTCTCATCAGTTTCAACAGACAAATATACATAACTTTTTTGATGACTTTCAGGACATTGATTTACATTTCACTAGGGAAAAGCTACAAAAGCAAGTAGCCTAGCCTTTATACTTTTCAAAAAAGTCACAATTTCTGGGTCTGGCCCGTTTCCATGGCAACCACTGATATATTTGCTTGGCTCATTTTTTAAGCTTACCCAGTTTCTTTATGTCATTTCTTGGTTTTTACACGGTGAATTTTCGCTATTTTTGTTGTAAAGATGTTGTCGTTTGAGAAGTCTTAGCTGGCAAAGCTGTGAGAAATTTTGTACATAAGTTTTGCCAGAATAGTAAATTTCCGTTTTCGACGATTAATGCAGAAGTGTGACCTCTCACATGAAAACGTTCCTTACGGAATCTGCGTGCTCGGCGGAATGCGCGGCAAGCGAACGGATGAGAAACGGGTCGATGAGCTGTTCTACATGGATACTGTGAACGGCTACACGGATGTAAATTTTTGTTGCATGGATGAAGTCGAACGGCTACACGGATGTAATTTTTTTTTGCACGGATGAAGTTGAACGGCTGCACGGATGTAAATTTTCATTACACGGATGAAGTCGAACGGCTGCACGGATGTAAATTTTCTTCGCACGGTGAAGTCAAACGGCTGCACGGATGAAAAAAGTTTAAACGGCTTCATTCGTAACAAAATAGCAAAACTCCTCTTTCGAACGGCTCCGAATAATTAACAATTATTCTACGAGGGCGCGCTGGATATCGAATGATAGATAACCAACGAGGCGCGTAGCGCCGAGTTGGTTATAATCATTTGATATCCAGCAAGCCCGAGTAGAATAATTGTTTTATTAAAAACTTAACCACTATTAAAAAAGAAATCAAGAAAGAACGGGAAAAATGAGAAAAGAAATTTAAACGGAACAAGAATCGCTCACATGACTGAACGAAAAAGGCGCCAAAACCTTGCGAAGTGTTGCAGCGTTTCATTGCAAAGCTGAATGAATCAATGAAAACTGCTCGAAAGTGAACAAAGTAGCACAAGTTTTGGACAGAAGTCTTCTAATTATTGGCTCTGAAATATGGTACATGTTTGATTTTTCCTGAAACATTGTTGTTATCATCGTTCAAAGCGGATTGAAGCTGTACAATTTCACCATATTAGCTGCTGGAGTTGAAACTGAACAAGTTTGTAATCTGTTCGCACAACAGAGCCATCATGTGCGTGTTTCATCGAACTGAAGACAGAACAAATTTGAACTTGAAGAGGTAATTTCCATGCAGCTCAGAAGCAAGATTACTGTAGTGAGGAACATTAGAAGTCCCCATCATAGTTTGTTAAATGCAAAGTGCAAAATGCAGTTGTTCTCGGTTTAGAGGTTGCGGACGGAATGGTAAGCTTAAAAACAACATTCAAACAACTGGAAAAGCGATTCAACTCCGTTTACATGGCATCCGATTTCTATCTGAGCATTTGGACCTGTTGGAACACAGAGCTACAACGAGTGCAGGTAACCCAGTGTCAATTTTGCGTGTTAAAGGCGAAAAAAAACTCGCCCTTCCTTCCTTCTTGGTAGTTTGCCGCTGTATTTTTTTAGTACTTGTTTAGACTGCTTCATGATTTTCGCACCGACTCGCCATGAATGTGTGTAGTTTTTATTAAATGCTCCTGCCCCATTTAACTGTGTTTTATTTTATGTCTTGTCTTGATATTTTGAAGTGGAAAGCTTTCCTGATAAAACCTACCGTGTTCAATTTCAATGATCGATGTGACGATCGATGAAAGAAATTAATTGTAAACACGACGCTTAATGCTTTTAAAACTTTCTATTTCTGCACAGTTTCTTCAACCAATTTTGACTTGTGTTAGACGACGCTGTTGGTGATGCTTGTTGGTGACGATGTTGGAATTTCTGTTTAATTTAAGTTCGCTGCCAAGGGATTTTTCTCGTCCATTTTTCTCGCCGGCTTGCTCGCGAGGAAAAAACTTTCAGCTCACTTTGTTGTTGAGTGTTCATTGACCATATTTGTCGCAGCAGGTATATGAGCTGATAGCCTAGCTCCGTTCAGCCAATCAAAATGCTAGAAATCCAATATACCTAGTCCAGTTTTTAATAATAATATATATAAATACTGTCGATTGAATTTCGTAATACACACTGATTACACAAGATCGAATCGTTCTTCTAATCTGAATTCTGTATCAAAAACCTTGAATAAAACTAAAACTGTATCGAATATCTCAGTCTCTTGAGAGCAATGGGAAATTTGTTTTTGCCGGAAAGAAACAACAGACGTCTGAACTGCGATCACTTGCTGTATAATTTTATATATGCATTATTTCGGCAAATGTGTAACGCAATGACTAGATGAGTTTCTTCGGAACTATAAAGGGCACAATAATTTGTTGGGATGAAAATTTAAACGGTGAGATGAGTTTTTTTCATTACACAGTAAACAAGAAGCAGGCACTAGGATGTCCGCCGCTTTGATTGGCATCAACTAGATAAACGCTTCAAACTTGCACGCAATGCTAAAATCCCGTTCGTCTTCGAATATTCTCGATCCATCTAAAGCCGGTCCAAATATCTGATTTTGAAACGGTTGTAAACATTTGAATTAAACAGCGTTTATCCGCCGGATTTATTTTGAGTTCACTTCAGCGACTTGTAACTTGAAACCACTTCTACCTTCCGATGTGAAATTTTCAATTTGCATACCTAATAAATCTTGGGTTTTACAACGCGTGTTAAGTTAATGGGAACAGTCAATAAATACTCTGCCATTGAAGGCACATTACTTGTGACAAATTTTACTCGAATTGACACGAAACAATCGCTTGACGCATTCTAATTCTTGGCTATTGTCATTTGCTTGTAACTTGAAACCCGAGAAGTCGCGAAACTGCAAAACTTTGATATACCGCACCAAGACGCACGGAGCTTTTGATTTGAAACCTGCGGATCAAAAGTTTTCCTTCGAATAAGAAAAATGTCGCATGGAGATGGGGGTTTACAAACTGAAAAAGCAAAGCTGTTCGATTTTTCCAGCGAGAGAGCGTGTTCGCAGCAACGGGTCGACAGTGTATTCCAACACGAGGTAATTATTTATCTTCGACCTCAAATCAAAGGGCTGAAATTTCCATACTGTCAAGCAACGAAACATTTTCTCGTAACTCGTTGAATTTAACTTAGTTTTCAGTCAAATAAAATTTTTCTCGATGATCGAATGTTATGAGAGCGAAGATATCTCAGGAGCAGGAAAAAACCGTGTCTATTTAAAACGAGGTGTTTGTAAACAACACATATTTACTCAGGTGCAGTTTTTAGCTCATGCCTTTTAAACGGCTGTCAACTTTCTTGAATGGGTGGCTTGAGCCGCTTGAAGGGCTGATGAAATTTTTGAACGGATAGCTTTTGCCGCTCGAATGGCTGACAATTTTCTTTGCATGGAATGGTCGAACGGCTAGTAAATTCCTTCACACGGAACAGTTGCACGGCTCAAACGGCTAGTAAATTTCTTCACACGGAATGGCCGCACGGCTCGAACGGCCCTCAATTTTTCTTACACGGATAGCTTGCACGGCTCGAACGGTATCCCTTTCCGTTCTCGCGGCTACTGAATGGCTACTGAATGGGCAAACGCGCGGCTACTGAATGGCTACTGAATGGGCAAACGCGCGGCTATCCCTGTCAAAACGGCAAGTCCTAAGGAACGTTTTCGCGTGAGAGGTCTCAAGTGCATGTACAAAAACTACTTACTTTAATATGACTGAAAAACACAAAAATCCTACAAATGTTCCAATTTTAAAACAATTTCACCGAGTGGAACACGCACAATTAGCGTTTGAAAATGCCTCAAAACCCACCTTTTTTCTTCACGTTACCAAAATAAGAATTCTCCAAGTTACGGGGTCGCGCATGCTCATGATTCCTTTTGCGTGGACGAGCGTGGACAGCACGCCGGTAAGCGGTAGAAAAGCTTTTCTAGAGCTTTTCTTTCAAAAGAACAACATTTTTCTGGACAACTGCTTTCCTTTACTGTAAAGGATCCATGTGACCAAAAAATTCGCAAAAATAAAGAAAGAAACGAACAAACATACAAAAAAGAAGAAAATTTATACCGATTCACGATATAAAAACTCGAACGAAGCCGCCACTTTATTGGCAGCAGCAAAAAATTTCCTTTAAAGTTTCCAGAACGCGGAATCATTAAACCACTTTCAGTTTCATTTTTACCATTAACTGATTACAACCATTCTTCAAGAAAAAATCTAAAGCTGTCATGTTTGCTCTTAGAACATCTTTTGGTAAGCTACCCGAGAAAAGCAGGGAAGCTTGTTTATTTTATGTTGTAAGCTCAATATTTTGTCTGCCAAGACCCACGTTGTTTCTTAGCGGCTACTTGCGTGTTTGTTAACTGCATGGAATAGCAAATAGTATATAAATACGCTTTCAATTTATATTTAAAGGCAGACGTTGGATAAAAGGGAACAAAAATGTCGACAAGAAATTATGTTTTGAAAAAGACCACATTACTTTTCTGCAAGGTTCAACAAGTCAACAGAACGCCTGCGAAACGCCGACTGTTTTGGAACCGGCCGTCAACTCGATACTCATCCTTTATTCGTTCACTGAATGCCCATGAATGCCGTCATTCTAGGCATAATTTTTCGTAAAAATAAAAATTGTATTTGAGCTGAGGTACAATTGAACTTTTTTCAATTTTCGATTTTATTTTAGACCACCGAAGTTTTTGAAGTCGCACCTTGTCAACACAAAAAATACACGGCTTGATAGAAAGGCAAAAACTAAAGCACTTTTCCAAAGAATTACTTACACTTAGGCTCGATTCAAACAAACTTAAGCTTCTCATTCCAGAGATTCTTGATAGCTGACCTGGACAGCACTGATATTGAGAACGGAGAGAACGGAGAGAAGTTCTTCACGCATAATTCTTGAAGGCGCGTAATAATTCGTGCAACGTATTCAGTCCTCTCTGTGTTGCTTGAACTTAAACATCGCAATCAATCCAAACCCTATAATCGCAGAACAATCGTAGGACTGCAACTGTCAGCTACAAAAGCGATTAAACTAAAGGCTTTTCATAATTTCACTGCTATGTGCTCGATAGGTTTTGAAAAGGTAAGCCAAAAAGATGCCTCAATCAGACTTTGGGAAAGTTCGCCTGGGAGGTTGATTGGCACATGTCATCTGACTTGGACTGTCGCGCTCCTCGCGCACGCGTAGTGCCAATTTAGTTCCCATTCCTCGCCGCTGAAAAACTATATGGAGCCACCTTAAAATGATGTCTTCAACCTCTGATCAGAACGAATATAAAAAGGAACAGTTAGGGTCTCAAACAAAACCTATTTTATGCAATGTCAACAATATATAAAAGATAATTTAAAAGTTTGTACTGAAAGGATCTTACATACGGTTCGCTGGCAACCTTCATAGGCAGTAGGTATGCCTCTCAATTAAGTCATCTTTTAAGTCAAATTCTTCGCCTATCTTAGTCCACTTTCGGGGCCTTTCATACCTTTTCTTTATCAAAAGACTATAAAAATCATGACGCATATAGCTGTTTTAGTCAAAGACAGCCTTGCAGTCAGATATACGCCTAAATTTGATGGAACAGCATGCCTTAAGCTCCTCCATGTCAAGAAATTAGATTTTATCAGTGACTCCCCTTTGACAGTGGTTAACAAATCAATATTTCTTCCGTTCAAAAGTAGTATAATTTACAGCCGTATCAAAATAATGACTGTAAAAACACTTTTGCTCTCGATTTTAATTTCCTTGTCATTCCAAATAAAATATGTATATTCACTTTTCAGATCAACGGCTTCTCTTAAATCTGACTACCTTAATAAAAGTTCATAATAGAAGGCTTATGAAACAATTAACTTCTTTGTGTCATAATTACAGTTGAATAAGGATAATTTGTAACTGCCTAATGGGGAGCTACATTTATATGCAGATGCCACTACAGCCTACGCGATTGGAAACAGTACCAACAAAGTTCTACATCAGTTAAGTGGACGACTAGTATGGACTAGAATTGCCTTTAGTATTCGGAATAGCTCATATGTATTCTTAAGATTCCTTAACCTTGAATTTGTGTCAACATAAACAATTTAAACTGAAAAATACGTGCCTGATTCTCCCTTGTTTGTCAATTACGAGTTCTAAAATTTGCACGCGACTAACTGATTTCAACACGCAGAATTTAAAGTAATAAAAGAAGTACGTATTCACTTTTGTACATGCATTGGTTGAATATTCTGCTCCTTTTATAATGGACTTTTCAGTTTCTGGCGGCATAGTTTCACTTTGCCTTGGGTTGTCACGTTTGGATTAGCAGGTGTCTAAAACGTATAAATCATTCCAACCAAATCCCGCTATTTATAGTTTATACCTCATACCATCTAACTAGGTTGTCATGATTTTCCAGTTTAGTTTGCAGATCATCGAGGTCTTTGGTTAGAAAATCACATTTCGCTTTCAAGATCAACTCTGCATTTTCCTTCTTTGTGCGTGCAAAAACAGCCCAAATCAGTAAACAATATGCTAATTAGCATGTTTCCTGAGAGAGATCAAATTAAAAACCCGCAAATTGTATGGGAAAATTGCAGAAACATACTGAAATATGGCGTCTTGCAGCTTAAACTGTTTCTTGATTTATAAAGATGCTCACGGATGCGGCGATTTTAAGGCTAAAAGTAAATTAATACCTCTTTCTGAGTGCAACGCTGATATATCGGCTCATGTAAGGCGATGTCATTTGACGAAAGAACATATCACGGGGAAAGATAGAACTTATTTTGATGCACGTGGGTTACTTTAACTTAACTTTGCAACAAATGGAAGATATGATGGTCTGCCCAAGGCATTGTGCTAATCTTGGGCAGTACTGGGGAAATCAAACTCAAAGAACACCGTGCCAGTATCCAGAGCACAAAGGAAAGGCAGAGGGAGGGAAAAGTGACCATGCATTTACTGTAAAGATTGCAAAGAAAGTGAAGGACCTTTCTGGTGCTATCGTTCCTGATGGGTTGCGTGAGTATTAAAGAATTACTACAAATTTTAACGACAAATAAGCCTCTAAGTACCTCTAAGTAGAGCCTCTAAGTACTGCACACAACATTGATTTATTCAAAATGTGCATATCCCCAGTAATGAGCATTCCACACCTCTCCACTCCCCCCCCCCCCGAACCAAGAAAGGAAAATGACACCGTGTACTAGCCATTCCCAGGTAGTGGCAAGAACGACAAATCTGGAAAGGAGAGGAGAGCATATATACGGTATTTTCCCTGGGGGACTCATATACAATGCCCCCTTTATCTCTGTTTTCACGCATTTAGCGTGCGGTTCTGGATCCGTGGGGATGTATTACGTAAACACATTCCTCTAGTCAGTTATAAGGACTTCAAGACTCGCTCCTCCGTGTTCTGCCTTCGAATGCGATGTTGCCTGCTTCGCTTCATTTCGTTTCGTTTTGCGTGTGTTCATCGCTGCCCCGTTTCTCTAGTTTTCCATGGCGGAACAGGTTCCTGCTGTCGTCGACAACGTAGCTGTCATTCAAGCTCTTGATGGTCAAGCTCCCCAAGAAGACCAGCCGGTCAGGCTCGACAAAATGACGCTGTGGCTAACCAAGTTCAGGCTGTCGGTCCCGTTCAGCCCACAGAACCGGCTGCCAAAATGGTGGGTGTTTTTTTGTTCCCTTTACAGTTTCCCCTTTTATCATACTAGTCGTTATTACGAGTTCGTCACCGTGTGTGGCTAGGCTTAGGTGTGTTTGTTTCGCTGTTACACTGGTTTTCCCAGTTTTAGCGTCCTTATGCCTCGTGGTATGCTATTTGCAGTTGTTCTTTTTAGCGATTTTGTCTCGTTACATTTTCAGCTTTTGGTTTCTTGCGCAACTGTCACGTTCTTTTAGTTTTCCGTTATAGCGAGTTTGTCTCACTTACACTTTGATTTTAGTTTGTCTCGCCGGATTTTTAGCTGTTTTTTGTTAGGCTGTCTCATGGGATTTGCATGTTCTAGTTTTCCAAATTTGCGAGTTTGCCTCGCCGAATTTAGCTGCTCTTGCCAGTTTCTCTCGCCAAATTTTAGCCATTCTAGAGTTTGTCTCGCCGGATTTAGTGTTTTAGCGAGATTGTTTTGCTAGATTTTGGCGCATTCGCGAGTTTGTCTCACCAGTGTTACGCTGTTCATGCGGGCGTGTCTCACTGGTTGTTAGCGTTATAGCGAGTGTGTCTTGCTGAATGTTAGACGGTTATAGCGAGTGTGTCTCGCTGAATGTTAGGCGGATATAGCGAGTGTGTCTCGCTGAATGTTAGACGGTTTTAGCGAGTGTGTCTCGCTGGTTCTTTCTTTTTAGCGAGTGTGTCTCGCTGGTTGTTAACTTTATAGCGAGTGTGTCTCACTGGTTGTCAGCGTTATCGCGAGTGTGTCTCGCAGGATGACAGCATTTTAGCGAGTGTGTCTTGCTGGATGTTAGCGTTGGAGCAAGTGTGCCTCGCTGGTTTTTCGTTATAGCGAGTGTGTCTCGTTGGATGTTAGTGTTATAGCGGGTGTATCTCGCTGGATGTCGGCGTTATAGCGTGTGTTTACCCCCCCCCGATTTTAGCTGTTTGAGCGAGTGTGTCTCGCCGAATTTGTTTGTTCTAGTTCCTTGATCTAGCGACTTTGTTTGTCTCGCCATTTCATTGTTCTGGCCACCTCTATTTAGCTAGTTTGGTCTCGTGGGATCTGTATGTTTTGTGGTTTAGGTTTCACTTCCATTTAATCAGGCAGGTTTGTCACCATGTTTTGCAAGTTGTCATTGTAAATTCCTTCGTGGGTGTGTTTTAGTTTTTCGACTTGCCTCTTTTGTCATGTTGGATTTTCACTGTTTCTCGCGGGATTCATGTATCTACATATATATACTTCTTGTTGTTGTTGTTGCCTGATTTGGCAAATTTATATATAGCGTTGAATTTTAGAGCTTTTACAGCTAGTCTGCTTGTGAGTTTGTCTCACTGGGTTTTAGCTGTTAAAGCGTATTATTTGCTAAGTCTCGCGTCTTCTGTGTGATGAAAATATTCTTTTAGTGATTGTTGTCTGGAATTGTTGTTATTTTAGGATCTCGCTACCTTGCAAAAGAAGGTTGAGTCTTTACAACCAATTGTCACTAAAAGTTCCGTCAACTCTGTCTTGGACATGGTACGCCAGTTGGCGAGTCGTCCAAGTGCTTTGGTAGATCCATATGCACTCCTTACTGCCCTGGAACAGTTAGCGGACGTATCCCATGAGACAAATCACCCGGAGCGTAGAAGATGTGAGGCCATTTTCAAACAGTGTCGACCCCTTGTCCGAGAGCCTAAGCTTGCAACTGTAGTCATTCAACTGCTTGGGGACAAAGAGGAGAAGCAAGTGGCCGGCCAAATCCACAAGCTATTAAAATCTAGCTCCTTACTACCATCGGTTTCAAGTTCATACCCTCAGCCAGGGCAGTTCCAGCGCCGTTATGCCGCTCAGTCCAGCCAGCCTCCTACGTCTTTTCGGGCTTTTGGAGGAAGGCGTAGAGCCCCAACGCGGGGAAGGTGTTTTCAATGCAGGAAGACAGGACATTTTGTTAGGAATTGTCCTGATTTGAATGGTTGTTAACGTCTTTCTTTTGTCTGTACCAGAGTGTGAAATAAAGATTATTTGTTGCTGGCTTGTATTTGTTTTCACGATTGATTTCATCATTTGTGCTCATTTTGTTCGTTCGCGTCTCGCCACTTTTCCGGGTGGACTTCTGGCGAAGCTTCCTCGAAGGGATTATCTAATATCCTATGTTGCTCTGTCCCTGGACGGGGTATTTCGGGTTGCTTCGCTTTGGGGTCTTACCTCTCCCATTTTGTTTCTTTTCTTTTCTAGAGCTATCCTAAGCGGCTCAAAACCTTCCACTTTTGTCCAGAAGAAGCTGTTTCTTGTCCCATGTCGGTGCGTTGGTATGATTGGAGGGGTGAGCCCCAAAGCGTAGCAACCCCGACGCCGTCTCCAGTGTTAGTTTCTCAATGTTCAGCTAAAGCCTCTGCTAAAGATGTCCTGTTTAGAAATCCAGAAAGCTTTGTAGCCGGAGAAATTCACAGACATGTCGGAGAATGGGAAAAAATTGGGGGTTCTTATTCTAACCAGCAGGAGGTCTTGCATTACATCAGATACAAGGTTAATGTTAAAGAATTCTTCGTCTCATTCCGGGGGATTTTCAAGGTTCGTTCTATGATTCTGCTATGCCTTCAAAGATGGTATTCGCTAACAATAAGTCTTGCATCGGATTTGAGCGGTTTATTTCCGACACCATCATGCAACGCTTAAGAAATGGCTCCCTTTTTATTTGGGGAAGGGTTGGTTCGGTTTCTCCTCCTCACCTCGTAAAAACCTAATTTTACATTTCACATATCCTAGCAGAAAACTTGTGACAATAGCCTACATATCTGATTATCACAAGCGCTATATTTAGTCCTAAAATTTACGAGGCCTAGTTTTCATGCATGAAGAAAAGAATAAGTTTCTAGCGTGTGCTAATGAAAGGCCACAATCAATGCCATTCCTCTGGCTCTCGTTCATCTCTTTTCACTAATCTGCTCAGTCTAGTTGTTTTCCTGGTTTGCTTCATGCAGTTGCTCAGGTTGCATGGCTGGTTAAGGCAGCATCCATTGTGGTGCCATGCTAGCCACAGGGCCTCTACTCTGGAATAACTCTTCTCACCACTCGATTTGACTTGATTAGGGTAAAAGTGGAGGTTGTGCTTGGGGATGTCCTGTTTAGTTTCTCCAAGTTGAATGTTAATATGTCCAGATCAATTAGTCTTGGCTTGTGACTCCTCTTGGTTTTCTCTGAACGAGTTGCATGCCTTTTTTTTTGAGGGGACCATGTGTTGCTGGTGGACCAACTTCATGTACAAAAACAATGTTTCACCGCCTGCACCCCTGACGATGATGGTAAATATGACCAGAGATTTCGTACACCACACTCATCAAGCATTGCTTTACGTCATATATGAAAGTAAGGAAAGTCACTTTAATGGCAGGCGAGTAGCTCATGCCAATCTCTGATCAACTCTGATAGGGTCTGTGCAGGCACGAGAATTCTGATCGAAGTCCTCGTGCGTGTGGCCAACCACCAGGAAACAAATCTTCATCTGGTGGTGAATAAAAAAGGAAGCAGTTTCGCCTTCAATAACCATTTCGCCAATTTTTGTCTTATTCAGTACTAAGAAATTACACAGCTAAGGCGCAAAATCCGCTGCAATATTTTCATTTCATGGCCCTTATGGGAGTGAAATGTTTCAAACTTTTGCCATGTTCAAAAATGGATGGTTGGGGGAGACAGCCAGAAAGAGTGCTTTTTTCGCACAATGGTGTACAAAAAAAGTCGTAAAAATTTTCCTCTTTGGTAGTATTGTAGTATTTTGGCAACTGGGAAATGAAATGTCAATTGGCAATTTCCTCGATCACCCTATAATACTACATGAATTGGACTCGTACAATAACACGTGATAATAACAAAAACATTTACTTACCTTATCAAAAATGCCCAACTCTACCAATAGAGCCAGAAAGCAGAACAGAAAGTGGTTCTGGTTTTCCTGCCATCAGTTTCCCAATTGAAGATAGAATGTTGGCGGAAGTTGACCAAACTGCACAAACAAAAGAATCACTGGTTAGCTCTTTTGAAAGGAAACTGTTAACTATTGTCACTATTAAATCCATGGAAAGGGATGAAAAATCGTCACAACACCCTGTGCATTTATTTTGAAGTGAACCTGATGCCATTTAGTGGTGAAAAGAACTTAGACAAAAGAAACGTAAGTTGTTGAATTTTACCCTGTATATACAAGTGGGTGACTGCTGGCCAATTGTAGAGAAATGCCCTTAGGCGTCAATATTTATTTATTTCTTTGTTTACTTACCATTGTTTGCATCAAGAGCAATAGATGCACCAGCACGTCGATAGTTAAACTGCTATTGTGGGTCCATTAGCACAAGTCAATATAAGCTTCTGCTTCGGTGTGGCAGTTTGTCAACACCCTGTCATGTGAGTCTTTAACTTCTAGGAGTTGCCATCAGTATAAAAACAAGAACATGACATAAGTTTACCAATTTGCTCGTAAAGGTGGAGTCTTGAAAAGAAGAATTGCTACAGTACAGCCCAAAATCACTGCACCCGCAAGAAGTGGTGCAAGAAGTACTTACGCCACAAGAACATGCAAGCCGGTGCAAGAAATGAAAATACTATGTTCTTGTGGTTTATCCGCAAGAACATTCAAAATGCAAGAAGTTGAAAATCTAGCCGCACGAAGATGCAAGAAGTTACGAATCTTACCGCAAACCGCAAGAAGTACCGCTGCCTATGTGTAATTATCGAATGCAAATGTAGCGATTTGTGTTCATAAATTAAAATCTACGAAGACTCCTGTTGTTAAGCAGATGAGGTGTGCTTTTCCGAATTCGTTTGCTCTAGCACTCTTTGAATACGTATTGAACAATAATGATAATAATTATAAGTAACATACAAAAAGCTTCTGCAGCAAAATATCTTAAATATATTCAAAGAAACACTAATCAAGGAAACTAGGATGTTCTCTCCGAGAGCAAATGGCTTTTTCTGGACCCTTCTGCTCTGTTTGGATTGAAGTTCATTGACAGTCGCCGAGAATAACAACACCTGTGATACAAACATGCATGCGAAAAGTTGATCAACAATGGAATCTTTAGAATTTGCCTCGTCCATTCCTGTTATTTCAAGGAAAACGCCAATATATATCGAGTGAAATCTTTTTAAAAGACAACATGCAGTGGCAACGATAAACAGTAAAAGAAAAACTGTGTCGTGTCACCTTGAATTTGCATAAAGTGTCAAACAACTCGACACGCAAAGGTCACGCTTTTGTGATGCATCATCAAAATGATGTGTACGAGTCGCTTTCGCCGACTGAGAATTTTGAAAGGTGGTGTTACTCAGCAACTATTTGTTTTTCTCTCAGTTTTGTCAAAAAAGATGAATAAAGAAGAAGCCAAACCAAAATTATTTCATTCATCAAGTTACTTTCACTCCGCTTAAACGTACCACATGTCTGGGACTCTGGGACACAATTAATATAAACTTTAAAATACTAACGCATGTTTTGTTTCTTCACGGTCATTAAAAAATAAAGACAAAATAACATTGAATTCGACCCAACGTCAAACTCAATGAACACAATGCACTCTTTATCGAATAAGAACAATTGTAAACCGAGAAAATTTTAAGGAACGACTTAATAAACAAGTGATTCCTGCGCTGATTACAATAGATTTTGAGTCGCTCGCCGCTTATCATTTATCAATGAGATGGCCGAAACCAAATTCAAAATCGAAAGTGTTGAAGACCTTTCCTTTTCAATGTTGCACATGAGGTAAAGAGGAAAACTTCAACATCCATTCTAATTTTATTCCTCGAAACTTAAGTAATTGCGGCTGTAATATTTATTTACCGTATGTTAATGGAACTCCACCGTGCCTTGCGCTAAAATGCGGCATATTGCATCTTGTTGTGGGCCTTTTTTTACCATCTCCGCTTTGTATGAAGTAAGTGCAAAGAAGTTCTTCCGGTCTGGACATCTTACCACAAAAAGTTCTTGTGGTTTTAACTTCTAACTGCAAAGAAGTTCTTGCGGCTTGCAGTATTCAAGCGCAAGTAGCCGCAAGAAGTTGTCTGCTTGCGGACGCAAAAAGAAGTTCTTGCGCGTGCATTATTTTTGGGCTGTACTGTAATACGAACAAAGATAAAACAGTTGCAGAAAAAGTGTCTTTATAAGGAGATTGCTGTGGTGAAGTCAATCGGCTTTTTTCCTTGCGAATCAACAATCTATATTTCCCTTCTGTTGCAGCATCAGCCAAGTCCTTACAAACTTTGCCGATATTTAGATTAAAGTCGTTTTGTTACTCATTCCAGACCTCTCACTTAACTTAATGGACACTTGGTCTCAGTCTTGATACCAGTTACCAGACCAAAACTGTGATTATAAAAACGTCCGCTAAAACAATTCACACATATAAAAGTTAATTTACTGTTTTCAGTTGTATTTACCTTTGTTGTGCTTGTATGATGGGGGAGGTTATGTTTTCCCTGGTCAATCCCATCTAGTTTTATGGACAAATACCTGTTGGGCTGTCCTTTAGCCTTAGCACAGTGTCTGTAATATTTTGTTCGTTCTGTTCTGTTGAAAAATATTTGACAAAATTAAACGAGTGTAATGTATGTTAACTTTAGTTCAAAAGTTTCTAAGACACGTTTCTGAGGCATTCTAAGAATGATTGAAAACACATCTTAGAGAGCCCCTTATAACACTGCGCAAACTGCTAGGCCAGACTAGGTCTGTTTTTTTTAGGTGATTGTTAAGGCTTCTGTTACTTAGGCCAGCTGAGGCAATCAATAGCAGTTAAATTTACATTATGGTTATTTGTCTTTATACGGTAACAATACAGTGGAGGAATAAAAATGAATACAGACGTGCCACTTTCTGAGTAGAGGAGCAATTTTTTGACTTCATTCTCTGATTGTTGCATTATCTATTCCATTTCATAAACATAAAAGAGAAAGAGGTTTGCATATGACTTTTACACGTTTCTTTCTTAGACTATACCATTAGGCAATAACAAAGCACTACAAGTATGACTTACAGTTGCTGGGTTAGGTGAATTTTCGGCATGCGCCTTAATTGCTGTTTTTGTGTCCGCGGTAAGTTTGGCTTGTTGAACTGTTCCTTAACATGCATGCAGATCGTGCATTTAGTAAAAGGGGTGTCCTGTGGAAACAATAGGCACTGACGTGTGAATGAACTCTATATTTTTGTTTACTGATATTTTCACCATGTCTTAATAAAGTTTGTTGTTGTTGTTGAATTAAATCAAGAGGCCGAGATTTTTTATTACATTATTTCATTTATTAAATATTCCTATAATGGTTGCAATGTAGTAGCTAGCAGATGTCTTGTACTGTCCCCAAGCAAATGGCTTTAATGCTCTTGTTGAATTTGGTTAAGTAAAGCTTTACGGCACCCTGATGAATGATGCTAAATGATTTTGAAAAACATTGACTGGGATTGCAAGGTATTGAATGACACTTGATTACCATTAAACATTCCTACAACAAAATTGTATCCAGTAGTATTTCACAACGTAAACCCTCACTGATGCTCACATAAAGATTTTTAATTGGTGGATGTCCACTTATGCATCCTTGGAGACCCAGGGGCAGCTAGTCGGGACGACGGGATTTTCATGGGCGAAAGTTTACAACAAGAGCGGGAGAGCCCCTGGGCACTTACTCTTACCGAACGAGTTCCAGAAGCGTTTGAAATCCCGCCTTCTGTATTTTTCTGGCCAATCAGCGAAGAGGAACAGCCGGGCGACTCTCATGTCTTCTTACACGAGGTTGTTTTCCTCATCGAACGCCGTAGTAGCGTGGCCCGTTCAACGGGAACATTTTTGAGGAGAGCTTCAGAAAAAATAAATAAATAATAAATAAACGAAGTCGAGGAAGTCGCAAACTATAACGTGGCCGCAAGAAAACAAACACTGACGGAATTTTTCACGGCGGACTTATCGAAGGTATCGTACATTTTTAGAGCTAGCGACTTCCCCTTTCTCAAGTGTTGCGTGAGGCTAATAGCTACTCGAGTAAACGATGTTACTAATTATTTCTCCTTTTTTGTTGAACTACGTCTGAAACTTTCCACGGGAATCTCCGATGCACGGGCCACGCAACTATGTCGCTCGAGCGTGGGAACCACAGTTAAAACAAAGCGTAATATGAGTGTTTGTATGGAACTGAAATTCGATCGAAAATAATCGGCGGTTTTCCGCTGAAAATGCATTAAAATGCTAATACAGTTTGAAAAACATTACCTGCTATGTGTTTGCTGCGTTTTTATTGCTTTTCCGAGCTTCTGGAGGCCGATCTGGGCGATTTTCTGCTTAACGGTCGAGGCGACGTCATGTCACGTACAAGAGAGAACTAGTTCTCTCTAGTACGTGACATGACACGCTCGATCAACATAGTTGCGTGGCCCGTGCATCAGAGATGGAAAGTTTCAGACGAAGATCAACGAAGAAGGAGAAATAATTAGTTACATTGGAGAAAGGGGAAGTCGCTAGCTCTAAAAATTTGCGATACCTTCGATAAGTCCGCCGTGAAAAATTCCCTGTGAGTGTTTGTTTTCTTGCGGCCACGTTATAGTTTGCGATTTCCTCGACTTCGTTTATTTATTATTTATTTATTTTTTCTGAAGCTCTCCTAAAAAACGTTCCCATTGAACGGGCCACGCTACTACTGCATTCGATGAGGAAAACAACCTCGTGTAAGAAGACATGAGAGTCGCCCAGCTGTTCCTCTTTGCTGATTGGCCAGTAAAATATCAGAAGGCGGGATTTCAAACGCTTCTGGAACTCGTTCGGTAAAAGTAAGTGCCCAGGGGCTCTCCCGCTCTTGTTGTAAACTTTCGCCCATGAAAATCCCGTCGTCCCGACTAGCTGCCCCTGGGTCTCCGAGGATGCCACTTATGTAACCGTACATAACTTTTTTTTTCCAGTTTGTTGAAACAATGAAGGTGATCTGCACTTCTTTTGCTTATATTAATTATTTTGCCAAAATCACCTGTTCATCGCACATAACTTAACAACAGGCCATTCATGATCACAACCTCATCATTTCAAGAATTGTAGCCTACACGAAGCCTGACGTATTGTGGGTAGAAAAATTCCAGTGCAGCATTAGAGAACTTTGAGTAGCCTCCATCAAAACTAACCTTGGGTACGACCACATCTGGGAATTGTATCTCCTCCCTCATGTTATAGAGAGAGAAAAAACATTTTGACAAGTAAGGCTGTTTTTACTGTCTGCCTCATCACGATACAGAAGGTAAGCTGACGTCTTTGTTGGACAGGATGGCAAATGTTGCATGCCACTGTTAGGCACAGAAGAAGCATTTTGCAAGAAGCTACAATCAATAATAAAGTAATGAAATTACTAATTAGTATTTATACATGGTAATATAGATACAAATGAGATCTGAAACCGCTTTTTATATGAAAGTCTCTTCCTTGTCTCCAAAGCTGGTGGAGCAAGTAACAATTTACCAGTTGACCGTAGATTGACTGTAGATTGATTACCCGGGTGAGTGGCCACGCATTCTTTTTTTTTTTGTATTTTATATTTTATTTATTTGTCACACAGACATATACACACGCATACAAAAAAAAAAGAAAGCAATTAATTGCAATAGTGGCGAGGAGGCTCAGATATGTTGTAGGTGGAAATGAATTTCAGTTTAAAGTGACTTCAAAGTAGTTTGATTTGTATTTTCATGTGGCTAAATTGTAATTTAAGTAAGGTTAACCTTGAGACATCACAAGCAGGTCAGCGGTCGAGCCCCAGACTGGCAGGCTTGTGTGGGGTGGGCGCTGGGTCTGCAGGGCCTTACATGTGATTGCATAACTCAGCTTTGCCTGCTTTGCTTTGCTGATCTTTGCAGATCAGTGTGAATTCTCTGCTGTAGACATCTGCTGGTTTCTGCTTGCTCATTTCGTTCGTTCCAGTTTTTTGGCTTTGGTGTAACGCTCGATTCCGTTTGGTTGTATCATATCCCATTCAACATGCAATAGTCATGATGCTATGTTGCCTGTGTCTGGGACTTCGGCTACGGCTTCGACTGGAGGGTCGTCCACTGGCTCGTGTGCTGTTCCTGCAGCGACTTCAATTTCTCCTTGTCAGGTTCACCAGCTAGTGTAAGCAGTTAAAGCTTCCCTGCTTCAACCTTTCGCTGTGGGCCCTACTTTTTCCCTGGTGCCCGCTAAAATTGTCAGCCAGATTGTCTCCGGGAAGTTCGTCGAGTAAAGTGACCTGTTGCCGTCGAACATTGCGCAGTCCGAATCGGCGCTGCAGCTGTTCTTTGATGGCCGAATGATCTTGACCAGCAACCCCAATCTTTCCCGCAAAAAGATTGACGACATCACCACCTGCATAAAGGCCTTCACTATTTTTACAATGATTCTCACGTTGTATTTCCCCCATCATTGAAAAGATGTCACAATAGAAGCTCCTGATCCTGCGAACATATCAGAAGTTCATTGATCGCATCTGGCTAAATTACGATCCTGCCTTTTTGGGAACCTGCAGCAGCTTCTCAGGTCACTGATTGGTCTGCCATGAATGTACAATTGTACTAGTTCCATGCTGCCGGAGTTGCGGCTCGTGGATGTCCTAGGGAGTCAGCAAACCTTCTGGAACCCATTGGTGACCGTTCAGCCACCATCAAGTGCAGGTCTTGTATTACGGGACGATGCATTGCACCATCGGGATCGTGCCCGTTTGCTCACATGCGTTCTGACTGCGCAGGTGATCACAGAGCTAGTTTTTGCCCTGGTCGCCCGGACAAGGAGGTCAGCAAGGATCCAAAGCACCATGCCCCTTCCCTGCTTCATGAGGGGCATTCCTCCAGCAAGTCCCGTCGTACCTGACTGTTGTGCCTTTCTGCTTCTTTTAAATTTTATAGACATTGCCTCATGTATCCATTCTTTCCTTTCAGCAGCTGTTTTTGTATGGTTTCCCTGTATTTCACTATTAAATCATTGTCTGGTCATTTATTGTATTCGGTTTGTTTTCTTTTTTATTTTACCTCGTTGACTGTTTGGTTTTTGTTTTGTAGGAGGTTTTTCCCCACCTGTGCCTGAGCCATTGTCCCTATATTTGGGTTCTGTACCTCTGGTCTCTGCGGTCACCCCGCTTTGACTGGATCAATTTGCACTGGAACTTAAGAACCACCCTAACCAGCCTCAGGTGTCCTTTGTACCTGATGGTCTAAGCGAGGGGTTTAGAGTGGGCTATTACTATCCACGTAAGCTAAGATCAGCTACAGAAACAAGCCTTCTGCTTATGAACATCCAGAAAGTGTGGATGCATATCTGGTAAATTAAGTGTCCCTTAGGAGAGTGGCTGGGCCCCTCGATTGCCCTCCCCTCACTGTCATCCTTAAAAAGGGCAACCTGGCAAATGGCATTTAATTGTGGACCTTTCATCTCGTCATGGCTTGAGTGTTAATGATGGGATCTCAACAGATGACTTCACCATGCAGTACATTCACGTCAATCAGATCATTCATATGGTCTCGCGACATGGTCAGCGCACTTTGATTGCCAAGTTTGATGTGGAGGCTGCCTATAGGAATATTCCGGTTCACCCCTCTGACCGAAACATCTCTGATTGTAATATTCTCTTGTAATATCTCTGATTGTAACCGTTTTTTCTGGCAGTTGCCTGATGATTGCTTCGGAAGAAGCATGATACTCTGAGTAGCAATGCGGACATGGTTGAATTGATTTTACAAAAATTGCGCCAGGTCCAAGATTTATTGCACTACTTGGATGACTTTATCACAGCGGGTCCCCCTAATTCTCTATGTGCACAGTACTTTAGTATCGCTAGGCACCGTTGTCACAGATTGGGCTTGCCTCTTCATCCCCTCAAGTGTGTGGGGCCTTCTTCTGTGATGGTGGTCTCGGGCATCGAATTAGATTCCGTTGAACAAATCGCCAGGCTTCCATCTGATAAATTGGAGGCAGCTTGTCTGCTAGTTCAGCAGTGGCGTTCCAGGAAGTGGTGTAATCGCGGACAGCTGGAGTCGTTAATTGGCCACCTTCAGCACGCTAAGGTTGTCTGACTTTGCCAAACTTTTCTTGCGTCGCATGATAGACTTGCTGTGTTGCTTTCGCAAGTGAGATCACCCCATCTGCCTGAACCATGAGTTTCGCCTTGGCCTCCAGTGGTGGCACACCTTCTTGTCCTCATGGAACTGCGTGAGTTTTTGGCTTTTTCCTGGTATGTCTCCTTCTCCCGACATCGACGACGTTTCGGATGCGTCTGGGTTATTAGGTTTTGGAGCTTACTTCAGTGGTGCTTGGTTCAGTGGTTCATGGGTGGACACGCAGGAATCTCAGTCTATCGAATATAAGGAACTCTTCCCTGTTGTTTTTGCAGCTCGCGTTTGGGGAGCTCAGTGGCCTCTACAGCATGTCTTGTTTCGTTCCGACAGTGAGGCTGTTGTGCACATCCTTAATACCAGGACATCTAAGGTCCCAGCCTTGATGCACCTGCTTCGAGACTTGTTTATGTCCGCAGCTCGTTTTTCGTTCTCCTTTTCTACAAAAGATGTGCCTGGAGTTTACAATGAAATTGCTGGCGATCTGTCTCGTTTTCGTTGGCAGGAGTTCTGCGACTAGCCCCCAAAGCCAACCCTCAGCCCACGCTCATCCCACAGCTTTTTGTGGATCAGTTGACATCTCCACTTTGTAAGAACGATGTGTCAGTTTCCTCATTCAGAAACTAGCTGCCTCTACCCGCAAGTCCTATGCTTCAGCTCAGAGTCGATTTTATGAGTTTTGTGGTAGGCTCCAGGCGCATGGCTCTCGTTGTCCTGCTGATGAATGGATCCTGTGCCTTTTTGCCACGTTCCTGGCTGATTCTCTTAGGGCGTCTTCCATCAAGGTTTACTTGTCGGCTGTGCGATCGCTCCATATTGAACATGGGTTTCCTAACCCCCTCCTTAACTGCCTTTGTCTTCAAAGAGTGGTGCATGGTATTAAGGGTCGCCAAGGCTCTGCTTCGTCTGTGCGGCTGCTCCTTACTGACTCAATTATGTTGGTGATTTTTAATTCATTGGATCTCTCGCTGCCTGAACACCGCATGTTTTGGGCAGCCTGCACCCTGGCTTACTTCGGCTTCCTTTGTGCGTCGGAATTTACGGTGCCCAGCTCCCACAGCCTCTCTCCGTCCTGCCCCTTGACACTTCAGGATGTGGCTTTAGATTCTTTGTCTTCCCCAGATACCCTGCGTGTTCATATCAAGGTTTCGAAAACTTACCCCTTCCAACGGGGTACTTTCATTCATAGTGGCCGGCCACTATCATTGATACATTATTCGAGCCTTGGTTTCCTATCTTGCTTAACGTGGGGATGGCCCTGGTCCCCTTTTTCAGCTTCAGTCGGGCCAGCCCTTGTCCTGTCAACTTTTCAGACCATGGCTTAGACAGGTCGTGGCTTCTGCTGGTTTGCCGGGTAACTTCTCCAGCCACAGCTTTCGGATCGGGGCTGCTACAGTAGCAGCACGGCAGGGAATTCCTGATCACCTTATTCAAGCTTTGGGACGCTGGAAGAGCAATGCCTATCCACTGTACATTCGCACCCCCACCGAGGCTTGGTCTCTGTGGTGGGCCTGCTTTCAGCACCCTACTGGCACTTTGGCTTGAGACAGGTATGCTGGTTTCTTTATCATTTAAGTGAGGGCGAGGGAATGGGGGTGCTTAAGGAGTTGGGGGTCTCGGAGGTCCCATGGGCCCCCTTCTCGCAGTCCCTCCGGCCTCCAAGCACTGAGGTCGGAGGTGTTATGGGGTGGGTGGCGCTTGCGTGGTTGCCATGGTTACCTCCAAGGAAATGCTGCCTTTTGTGCTCCAGCCCCTTCCACCTTCAAGGCACCCGTTCCCAACCTCATCTTATCGATAAGTTTAAATGCGGCTAAACTGTAATTCAGGCAAGGTTAACCTCCAGAAATCACTAGCAGGTCAGCGGTCGAGCCCCGGGCTGGAAGGCTTGTGCGGGGTGGCCGCCAGGTCTGCAGGGGCTTACATGTGATTGCATAACTCAGCTTTGCCTGCTTTGCTTTGCTGATCTTTGGGGATCATTGTGAATTCACGGCTTAAGACATCTGCTAGTTTCTGCTCCAACTCCCCCCCACCCATGGATAGGTAAGTATGGGTTGTGGTAAGTATTCCACCGAACCTTTTAGTGTGACGGTGCTGGGTGGTTGGCGCTCGCATGGTTGCCATGGTTACCTCCAAGGCAATGCTGCCTTTTGCGCTCCAGCCCCCTCCACCTTTAAGGCACCCGCGCCCAAGCTCATCTTGTTAACGAGTTTAACTTCACTTCAGTTTTATGATAATGACCTTTAACTAGATTGAAATCATTTTGCCCTGAATTTTGTTTAACCCGCAACAGAATTGCCTCAATGTTTGCCAGTGCATCTCACCATCACCCAACGTAAGAATCATTGAGTACTTCGCATCCATCCAAAAGCACATAACTGTATTCATGAATTGACATATAATGGACCCCCCTTTTGTATACAGACACCCTTGGTACCTGTAGCTTGTGCTGTAAACGTACAAGAGGCTGGAGTCAGGGACACAGTGAAAGCTTAACATAAAAAATCGGTGTCTGGTCCATAAAATAATTCACCACTGCATTTTGTTGCAAGACCATTCAACATTGATTGGCTCAAGAACTGGTCAATTCCTTGGCTATGCTGTGAGATGCAAGAGTTGCAGAGTTTGTGGGCAGGCAAAAAAACATCAAACATCACACAACCACCAGTGTTCACAAAACTGGACAGGGATATACTTGTTTTTTTTTCAAACAAACAATTTTCCTACATAAAATATTATAAAAAATAAATTACTAGTTATTGTATTTTGGTGTTATTCCAGAATAAAATCCATACCACAGCCAGACAGGATGAAAATTCCAATTTTCCATTTGTCCTTTTATATGTTGGTCCTGTTTTTCACAGATCTTCCCAAATGCTCTCTATTACCAGGGGTATGGATATTTTCTGCACGCTGCTATATCATTTGTATTTTTCCAAATGTATTGTAACTTTTGATACATGCATTTAGTGAATAAAGAAAAAATATTTCATTATGGTTGTTAAAGTTGACTGAGAGGGCATTTGCCAGGGCTGTAAGATCATCCCAAGCCATGCCTTTGGAGATCACGGTAGCTGTTGTCCATGGTGCCAGTATCAGAAAAATCCTGAAAATTATCACCACCAGTCACTGCCTTGTGGCAAGTATCTCAAGGGAGATGACCTCAAGGCAGTCCTAGTGTACGTAAAATCAAATCTTCATTGAGCAGCAGCTTGCATCATGCACAAATTCCCAAAACGTTTTGTACTGGTAAGACCCATGAACCTCGCTATCACGAGTTCATATACAAAAGCGGTTTTCAAATCCAGTTCCTAACACGTTTGTGGAAGTCTCAAGGGACATGAAAACTAACTGTTGATTGGTCAGTGATTGTTTTACAAAATTAGTGTATAAGAGATACATAGATTGCATTGAAAGACACAATATTCTTTATGATATTATCGCATCACAAATTACAAAAAACATCCTATCAAATTCAACGGATGTGAAATGTGGAACAAGCTTTCCATAATTATAACTCAAAATCATTTACCATTTTTAGAAAGAAAACTAAAAAATTATTACACTAGAATAATTATTTAGCCTTCACAGGTACCTAAGTAGAATATGAACACTAACCGTTTACGTGTCGATTTTAAATGAACTATTAACTACTCATAAATAAAGACCAACAGGTTTGTCGAGAGTCCCTGCTCTATTTTATGTTTATATTATCACAATGTATCTATGTAACTAGACTGACTACAGAGCGAAATAAAAATCGATCAGTTCATCCTCTTTCACCGAATGGCCTTGACTTGCTCAGAAAATCTGCACAGTGAAGGGTTTGTATGTAATACTGTGGTCGAAGGAACATCCCCATCAGCCATGGAGGGAGAAGATGAAACTGCAAAACGTTTCTATCACAAGCATCATAAATCAATCAAGAAAGTGCTCCCTTCACAATTTCCAGGTAGATCAAAGTCCTTCCAAGAGTTTCTTGAGAGAATTTTTCCAACTGACAAAGAAAAATAAAAAGCAGCTGAAGACAACTACAAAGAACATCAACATTATTTCAAGGCTCCTTTAAAATAGGCAGCACCACCTCTGGAACTGACAGTAAAGCACAGATAATAGATCAAACATTTGAAAAAGTCCGTTGCTGTTACTTGTGGGAACCAGACGTTACAACTTTGGCCAAAGATGAAAGCATCAGAAAATTAACCTCAAAGACACTCTTTCAAAGGGGGATGACTGCTGGAAACATCACTTGCATAGAAACGTTGGCTGGTCATGAAAATTGCCGCAAGTTAAAGATCTGGAAACAGACTCATCACATAGAGGCTGGTGACATCATCTGCAAATCTCACTCCTCTAGAAAGTCTGTGTATGTTCCACTGTCAAAAGTTCTCTCTGTACACGGTAACGACGATCATGTTACCGTGGGAATCAAGAGCCTTGAAACAGCATTTTTAGAAGATGCATCATCATTTGGAGATCCCCCAAACACCTGTGCAAACCAAATGTGTGAACTAAAGGACACTCTCAAACATCGCGAAGATGCACACATATGGAAGCTGCAATAATCTCGTGAACTGCATTGGACATGTTATGTTGGCTTCAACAAGAGACACACCCGAAAAGAACAATTGGCAGAAGCCTTAAATAACGAAGTGGATTGTCAAAAGGACACCACAAACCAAGTTTCAGCATTGGTTCACGTCAAACCCTCACCGAGGGAATAGGAGAATCAGCTCCAAGAAAGTTGTATTAATGGAGACCACCAAAACCTTATCATAGCTCTCAAAAGGTTATTTAAATCGGGTGTATCCAAGACAGTCAATTCAAGTTCTAGTCATCAAGAACCTTGTCTCAAAGTTGCTCGAGGGTAACAACCATTATTACCTGGGGGTAATTAAGGACATAAGCAGCTTATTCAAGAATCAGGTAGGGCTTGCAAATTATGCAATCGCATCCGAGTTTTTTGGTCTGGCCAGAGATTCGACTGCAGCTAAACATGATTCTAAGTTGCGATTGGACCTTGGTATAAACCAAGGTGTACTTACTAATGCGGCATCATTATTCAAGAACCTACCTGTGAATGAAGCTCGTGATGTCGCCAGATTGTTAAGATATTTGCAGCCTTTTGTGGCAACAGCTGGTGAAGTTGTTCTGCTAGGAAAATCTTGGAATCCAGATATCAAAAACTGGGATGAAAAAGAATAAAGCCTGTGGTGATGTAGATGTTTTTGGTACTCTTAAAAGACTGTCGAAGACATAATAACCAGGGATCAGTTGTCTAAGTCAGTATCAGTTCGCAACTTAGTCTCTCTGGCGTCCACAGATGAACCAACAGTGATTTACTGAAGTGGTCAGAACCAAACAAAGGCTAAAACGTGTCTAATTTCCTTAACTACTGGGAGAAGCTGAGACACAGTTGCTTCTATGACGAATGACATGTAAGAAAGCCAAGAAGAGCCTCTCTAATTCAACTCGTGCGGCATTCATTAGACTCTGTTGGATCGTTCTTAGCAGCTGCTGTCCAGATGATGACGCCCAGACTTGCAGAAGTAAAAGCTGGCGTTAATTTCCTCGGTATTGGTACAGAAGATGAAAGGTTGCTACACATGCCAACTCACGTGTAACATTCACGTGTAACACATGTTATGTAACATCAGCCCCACATTTTTTCTGCTGGTACTTATTAATTTCTGAAAATACCGACATTGAAGTCGTTAAATGTGGCGTATGCAACTCCCCAAGACGAGATTCCAAAAAACGTCAACTCCAATTGCAATAAATGTTCTTTCTATCTAACCTTACTGATTTTACATTTGTCTTTTCTCTATTGTACTTTACTGTACTTTGTCTTTTATTTTGAAAATCTAAAACGTATTTCCTTTAGTTATTGATAACACTGTTATGGTTCCCATTGGGATAATAAGACTCTCTAAAAGCCACTCCTTGTGAATACTACACTACTTGACGCTGAACAGTTTACTCTAGTTACATAAATTGTGTCTTTCCGTTTTCGATGTTGGGCAAAGAAAGTGGTGAAGTGGTTACTCAGCAATTTAATGGTGTTTTGAAGCTTTTTGCGTGCACAACTTAAGGCACACACTTGCGAGCTTTCTTCTAAATTTTACAAAGCTGCTAACGATGCAGAGTTCACTTTATCCGTCAGAAAGCAGCTCAAGAAAGAAAGCGAACTTAAGTTTGTCCACTCTGGCAACGAAAGAAATTACAAGTTTAACCTTGACATCTCGGACTTGCTGAGAGTGCAAAAGCTGTTGTGCTAACAAGACAGTCGATTCAGTCGCTTAAGGAGAGAAACAGGAAGATTCAAATTGCGATTCTTCCGACGGTGGGTGGCTGACGGTTAAACACTACAAAAGCAACGCCGTGGCCCTTGATTTAGAGGACAACAAACGGACTTGTGCTGCTGAGAGGCAAGCCCTTTGTGAAAAGAATCGTACACGTGTTTGACACCAAAATGGTAAATGCCTGCTAAACTGAGGTCTGCCATATTCTCAGCCCTTTAGCACACATGGACATTTCCAGCGCAGGCTAGCTCCCAAGTACAACCGGCTTCAGACAACAATTTCAAGCACTTAATTTCTCCATGCAATTGTGAGGAGTTTGCTGTTTCTGTAGCGCCTTTGGACACTGGTGACGAGAATGCCCTGTCAGGCTCACCCGGACCTACTCTGTAGGAAGTGTCCAGTTCAGATAGCCAGAGCAAGTACAAGTATCTCTACCTCAAGATAGTTTCTCATCTCCTTTTTGAATGCCTTGTCTTCGCATGTTTCAGATCTGCTGGATTCTGGGATTTGCCCACAAGCAAGCGTATTCAAGGGTGTCAGAATGATATATCCCAGGAATTCCGGGAACTGCTGGAAGATAACTCTACAGAACAGAACTTGTTGGAGTATGAGTAAGGCATAGCACCACCTGTTGTTAAAGGTCGTCTAAAACAACATATTCAGTTTTGGAGCACCTCCCTGGGTGTAGAGACCAATGGGTCAGGGTATGTTATTCCTTTTGATTCTATACCTTCCAGCATTTGCCTGAAAAATAACAAATCAGCTTTTTAATGTCTTTCCTTTGTCCTATAGCAGTGAAACTTGACAAAATTAGTATTTATGAAATATAGATTTGATCAATCAACTGTTATGTACCAGATATGCATTGTGCTTTCTTTAAAAAAGTCCGAATAGCTGGGAATCCATTCAACTTTATGTCCTTTGGAGAGTTATGTACAATGCAGCATATGCTGTTCAACAGCACATTAGAAATCTGGTAGTAATCTATCTACTGTAGGCTGTATCTGTGTATTGAACAGCCAGTTCACATCAACATCTATAAAGCAACTATAATTATCACTGGCTACAAACTGCACTCGTTCTTTGATTTAAAGCTCGTTCCTGATCACTAAATTGATACATAATGTCCTTACTCTTCATTACATTACAGCGATGGGTGTGGGCATTCAGGCAGAACAGATTCATGGTCAGCACAAACACCAACAATGACATCGAACGGCAAAATGAATCCCTAAAGTACCAGTACCTGAAGGACAGAAAAAGCAACAGCCTAAGTGGGATGGCTACTATATTGATCGAGAATTCCTGCTGGACAAGTACAGAAAGTAAGTGTATTAGCAATGACTCTATCAATACTCTCTTCAACCTTAATCACCAAGCAGAAAATGATCTGCGCTGAACACAACCAGGGAGGGGGAGGGCATTTGATTGGAAATCTCCAGTACAATAAACAACTAAGTACTACTGTTATTTAATGTTCATATTTTGTAACTGTTTGTGCTATATAGTGTAAAAAAGCACCCATTCATCACACCATTGGCACGCAAACGTGTCACACACAAACTCTCATTGATACAAAATAGGCTCGGACACTGCTTTCGGCTGTAAGTGGTCTTTGACATCAACAACCCCTCTTAGCACAAAGATTATAAGTGCTTTACGACTTGACTCTTTTTTTGGGTGCGTAGAGCTCAACACAAGATGAAGTGGTGGGTACAAATGCTGCAAATTGGACATTCCAAAGTACCTGCAGGACAAACTTAGACCTTTTCTGATGCACTGCAAGCAGAGGATAAAGAATGCTAATGATATATATATATATTTTTTGTATTTTAATATTTTTATTTAATATTAGTAGTTTCTTACATCTTACAATACACACTATTATTTACATACTCATACAAAAGACTACACGCATATTGCAAGTACAAGAGACCCTTTACCTGGTTCGTATTCTAAATTACAACTTTCAAAAAACAAGAAATATATAATTTATAACTTATATTATGCGCAGTACAGGACAGTTTTATACGATTTGTACACCTCGATATACTTGCCCCATTTTTTGGTACAAATCAATATTAGTTAATTAGGTTTAATGGATTGTATTCTTAGATCGTATTTCGACCACACCTATCTTTACACTTATCATATTCTCCTCGAAGTCACGCGATCGGCGACTTGTACAATTGTATTCTTATTTTACACCATATTCTTCGATATAGCTGCAGTCCCACGATGGGGAAAACCAGTAAACGTGCTAAAACATGCCCCGGTTGTCGCACTCAGCACGAAGAGCATTGCTTCGGACCAGTTGGGAAGCATTGTACAGGACCGCCTGCGACCGAAGACAACCACAACAACTCACAGTCCAGCGATGCAGACAATGAACATCCCGAGTCTGCTGCTACGAACACCACAGCTTCGCCCACTTCTCTGGACTCAGTTCTCGCTGCAATCAGCAATCTACCTCTACAAGTTGACAAACTTGCGACGGATCAACAGCGAATTAATACAGAGGTACAGCAAATGAAAAACACACCGCAGGGCACCACTGCTTGCATTCAGCCGAGTCAGACACCACAATCCAGCACGACCGAGGACCCATCGCTCCCTGGCAAAGACATTTCACATCAGCCGACCAAGCTGGAACAGTCAATTCTTCGCGGTGAGTATGTCAATTTCATTGACTTACTTAAACCACACAAAGAACATGTAGCTCACGGAGAAGACGCGGTAGTAGTCGACCAAGAGGGGAATTTAACCTTACAGAAATCCTGCTCCCGACGTGCAATCGACTCCTTTTCCACATGGTTTTCGGCCTGGTCGGAATAGGAACGAATAATTGTGCTTGCTAATCCTCACCGCTACGGCGAAATGGCCCAATATCGTTGCGTCATTCACCAAGCGAGTCAAAAATTTATCTGGTCAGCCGTCTACGCCTACGATGTCCGCTTTCGGCAGGAATCCGCTAGAGTAGGGGGCCGCCGCTTCGATATTCTTGACCAGTCCTTGTACACGACCACACTTGATGCCACTGCCCTAAAGAAGGACGCCAAGCAATGTTCCCGTTGTAAATCTTTTGATCACGAGACCAGGGAATGTCCCTTTCTCCCGGCCTCCGCGTTGGAGACACCGGCGCAGAAAAAGAGCCCTTCGAACCCACAAGGAACCTATCGTCCTGCCCAACCATGGAAACTGGAAAAGTGGTTCCAGGACAACTGCGAAGGGTGCAACCTGTTCCAATGGCACGCCTGTAATCTGGGTACAGGGTGCAAATGGGCACACGTGTGCAAAGCCTGCCGAGGGGCCACGCCCTGGCAGATTGCACACAATCTGCCTGAACCCTGGTCCCCATTCTCTGTAGCCAAGTGGAGTGCAGCACTCGCCAACCATCTGGACAACGCCTTCGTCGAGGCGCTCCTTCACGACATCACGCACGGGGTAGAACTTGGCTACAGTGGACCGACAATATTTCAATCCTACCCCAATCACCTCTCCGCGCTGGACGCCAGCGAACTCATTATCAAATAATTACACCGGGAACTCGACCTCAATCGCATGGCCGGTCCATTCCTTTCTCCTCCAACTCGCAACTTTGTCGGATCGCCAATGGGCGCGGTACCCAAAAAGCGCTCGAATCCTCTGAAATACCGGGTCATCCACGACCTCTCGTAGCCACAGGGCCATTCTGTTAACGATTTTATCCCAGTGGAACGTTTCCATTGCCAATATGACACGCTTGATCGGGCCATCTCACTCCTCAAGCAAGCTGGCCAGGGAGCCATGATGGCTAAACTAGATTTATCGGATGCCTACCGGCATATCTTGGTCTGCCCAGAGGACTGGGAGCTCCTCGGCTCCACCTGGCCAATCTACGTCAATGGTGAACTGACAACAGGCTATTTTGTCAACCTATTCCTCTCGTTCGGCGCTCGCAGTGCACCCGCTCAATTTCTCCACTATGCTGACGCCCTCAATTTCATTATGCACAAACGAGGGGCGGATCCTGTCTGGAACTATATGGATGACTTTTTCACCTGCGACTTCGCCACCTCCCCATGTGCCCGAAACCTGGACATTATGACACAAACTTGCGTTGACCTCGGCTTTACCCTTAACCCTTCTAAACTTGTGCACCCGTCGACTTGCCTTACCCTACTGGGCATAGAAATCGACTCCATTCGTCAAGAGACAAGGATCGAGGCATCAAGTCTAAATGATACCCTTGCTCTCCTGGCCGCATGGGAGGGCCAGTCTCATTGCACTATACGCCAGCTTCAATCGCTTCTTGGCACCCTGAACTTTATTTGCAATGTGTGTCGCCTGGGTCACACTTTCATGCATCGTCTTGTCGATCTTCTCAGCGATCTTCTCAGATTGGCCATTTATTACAAGATTTAGCAATACTGGTTTCAAGTTGATAAATTTTCTTTACTTGAGCCTTAAATGTAATAATAGATGGTTTAACCTTAATACATCTACACCAAAATATATGTTTCTTTGCAATTAACAAAATGTGGTTGATAAACAAATCCTCTTCGTCGGTTATGCCTAACATTATATCTTTAAAAGAATACGATTTAATTTGAATATTCTGCTGGCCCATCCATTTTATCACTTCTCCCCAAAACGTCTCGGTATAGTGGCAAGTTGAAAAGATATGTTCGAGAGATTCATCTGCCTTCCCGCAAAAGGAGCAGGCTGGAGATGATGTTAGTCCAACTTTGCTTAGGAGGACATTTGTTGCAAGACATCTGTTGAGAAGTTTATATTGAAATTCCCGCGATTTTGTGTCCAAAGCAACACGATGTGGTAAGCGATATATTTTCTTCCAATTCAATTTATCATCATTTTTGAACAAAGCGTTGTATTTAAGTTGAGCTGTAGGCGGAGTAATGATTCTATTTCGGAGTTCCTTGTAAATAGTCTTCGAAACAGCTTTGGAAATTAAAACATTTTGCCCGTTTAACTGTAACTGGGTTTGATTTTGTAAGTTGAAGGGCTCGATATCACTATGATTGTACGTTCTTAGAAATCTATGCCATTCTGCAGGAAGGGCATCAATTACACAACAAAGTTTAAATACGTCTAACGGAGAGTTATTAAATTCCCTTAAGTTATGACTTGTAATGAGTTCGTTATCTTCAGAGACCAGGTCTCCTAATCTAAGTATACCCTTATCTGCAAGTGTATGATTGCAAACTAATTTGCCATTAATACAGATAGCTTTATTGTTCCACAGGACAATTTTTGAAAAGTCACCACCTGTGAGGTTGTTTGCAATATCTTGCCTTGCCGTCGAGCATTCTGCAAAATATTTTAAACATTCTTCGCAAAAAATTGGAAGTTTGACAGGCAATTTTTTTACATCAAAGTCACAACATAGAATAAACTTGCCACCAACAGGTTTTAAATAATGCAGTAAAATCGTTTTCCAGTTGCTGGGCTGTTTACTTACGATTCTTTTACAACAAAGAATTCCCTGGGTTTTTATAATTGAGTCGAGGTGTGGGGCTTTGAGTCCGCCATCTTCGACCTCGCTCACAAGAGCAAGACGATTGACTTTGTCTCTTCTTTTCCAAATAAAGTTTAAAATGATTTTATTAGCTTCGTTAATAAATTCTTTATCTAAACAAATCATACTCATGCGGTATAGGAATACTGGGATAATAAACGTTTTAACTATTTGAATTCTGCCGAGAAGGGTCAAGTCTCTCCACCTCCATATTTTTAACTTTTTCTTAATAGAGTCGATCAATTCATCAAAATTTAACTTTTGTTTAGTTCCCTTGTCACATGTGAAGTAGATTCCGAGGATTTTGTGAGCTTTTTTAATCTTTATACCGTTAAGAAGGTTAAGGTCGAGGGATAAATTTCTGGAGTCTCCAAGTAACATAAGTTCTGATTTGTCACGATTAATGTTAAGTCCAGAGCACTCTCCAAACAATTCTAAAGCTTAAGAAATCTTAATATAGAAATGTCGTTCAGAAGAAAAGCCATTAAATCATCTGCAAAAATCTGCAGTTTTATTTCTTCTCCGTCTACCATTATTCCCTGGATGTTTTTATTACTTATATTTAAAATCTCCAAGACAATGATAAACAAATAGGAAAGTGGGTCTCCCTGCCTTACACCTCACTGAATTTCAAAAGGAGCAGTAGCAAAACCGTTATTCATCACGCAACTTGATATATTATTGTAAAAAGTCTTAATCCATTGAATAAACGAAGGTCCAAAACGAAAAGCAGAGAGGGTGCGAAACATGAAGTCCCTACTTACAGAGTCAAACGCTTTTTGAAAATTAATCGCTATTAGTCTTCCTTGAATTCGATAGTGTAATCCAAAACGTCGTCGATAGATCTTACAGCATCACAGGTAGTTCTGTCTTTGACATATGCACTTTCATTATGGTGTATGATGTTAGGGAGAACAGCTTCTAGTCTTTTTGCGATGGCTTTTGAGCCAATTTTTACGTCAACATTTATGAGCGATATTGGCCTCCAATTTGATATATTCCTTCTGTCTTTATCTTTCTTTTCAACAAGTGTTATGACAGCTCGCTTCTGTGAGTTAGACAACTCTCCGTGATCATAAGAGTAATTTAGGCTCTCCTTGCTAGGGCCATTATTCCACAGCTATGATTAGTACCGTGTGAAAAGAAGAGCTTACCTTGCCATTTTGTTTTCCAGATGTCTTCAACTTCCACCGTGCTGTATGTTTCTTGTAGAAATACAATGTCATATTTGCGTTCATTTAACCACATAAAAAGAGCTTTTCTTTTCTTTGTAGACCGAATCCCTCGAACATTTAATGAAAGAAGTTTAAAATCAGCATATTCCTTCTCGAATGGAACAATTGATCATGAGATGGAATTGAAAGACTGCGCAAAAATGCAAAAAAAGGTGAAAGAGTGAAAAGAAAGTGAATTTATAATCTACCCGAGGTCTTTTGGGTCACACGTTTTAACACATTTAACACGAGACAAAAGAAGCTTGCACACTAAAATGATTTCACAAACCCCGATTCTTATATGCTAATGAGAATCGTTAAATGCTAATGCGAAGAACAATAAAGAAAGCACACACCAAAGTTAAGCCATTGATTTTAATTTTAAATTGCGCACGTGCTGGTGTGTGATCTATGAATGGTCTGCACGGACAACTGACAATGATAACAAAGAAACATTACATGATGCTATTAATATGCAGAGTTAGGCCCTACATTACAAAAATATGTATTTACCATAAGAAAACAGGAAAGAATATATTACTGACGTGGAGCAAAGCATGCTCTAATACTGAGAACAATTTTTTTTCAACAATTTAACCAGGTTTTAACATTTTAAACTAATCCCGTGCGTAAATAGACAGTTCCACAGAAAAAGAAGAGTTCTAAACAAGACGATTGGCTTGTCGGCAACATGAGCGCCTGTTTATACTCTTTCCTTACTTCTCCACCTTGTTAAGATGCTTGTCTACTTTTTCTAGTAATTCTTTAACACTGTCCATGGTGTCCATGGCCTTGGCACACATTTTTTGATGGGCAAGTTGCGTTTCTTTTGCGAGATCGATTTTTCTTTTCTTCTCTTTGCGTCCACCATCTTCCTGTGCACTCTCCGATGAAGAAGCAGCAAACTCGTTGTCAAGTTTTCTTTTAACAGCCTCTGCTTTGCGTCAACTTGGCATCATCCGCTTGGAATACTTTGTTAACATTTGCCTGGCTATCAACGCAGGAGTTTCGTCTATACCTGTTGAAGTTCCGGACTGGGTGGCACCGGGTTGAGACGATCGCAGAGCAGTTTTCATTTCTCATTCTTCCCGTCAATCGCTCTGTTGATTGCTCGAGATAGAGATATATGTGTACAACGTGGTCAGGCAGTCCCACCTCTATAATCCTACTTTTTGCGAACAGGAACACATCCTTCCAATCCTCCCCATGGCAAAGATTGTAACATTCTACAATGAATCGTTTTTCATGTTCCCCAATGGTAAAGCGTTTCCTTTGAGAACCTGTATGCAGCGTAAACCAAAGAAAATAAAAAGTTTCACTGATTCGCCGCGACAAATATAACACTCGCTAGATCTTTGGTTGTACGTAATTTGAAAAATTTGTAAGCCACTTCTCGATTTTTTTTTTGCCTGTATCGTGGATGTTTTGTCGCACCTCTTCTTCTGCTGTATCCCACGGGCGCCATAAATTGGACATTTTGAGCAGAGATGTTAACAGTTGCTAAATGAGCGTGTTCTTGGAGAGCAGAAAATGTTCTTTATTCCTGTGTACGTGTGATATATGTTAATGCTATCGTGATATTTAGACTGTTTCAAAATGGCAAACAATAGTTAATTTAATTTTTAACAAATACGCCATTAGACTGAACTAGAAATGATGTAAATCGGGATGGACGTACAAGAGGTACAAGCAGTGCTTTTAAATATCTTGGCGTTCATATTGCTTCAAGTAACTTTACAACCTCCACTAGATGATGGCACATTCCCTTTGCAACAGCGTTTTTTTTCGGATTTTCGTGGATGCACTTTTTATGGTTGTGACGTGTTTTCCCTCATATCAGGACAAGATTCATTGTTTTGGAGAAACACTGGCGAGACACTGGGTTCGTTCTTGAGATTAGCCGTGGATCTGTTACCCTCCCTTTCCCATTTAATGGTACATGGATGACCTCACGTCGACCTCCCATCATGGTCGACCTCCCAACGTCGCCAGCAAATATCCTTAATTAACCAGGTTCTACTTCTACTGATGTGGTTGAGGAAGTATCCCCATGTGGATACTCTCTTTCTCTTTGGTTTGACATTGATCTGTCATCTGTTGTTCGTATTGTCTACAAACTTGTACCAGAACTTTGGCGTTATTTGCAGAATCAAATTAGTTGGCCCAATCTTCATGAATGGGCAAATCTTATGGGAAATTGGCCAGAATTCCCTAATGCAGTGGGCGCAATAGACACAACACCTCATGAGATTTATCGACCCCTAACAGAACCACAGCGGCCATTCTACAGTGGCTATCGTCACTATCACTGTATGAACACGCAACTTGTGATAGACAATGAAGGACATATCCGTTTTGTTCAGGCGAGGTTCTTAGGAAGTACGCACGATGCGGTCTCCTTTCAGCTAATGGAACCTATTGGCCTAGGGCGCAACTTGGATTTCTTGCCTAATGCAAACCTTCTGGCCGATAAGGCCTATCCAGCTGGTGGGCGATTACTGACGCCCATAAGGGCTAACCAAATGGCTTTGTTAAACAACAGGGAGAGAAGGTGAGCATGCAGGTATGACAGGCTATTCTCAAAGAGGAGAGTAAAGGTGAACACGTTTTCAAGGAAATGAAAACGTACAAAGCTGTTGGGGAGATTTGGGGTTACCCACAATGGCTCATGCCTATTTGCGTAGAGTTAGTGACGTTCTTGTGTGAAATACGAGTGAGACTCTGAATCCGTTTAGAAAAAAGTGTGCCAAGGCCATGTGCATAATAAACATTGCGAAAACGTGGAAGAACTCAGCATTTTTGTACTGTTTCTTTGCACAGGGAGATTTTAAATTGTTACCAAAGAAATTTGTTCCTGTTTGGGTACCCTTTACCGTGTAGTCAATGGCATTGGCTTCAAAAAGTTCAGGTTGTTAAGTCGATCTTATAAGCATGTAACATTTCCTCGCGACATCAGGTTTTTAAGAAACGCTGTTTGTAAGGAACATCGCTTCCTTTTAGTAAAAAAGTCCAGTTAAAAAACATTTCTTTGTTGCTGTTGCCTGTTAGTTGTACAAAGCCTTCAGATATCACACGTCAACATGTGCACAATTAATCCTTTTTGAAACAATGGTTCAACTTTGGTGCGTGCGTTCTTTAGTGTTCCTTGCATTAGCATTTAACGATTCATATTAGCATATAAGAATAAGGTTTGTGAAATCGCTCTACTAACACTGAACATAATAAGTAAGAGGTAGCAGATATTTTGTATCTATAGGGCTGCCTTAGGAATTCGAGGCTATTTATATGTATAATACCGCGCTCCCGCCTTAAACTAAAACAGAAGAACAGAGAGTTAACTAAAATAATTACTTTAGGCGGCCATAAAAAAATAAACTTTAACTCAAACTTTTGCGGGAGCGATTTGATACACGTCCTCATACCATGGTCGCCCCAATCCCCCAAACAAACTTAAACCTTTTCTGATGCACTGCAAGCAGAGGATTAAGAATGCTAATGATATCCTCCCAGAGCAAATCAAGACAGCCGATGGAAAAACGCAAAGTGGCCACTTCCAAGTCCGCTCAGAGTTGAGTGATCCTTGATATAACTGGGGTTTGGCGCTGGTGTTACCATGCCAAGGTGCAGCTGTTTAGATTTCAGCCTCGCTGGCTTACCATGTAAGCATTTCTTCACAGTATTTAAACACTACCCAAAATGGCAATGGGATTAATTTCCAGAAAACTATCGTAAAAATCCCTACTTAATGCTGGATACCACACATGTATTTGCTAATTCAAGTACTCAAAACGAGTATGATGGCTCAACAGAAGATGACACAGACCTCCTAAACAGGAGCAGTCCTCCTACAACAACAACAAATGAACAGAGCAGCCAAGACAGAACACAAAGAAGACAGAGAGATCCTTATCAGGAAAGAGGCAATGGCATACAGGGAAATCTTAAAAGGCCTTACATCACTGACGTATCAAGTAGAAGACCTAAATGCACTGCAAGAGTTGAAACGTCCCCTTACCACCTTAAGGACCAAGTTTTAGACTTACCAAACTACAGATGAAAAGGAAAACATGGCACAACTGCCAATCAAGCCCAAAATAAAGACTCTTGAAGTTGAATGATTACCTTCCACTGCCAGTGCGCCCTTAGAAAAAGTTATTTGCAAAAACATCTGGAGAAGTTGCTTTAATGATGAACAAGCATTATTAAGCTCACGTTTCTGTTGATGAAATCACTTCCATCAAGGGTAATAAAAAAAGAAACATGATTCCAAGAATGAAAATGTTCAACATCCTGCTGTACCAAAGAAGCAAAGAACGGATGCATGGGACCAGCTTGTCGAGGACAAGTTTACAGAAAAAAAGGAAGCAGCACCATCCTCTGTCCCAGAAAAACACGAACCAGGGGGACAGCCTAACGTCACATCACCATCCCTCCACGAAAAAGAACAGATTGCGGAAGCAAGGGAGCAAGTTGATGTTACATCACCCTCCCACCATGAAAAAAGAACAGAGGGCAGAAGAAAGGGACCAGCCTGCTCAGGATACCCCCAGCAGAAATGAAAGACCCTTCCGCCACGGAAGCTAAAGTAATCGATGAGAATTCTCCAGTTCCTCTATCATGGCTTACAATTTAAAGCTGCTGCCCAGAAGATTCCTCCGTTCATCTGTATATGGAAACCAAAACAAGAATTTTAAAAACTACTTGAATTTTTAAAGACTTCTTGGCTTTTTAGATACTGAACTTCATGCTGGTCAGTTGCTCCTCAAAAGTACGTTTTCATATATAGATGGCCTCAGTGGTCCAGCAATAAAGGTTCTCTTGTTATCCCTGTAACATCAGAGTTTGTGCAAATCCTTACCACTGGGTCTCAAGGGGTGAGCCTGAGTACAAATGGAATGAATGACAAGCAACCGTGATACCGTTAAGATCATTGACAGCGCATTTTACAATCCCAGTCCTACTGCAATAGAGCATGCAGTCACCTTTATGAATGAAAAAGTCCAGAAAAAAGTAGGTAGAAGACTGTGGTCTGTTTCCACTTGCCTTTGCTACTGATTTGTGTCATGGCCTAGACCCAATCAACCAAAAGTACGACCAAAGATCTATGCGGCAACACTATGTCAGCTGCCTTGAAAATGGTGTAATGACTCCCTTTTTCAAAACTGTGAAGAGAGTACCATTTGATCGATTCGATTGCCCATGCAGCTGTGAGGGATGCGCCATATTAGTTTCCAAGAGAAAGCCGACCAATTAATCCCAGAAGAACTGAAGATGTTCACCCGAGATCATGTGACAACACATCAGTTTGGCAGATGGAGTCAAGTGACGACCCCATCGAACTCACCAAAGAATCGAGGAGAAACAGGGATATTTGCAGAAGATGATGTACACATCAAAGACACGGGACAGCAGAACTGACGGTAAGGTGATAATTTAATAGAAGTGGCGACATATTTTGTTGCTGTCTGCTTGAAACAACCTTCAGTGAGAAATCGAAACCCATGCTTCCTATAGCTCATGGATACAATTAGTGGAAGGAATGAAAAGATATGTTGTTGACAGCAAATATACGCAGATTCATCACATCTGTTCTGTTTCACAACAAGAAAAACATTCACTGTTTTTGTCTGATTTCAGGCCTCTATATTAAAAAAAGAAGGAGTGGTGGTGCAGGTGGCGAGTAGTTTTCATTTTTCTATCTCTAGAGGTGTTTGGGATATGCAAAATGACCATGTGGTTGATTGAGAACTTTGCGAGGTTTTTTGTTGGCTTCTTCAGGAAAAAAACCAAATTCAAAATCTTTCCTTCAAATCAGCGTCAAAAGTCTATGAAATCCATATTTTGGAACATCAAGGTTGCGTTAAGGCCATTTCCTCTCTTCGTGTTAATCCACTTTTGACAGGTTTAGTTACCTGTTTGGACAGACAATTATTTGCTTTGTTTATGTTAGGAATTCAAAATATAAAAGGTACTTTCAACTTGGTGGCATAACAGCGGGAGAGGTGATGGTGGTGGTTTTGGGTGGTGGGATGAGGTTGGATGTGAGGGAAGGAGAGTCAATGGCGATCAGGTTGAGGAAATGACAGGTAAGGTCAAGGTAGACAACAAAGAAACCAAGTAAGTGGCACTAATTTTAATGAGTATAGCAGAATGGTGTACTGTCCAAATTTTGGTGTTTGATGTTCTCGATAATCCTTGTTTATTAAAACTTTGCTGGGTCTTCAATTTCTGTTAGTAATCAATTGGGTGAGGGCAATAGTGATGCAAGCATTTGGAGGCTTAGAGTTTAGTGCAATGCCTATGTCAAATTCGAAAAGCTTAGCATAAGTGCTGCCAAGACATTAAAGCTGTATATTATTATCAAAAACACTAGAGTGCTTCTTATTAGAGCAGTTGTCAGTTGTGTTGAAAAAATGTTGTTTGTTTTGGTTTTGCTTAACTGCGCTCTCAGGTCAGTTAACAACGCCCGTGCCACTATCTTAGCCATTCAGACGTTAAACCAATTGTGACTCGCTCGTAACCGTTTTCCGATGCAAAATGCTAACTACTTGCATTTCCTTCAATTTTGTGTTTAGTCCCTGTCGTGTTTAGTTAGAGCAATTACTTTGGTTTTGGTTTTGAGATACTCATTTCAAAACCGCTGTATGGTTCCCATCATGTTTTGCACGTGATGTGTAAGTTCTGTAATTTGCAAGGTATGAACTTGTGGTCCACAAAATGGCAGATGCGATAAAAATAAAGGCATCCTCAGTTCAAACTTCAAATGTCCACTCTACAACTCTACTGGTTTTCATGGTGTTTAAAATTTTTGTTTTCTTTTAAGGAAAATGTTTCCAGTGTGGGGGGAGGGGCCACTCTTTCCAGGTTGCCCTTCTCAGAAGAGGGGTCAGGGACACTGGAAAAGGATAGGCCAAAGATCAAGAAACACTGTCACAATGCAGTTTTTATCTAATGATTATGATTTTGTGTAGTACACATTGTTAATTTGATTTGTCGATTGATCTCTTGTATTATATTTTCCTGTTTGTTAGTTTCTTAGTCAGTCACTATGGGCAGATTGGTTAATCAGGTAAGGGCCCTTTGTGGTTACTGTGCACCTAACCCCTAATGCTTTTGCGCTATGTAAGAAAGTAACAATATGGAATATTTTGGAAACAATAACGAAAGAGAAATGTCACTCTCGCCAATCTTGAGGGTCTCGGCATCTATTTTGAACCTAATAAAATAAAAAAGGTCATATTTCAATTGACTAGTCACCTCAAACGTTTCCCTGACAATGTAGTGAATTAAGTTCTAATGATTTTGAATGTGTCCTCTACGAAATCATCAATGAAAACATTTGTCAGAAGCTACATCCACGAGTCGTACAATTGGGCTGTCATCACTGACATATGACATCATATTTTTAAATAAGTTAATTTGATTTCCCAGGGGGGGGAGTATGTTTGGATTTCGCACAATCAGATAGTGTGTAAGATGAAATGAACGTTAAGGACTTGTGTGAAAGTTCAAAAGCCATATATGCACATATGCAGTTATTGATCTACGTTACTGGGAGGGCAGCACAGGAAAAGGTCATTCTGTATGGGTCGAGCACAGTGAGGTCTGTGCACTACGACTACAATAACTCAGTCAGTATGTAGCCTATTTTAACATTAAACTATTCCTAAGCTTAACTTTACTGGGATATTTCAAAAAGATGTTTGGTAATACTCAGTGAATGTTGATTAAGCACACATTGAATGAACAAGTGATGTGAGAGGGAGCAGACATTTTGTGTTTTCTACTGAATTGCATCAGCAGGGCCGAGTTCTCAGATCCAGGGATATTACGGCAGACTATTGAGTGGAAAATAATTGGTGACCATGGTAGAGAAGAAGAAGGTGTGGGACCAGGTGTTCAGAGACATTTTTTCAAGATTTTGGCAATCAATTTTCTCCTCTCCCATTGGATGATTTGGAGAAAGTGTCATGCATACGTCATGAAATGCCCCGATTTGTATTAATTCAATGGAATTAAAAATCAAACAACCACTGGATGTGAAATGCTGGAAAATCATATTATGTCAAAATATTCCTAACTGGCAAAGGCTTCAGCCAAAATATCCCTGGCTGGCAAGGAAAAATGTCAATACATAGCTACCTGGCTTTCAAGAGAGGTTCTTTTATCCCACGGTAGTTAAATATTTTACTAATATATAGGTTTCGCCAGGTCTCCACTTTTTCTTAATTGCTGGAACTTATTCATTTTTTAAAGTAATTACCGATAAAAAAGAAAAAAATGGGAAACAATTTTGCACTCTCTGAGAGTCAAACCGCCGAGCCACCAAACAACTGGAATGCACAACTGCACAACCTCTGCCTCGTCGTCAAATTAGGATTTCATTTTAATACTTAAACAGCTGTTTATTGATCGCAACTTACTTGACATATACACGGGTGTTTTTCTTGGAGAAATGTGTTCGGACAAGTGCAAAAACGATGGTTGTAGACAGAAAATACCGGAAGGCAATAGTTCTGCTATGTTTGATGTCCGAACCATTGCCAAATGCTGTGAATTCAAGCGATGTACTTTGACTCAATTCGATGTTACGTGAGTTACACAAGTTACTGGGTTACAATAAACACGGGTGTTTTTCCAGGCAAAATACATTCGGACCGCCGTGAAAACCATGGCAGTGGACAGAAATAACCAGAAGGCACTAGCTCTGTTAGGCTTGGCATCAGGATCACTGCTACATGCTGTGAACTCAAGTGTACCAGCCGACTTCGCAGCAGAACCGACAACAAAGATGAAGTCCTTGAAGGCAAATTAGTAACTTGATTGAACTTTTTGCGTTCCACCAAAAAGACAATGGATTATTCTTTTGAACTTTTTCTTTCCAACAAAGTACGCTAATGAATGTTTCTTTGTTAAATCTTGGAAGTACCCACCATTGCGACACACAGTGAATATGTGCCAAACAAAATAAACAATAGTAATGAACACAAAGTGAATTTCAAAGCTTTTTGAAGTAGTTCTTAAATTTACTTACTGTATTTGGAAGTGAGTGTGATGATGGAAGTGCCAAGGTGGTGAGGGAGAGCAAATTCCCAATTACTTTACCAAGAAGATTATGCTTTATGGTAAAAAGAGCCAACAGGAACATAATGGTACCAACTGCAACTGTTGCCCCAGGGTATAAGGGCTTTTTATTGCTGTCACTGTCATCAGCAGCTTCGTTCTGTTTTCTCTCTTCGTCGGATACTTTTGCTGGTGCTAGGGTCTCACTGCCCACATGTTCAGGACTGTGAGACATGCGTTTGTTGATCTAATTCAGTTCATCTTCATAAGCACCAAACACCCCTTCTTCACCGCGTAACCTTTCCCCTATTTCGTCAACTAGAGTTGTTAGCCTGTCATCCCTGTCATCCCATCATCATTTTGATCGTGAAGATCTGCTGGGGATTTGAAGTCGGATTGTCAAATCTAAGCCAGTCGCCAACTGTCATTGCAACCATAGTCTTGTCAGCCATGGTGTCTTTTCTCGACTCCGTTGTAGGTCGTTTATTAGATGAAACTGGTGACTGGTTTTCAAAACTCCTGGAATCCACTGACTGAACCACACTTTGCAATGGAGTGTCAGTTTCAGCCAATTTTCTATGTACTCGTTTCGCAAATCAGCAAAATCATGAACAACAACAGACCTACATTACTCAGCACTGAGCACAGGGAGTCACAACTTTTAAATCAGTGTTTAAAAATAGGGAACGATAATGCCATGACCGGCATGTCATGTTGACTTGTTGTGGCGTGATCGACTGTGAAATGGGCCCTTAAAATTTTGGCATTGATACATACTATCAGATTCGTTAATTATAAAGTTCTGCTTTTCCTGGGACTTTTGGAGAGTTCAGTTGAATGTTTCTTGCTTATACACTATACACTTTTATTGCTTTAGTCAAGCATGTCCAGATTATAGTGTATAATGTGTAGTGTATAAGCAAGAAACATTCAACTGTAAAACAACGGTTACAAGTTCTATAAGCAATGTGCAGACTGATTACAGAGTTCTAAAAGCGAACTGTTATGTGTATTACTCCTATCGAAGCCTTGTGAAACTGTCCAAAGGAAGACAACTATAATTTTGCCAAAAAACAACAGAAAATTCGCACGTGCCAAAGCGACAGCTATACGCGTATGTTGCAAATGATTCCACCCAAAACTTACGACAAAACCCTTGGGTAATGAGTGTTATAGTACCGCGTGATTACAAAAACACCATTCCGATGCTTCCACTACGACCAAACTGAATAGCACACCACCCGCATCGTACCACTAAATAAAACTATGCAGTGCATGTTTTAAAACCTGATACCAAACTTTTGGAGAGTTCAGTTGAATGTTTCTTGCTTATACACTATACACTTCTATTGCTTTAGTCAAGCATGTCCAATACTTACCACTTGTTCAAGTCGTCAAAGTAGTGATTCAACTCGTGCCAATCATACGAGTTGTAAAACAACGGTTACAAGTTCTATAAGCACTGTGCAGACTGATTACAGAGTTCTAAAAGCGAACTGTTATGTGTATTACTCCTATCGAAGCCTTGTGAAACTGTCCAAAGGAAGACAACTATAATTTTGCCTCGTTATTTAAGCTACGTACAAGGTGAGCAACATACACGAAAGGTATACGAAATAGAAGACGATGATATGCCTATTACTTGTTCTATAAGCGTTGCGTAAACTGATAATAGGGTTGTAAAAGCAAACTGTTATGTCGATTACCACTTCTAGTGAAGCCTTGTGAAACTGGGGCCTTGTTAATTAAGCATAGATACGAAGCGAGCAAGATACACCAAAGACATACGTTCGAGGCGAGATAGAAGGCGGTAGTATGTCTATTACTCGTTCTATAAGCATCGCACAAATTGATAATAGGCTTGAAGCAAGGTAGAAGGCAGTAATGTTTCTATTACTCGTTCTATAAGCATTGCGCAAACTGATAATAGATTTCTAAAAGCCAACACGAAATAGAAGACGATGACATGTCTATTGCTTGTTCTATAAGCGTTGTGCAAACAGATCACAGAGCTCTAAAAGTGAACTGTTATGTCAATTACTGTTTCTATTGAAGCATTGTGAAACTGGCCAAGGGAAGACAACTATGATTTTGCTTTGTTATTTAAGCGTACGTACGAGGCGAGTGAGATACACAAAAGAATTACGTTCAAAGCGAGGAAGAAGGCAGTAATATGTCTGTTACTCGTTCTATAAGGGTCGCGCAAACCGATAATAGCTTTCTAGAGGGAGACTGTTATGTCGACCACTCCCTCCAATGAAGCATTGTGAAACTGGTCAAGGAAAGGCAACTACGATTTTGCCTCGTTATTTAAGCGTTGAAACGAAGCGAGCGAGACACACAAAAGACATACGTGCCAGGCGAGCGAGGTACACGAAATGAAAGACGATAATAAATTCCCAATATTACTTTATGTTTGAAATAAAATTTAACACCTTTCTCAAATATTCGAACAAAACGACTTTACTCTTTTTACAAAACATCGTTCTATAACTACAGCTCCAAAACCATTGCCAATAACTTTCCTTCCTCAGTGAGTCTTTGGATCAACTATATTATGCATATTAGAGTCATTTTACTTCACCTCGGAAATAGCCAATAAACTACTGCATTACACACTATAAACACTAAATTTCAATTTCTTCTTTGGCTCAACTTCGACTATTAAACGCCAATTGTTAGATACTGTTCCACGAATAAGTAAAGCGACTGTTACGACAAGGCATTTTAAAATCCACTTCACAATCATACGTAAAGGGTGGAATCATTTGCAGCATACGCGTATCGGTGTCACTTTAGCGCGTGGGAGTTGTCTTTTTTTAGCCAAAAAACAACAGAAAATTCGCACGTGCCAAAGCGACAGCTATACGCGTATGTTGCAAATGATTCCACCCAAAACTTACGACAAAACCCTTGGGTAATGAGTGTTATAGTACCGTGTGACTACAAAAACACCATTCTGATGCTTCCACTACGACCAAACTGAATAGCACGCCACCCGCATCGTACCACTAAATAAAACTATACAGTGCATGTTTTAAAACCTGATACCAAAGTTTCCCTGACATTTCAGAATCATACACAACACAATGAATGCTCCACTGTCACACATTTACTTCATAATACTTCTTCCCGTTTCCGTTCAATATACCATATTCCAATCGGATCAAACTAATTTCTCATATAACAAATGTTAGACCGCAGAGTACACATTCACACACCCGACAAACTACCGCGAACTGTTTTCATCCTATAAATAAACAACAAACGTACATATGCAAATTTCAAAGACCCACTTTGAATATTTAATTCCATTCAAAACCGCAAAACTCAAACTAAAATGGCTCACATATTGCATGTAACCAACTGTATGGTGATCGTCGAGCTGTCTTCGACCCTTTCACAATGCGATGCAGTTTTCCAGTTCTACAACTGGTTAAAGTCTTACAAGTTGTTTTAACTCTCTTCAAATTCTTCAAAGTGTCGATAATGAGATACAGTTTCGCCTGTTGCACCACTTGAACGAGTCGTACCACTTGAAAGGACCCCCTTCCTCACAGCTCTACCATACTGTAAGTACGGGTAATGATATACAATTTCACCACTTGAACGACTTGAATGAGTCATACCAGTTGAAAGGACCCCCGTCCTCACAGCTTTACCGAACTGTAAGTAAGAGTAATGATATGCAATTTCACCACTTGAACGACTTGAACGAGTCGTACCAGTTGAAAGGACCCCCTTCCTCACAGCTCTACCAAACTGTAAGTAAGAGTAATGATACGCAATTTCACCACTTGCACGACTTGAATGAGTCGTACCACTTGAAAGGACCCCAAATTAGTAGAGCCCCACAATCTGTTAAGCTCCATTGTTACAGTGTGTTCTTGGTTAGGGCCGGATGACTACAGCCACGTAAATAATTTTGGAAGAGAGACCCTTCGACAGCTGTCCAGTTTGAAGTCAGTCTACCACCCAATTCTAAAGAAGAACATAGAAGTCATTGTGCGTGTTGTTGCAGATGGCTGCCAGCGGAGATCAATTACTGGAAGTTCTTCTGCGAGCTCCACTTATCCAATTCCTGCATCACCAGAACATCACAAGCAACTTGGGGATATGAGAGTCATCTGTAATGAGCCAGTGTGGAAAGTGGAAATGTCTGAGAAAGGTGAAGAACAGTTCAAGACCTGGTTGGGAAAGAGAGTGGATAATAGTGAAAACAGGTTATTATTAGATTAATGACATTTTATTTAAGAACTGATTGAATTGCCTTTATGGAATAAATGACAGAAGGTTATTCCAGCCTCTCTTAAAAGCATTAGTCATGTTTGTACACTAGGAGCCTTCCAAACTGTAACACTCGTAAAATAGAGAGACATGAATGACAAAAAATATAGAGAGGATATTAAATGGTGGTGCGAAGATATGAATTTTCTTTTTGAGTGATAAAATATTGTTTTTACCACGAGAAAATAAAATTCATATCTTCAAGCCACCGTGTAATTTTCTTTTTGTTATATGGACAAGAGTACTTTGCACAAACAACAGTGTAAGAGCGGGAAATGACGTCCTTGATATCGATCATCACTAGTGAGGATATGGAAAACAGGCCACTTGAGTCCCGGATGAAGTTTCCTTTGAACTTTACGAGTGGTGTATTTTCCACTAAAACACTCTTGCCTATATAATAAAAACTGTCAAACACTCGTACAGTAACCACACACAAATCATACCCAAATTGAGGGAAATACTCCTGTATTCAAAAACTTTTAAGAAACCTGTTTTGAGCTATTTTTTTTAGAAAACACCCTTCCGTTAATTAAAATTAACACAATGTGTTTACTATCATTTATGACAGACGAGAATATGCAAAGAAGCATCTTGGTCAAACTGGACATCCTAATGCTTCTCAAGTTGACCTCGAGAATTTTTATCCAGCAATGATGCACCAAGCTACAAGAGCAACAGAAACTATTGCACGATGAATTGGCCAAGTAGCCGATGCTCTCAAACAAAATAAAAGACAATGGTTTTTAGAAGTACAAAAAGTTGCTCGTAAAGTTTGTTTAAACAGTTATGATGTCACATTTGATGAAAATGGTGTTCTGGCCTTCTTTGAAAAAGCAGAGGAACTTTTGAATAACTCTTGTTTCAGCCCTTTGGTCACTGAAATATTAGTATGTTTTTGTAATGGACTGAAAAAAATTTCCACTGGATTTTGAACACCCCGAAAGAATTAACCAGACAAGAGTATGAATGTCAAGTAAGAGTTATGTTAGGATTTCAATTTATTTTAATATTTGGCTCTGAAACTGTTACTGCTACTGTGAAAAAACTGGTAGCTTACACTGGCTTTTACATCGAGAAGGCTCTTAAAGACGCCACCTTGAGCGGACTCCCTTTGAGCCCGCACAATTTTAATGACAGCATCATGGAAACAAGACACAAGGATGCCAAGCAAGGCAATTACATTTACAGTGGTGGGCGAACAGGTGAAACAGGAAAGATTGACTACCAAAGACGATTACTCACCCAACAATTCTGTCACGAGTGGGCATCTGTTGAGAACAGAGAAAAGAAAGGCTGTCGTTACTCGTCAGACTCGAAAGTCCAGAAACACGAATTTGAGGATTTACCAAATCATCTAAAGAGAAAGAAAACGGTATGATACATATAAATGACTCTGTAATGTGAAGAACAAAACAAAAATATAAATTTCATGACTCCATCCATTTAATATAATTTGCAGCCAACTCTAAGAACTGTCAAAAGATGTTTTTGTGAATGCTGTTGTCTAGTTCAAGTACTTAACAAGTGATTCGTACCATGGGCTATTTTTTATGTACTTTTCATTAATACCCGTTCTGTTTCATTTATAACAGCACATTCCTTTTCAAGACACTACAAGAGAGTCAGCTCATGATGAATCACCAAATGATACATCACAAACTGCTCCTGAAATTGAGGTACATGTAATTATTAAAATAAATATAAGCACTTACGTGGTATGTCCTTATTATAAACCTGTAAAATGTTAAAAAACGTAACCATAAAATTGTTTGGGTTACATATCTAAGAGAACAGTAATGTAAATGTCTCATATTAAGAGGGAATGTCAGCTAAAAGCGAGCAAAATTGAATATGTGGCACATGATGAAAAATCGATTTTCTTCATATTTCGTCTAAAGATAGTCTATCAAAGGGTAGAAAACGTGGTGGTGTTTTTTTCTTGAAATATTTATTTGAAATCCCGAAATCAACGATTTTCCGTGATGACCCCGCGCAGAGGAAAAATCAACCATTTTGAGCCTATTCAACCCGTCCTCAAAATGTCGTTTTTTTCGTTTCCACCAAAGAAAATCACGAAATCAAGCCCAGAAATGGCTTTTCGAAGTGCCAATGAGTAATTTGGTGCTAAATATTAACATTTAGCTTGACCTTCGGGGTCACCGGAAGCTGTCAAACATCAGTGATTTTTTACTAGAGAGAAATTCCCGATTTGGTACAAATTTTCGGAGGCCAATATTTGGTTCCAATATAAGTGCAAAATCATCAATTCTTATCTACTTTTAAAGTAGAAAGACTGAGCTTTCTTATGGTATAAAAATGACCGCCCAGCTTTTTATCATCGCCGTACAAACACGCACTCAAAACTGCCATTATTCCGAAACTAATCTGTCAACACATGCAAACACAAGACAATAGTCCGTAAACATACCATCAATTAACCACGAAAGAAATTGAATTTGAGTCTTCTTTGTGGCTATTTTTCTATCTCTTGTTTTATCGTATAATAAACAATATATTGTTCTATGGAGTTCGTGGGAACGATTTATCTGTTTTAACAGATTCATTTATAAATGAATTTACAATGAGCATGGTTGCAATGCCGGACTTTTTTTGTCCTTGCCTGAGCGGCATTTCACTTCCGTTTTTATTTTAAAAGTTCGAGGAAATAGGTTATTCTGCAGATATAATACATTTTTAGCGCTGAAAAGCTAAATTTGCTTTATTTCCGGGCATTATTTGTAGTAGCGCGTAAGCAACTAACTTCTTTTCAGCCGCTAAAGTCACGCAACGCTGCCAATTGAGTCTAGCAGCACGTGAGGGAAACTTTCTTTGAAATGCCTGAAAAGTAAATTATTTTGATATCAGAAGTTTTAAATTAGAACTGAAATGTTCGAGCGCACATAGAATTTGCACCATCACATCCAGGTGCACAAACAACGTGCTATAAGCTGCGGGTGATCTAATAAAGGTAGCTCGTCAAAAGACAAAAGAAAACATTTTGGTTGCCAACTACTTTTGCGGTGTTTCTTTCATAAGAAGCAATAGTGAAATGTTAAAATTTTGCTTGAATTTATATAGGTACAAATATAAAATGCTTCATCTATCCGATTTATTTTTGAGTTGCTCTTCGAGAAGTTACTGGTTAAGTGTAATGCATCAGGTTTTTTCCCCTTAGAAAATGGGTGCGAAAATGATCGACACTCAGTTTTTCTTGCAAAAGAAAAGCTTTGTTCTATTCCAGTCTATAATTCCTCAGATGTTTGAAACGATTCGGAAGCTCTGTGAACGAAACTGTCCTTGTTCAACAAAAGATCCAGTTGTTCTGGCTGGCTTGCAGTGCTAGCGTAGCTAGCTAATTTATGGAAAAGGAGTGCTCTTTTTCAAAGATAGTAGGCGGCGATTGTGGGGTGGATCAAAGGTACAAGCATGACGCTGCTGTTGTGCCCTTATCCTCGTGTAAGCGCAATATATCAGAACATCTCATCAGTTGGGGGATAGGCGAAATTGAGAACGAAGTAGATTTGATTCTGGCACGTGCTTCTATATTTTCGCTGCCGCGAGATATTTCCAGTTGGAAAATTTGTCCTGCTCATCGATCTCGATTGGGCATTGGTTGGCGCAGAGGAACTAATGGGTGTCGCGTTCCAGCATTGATCGCCAAGCACACACAAAAAAGAATACCGGAGTGAGGCATTCGCAAGTCTGATTCTAAGAGAATCTTGAAGTATTCCGGGATATTTATTCCAGTTGGCTCTGGTACAGTATTGTGCAAAAGTAATGCAAGCGAAATGCGCGAATTTCGTTCTTTGTTCTCGCGAACTTTCCAGCGAAAGTTCGCTCGAAAGTTCGAGCATAAATTCGGGGTGTTTCGAGCGAAATTTCGCTTAAACAAAGCGCGATAATACGGCGATTTTTCGGGACGTCAACGAAATTTCGAGATCATGAGCGTAATTTCGGTAGCCAGTTCAAGAAATTTCGCTGAGCCTTGAACAGCGACACCAGTGTTTGTGCAGTTTCCTTCGCGATCTATGCCATAATTGAACAATGTTGTCAAGATTGCCAAAAAAATGAAATGAGTTTTACTGTTTTGAAATCTGTGGCTGTGGCGGTACTATTGTCTTATAAAACTTCGAGAGGGTAAAATAAAATTTAAAAGACCCGGGCAATTGCAAGACCTCAAGTCTACAGCTGTACATGAATGTCAATTTAGCGAACGGTTTGAAACCGCCAGTTCAGATACTGATGTTGATTCGACGCATAGAATACACTGTACAAAGAACTTACCTTTAAGAGCTTTTTAAGACTGCGAACTCAATTTGTTCTGAAAACGAAGGCAAAACACTCTAATTTTGTGCAGTTAAGTAGGTTACAAATGTAAGTAAACTCATCACAAACGACTTATCCAAGGACGACGATTTAATCGTAAACACGAGACATGCTTAACATGCAGAATCAAGTTTCGTTCGCGTTTCGGCTATCCACGCAGTTTGCAAACCCACATCAGTGTTCTACGAATATAAACGTTTCCTTGCCCTTACATCGACATTGAAAACGCGAACTCTTCTTTGACAGGCAAGACAAAACAAGACTTGCATTACAAGTTCATTATAATCACGTGCATGATGTCACGGCCGACTGTCCTATGGTCTTTGCCTCTTTACCACTAAAATTTCCCAGCAAAACAGGCATACTCGAAGAAATAGCGTAGAAATATATTTTAAGCAACACGATCGCTTTTCAACACAGCTGAGAAAGCAGTTTGCTGTCTTGACGGCTTTGAGATCTATTCATTGCATTACAGAATGAATCATTCAAAATTTGCATACGGTGTATAAATACATGTCTCAGTTGACATCTCGAATTACCTTTTAGATCACAGAGTTTTCTGCGGGTGTTTTTTTCGTTTTCTGCGAAGATTAATGTGACATCGACTTCAGCGTAATGAATGCAAATATTTTTTCAAACATTGCGTTGCTTCCTATTCAAAGTTTTCAGATATTAATGTTCCTTCTCACCTAAGCACCATGCTTGCACACTTGTGAAGAAAAAAATCGAATTCGTTTGCAATAAAGTACCAAGAAATACTTGGCGCATCGCTGTAATCTCTATTACAAATCGGACCTTTTAATGTAGAGTATTTTCTGGTTTCAATCATCTTTTTGGGCCTTTTAAAACCGGAGTTATGACTTTTTGACGATTGCAAAACAAAAGCGCTACTGACGCGCTCACCAGCGGCTAATGTTTACTAAAAAAATATCATTCGCTCGCAATACGGTCCCGAGAAATACTCGACGCATCGTGTAATCCTTATTACAAATTGTGCCTCTAAATGCGGAGTGTTTCCTGTTTCAATCATCTTTATAGGGCTTTTAAAACCGGAGTTGACTTTTTAAAAATTTGCCATGACGCGTGCAAAAAAAGCCGACTGATGCGCGGCTAATGTTTACTAAATAAGACTTAAATATCATTTGCTCGCGCGTTGACAAGTATCACTAGTTTTAAATACGGAACATATTAGAGCTACAACGCTTTTGGATTCAAGTATAGTAAACAGTAGGGCTTTCTTTGGAGAATAACCAGGTAAGTTTGACACAACAATTACCTAAAATTGGTTCAGTTGATCGAGAGACTGCATACGCAGGCGGATCACAGCTGCTTTTTACGCGCACAACCGCACCACGGAGATGGTTTATATCGAGTCGAATTTCGAATGCAGCAAAACATTGCCCAGAAATGCTGGAGAATTGACAGACATAACAAAATTCGCTCGAAAAATCGCCGCGAAATTTCGAGCGGCGCGAATTATCGCTCGAAAGTTCGCTTCGAAAGATCGAGCATCGCGAATTATCGCGCGAACTTTCGCGCGGAATGAAACAATAGGTGTCACGAAATTTCGGCGATTTATCGCCGCAATTTCGCGGTGAGCAAAATTTCGTCGAAAAGCCGGGAAAAGCCAGGAAATTCGTCGAAATTGACTTGCATTACACAATACTGTAAGTAAAAACAATATGCTCGTCCCTTCCGCCTAGGGTAATTCTTGACGTTTTATCATTGTCCTTGTTCTGCTTTCTATTTTGTCACCTCCACGAGAGCAAGGGCAATAGTTTATCTCAGCCTTTCGCTCGCCACCTACATTGTTATTTTCTTTCTACTGCGCGCAACGAAGCTCTTTACTCGCTGTTCTTTTCTTTGTTTACCTCTCTGCCTGAGCTGTGCTTTTACAAAACTCAATAACCCGCCGCGGAGTAGCTCTCTCGGGTTTCGCAAAGCGCGGCCCAGACAGTACAGAGAGAGCAAAAGAAAAGAACAGCGAGTAAAGAGCTTCGTTTCGTTAAGTTGAAAGATAATAACAATGATAAACTATACATGATAACCTATACATCTTGCCCCTGGTTATACGTAGCCTCCTCCACAAAAAAAAAGCCAGACATTGTACATCGCAGGCTTCCTGTGGTTGATCGATGTGCGACTGGCCAAAATACAAAATGAATTGGATTGCTCTTCTCTCACCAACTTTGATCATGACGCACTTATACTAGAAAAAGGGAAACCTCTATATAACGGACCTCTGTTACGCGGAAACCCTCCCTAACGGACATGTTTTACAATCCTGATTTCAATCGCCAGAAACTCTGTAAACAAAGCCTCTATTAGCGGGCACTCAACGGGCACTTTTCACGGCCTTGCGTGTGTCTTAGAACACAGCTGAAAGAAGCCATTGTTTGCGGATGTATTAACCATTAGACTTACCTTTAACAGGCATATGCCGAGATTGTAGATATGCCCTTGAAGCAATCCCGATCACTGATGACAGCAACACAAAAACACCAAGAAAGAAAGAGTCCATAGAAAGCGTCACTGACAGTTTTGCCAGGTTTTCTTTCGCTGATAAATACACATTGTATTTAATAAGATATGATAATTGTCAGTTCTTATTACTATTTTAGTTGATGTCTTCAAATAATGACGCCAGGGCGACAATTGACGTAATACTCGCTGTGTCCTATTGTGCATTGAAGGGTGATGTCGTTCATAGCACGCTGATGACCCCTGGTCAAAGTTTGTACGAGCCTAGCGAACTTTCTAGCCCAGATGGTAAATTCGTGCTAAAACAGACAAGAAGTAGACCTTTGGATCCCTTAAACAACTACCTCACAAGCAGAGATGTCAGCCCCGTAAGATCTCAACTTCAAACTTCCTGGGAAGATGCTAGCGCGCGAACCAAACGGTACTATTCAAGAAAAGTTGGTCAAGCTGTTGAAGCCGTCATGGAAGACATTAGTCCCAACAACGCTGGTCATCTATTCAATGAAGTGATGTCTTCGCAGTCACTGCGTCGAAAGCTGTCAGGTGACAATGATGATGATGATACTCATGTAGATGATACGTTTCTGGAAACGTTTGCGGAATGCTATTCTGCGGCTGGCTCATGGGAAACACGACGACAAATACTTTCAATAATGGCAGATAAAGTGACATTCAAACAGATTCAGAGGTATGCCCTCATATATACCTATTTATAAATAAAAATGGTTGCTTAGGCACTTATTGGTAATTCGTAAACAGTGAAGCATTGTGGGAAGAGCTTCCCCAGTTACTTTTTTTTTGTCGTAAGAATACTAATCATTTTTAAATGACACATTTTCTACACAATAATGCTTTGGAACTGATTAGGAGCTGATTTAAGTAACGCAAGACTGCCCCATAATGCAACGGGGGCTACCAATAATTTCCTATTGAAAATTGATAAACGATCTTTTTTCAAATAGATATATACCAGGTCTCAGTCGATACCGGTATACTGAAGCAAAGCGTCATTGCTTGGTGTCTGGAAGGGGTGCGCCTGTAACAAAAACAAGAGGATCCAGAATGGATGCGTCCCCTCTGCAGATAGAACACTTTATATCCTACATATGCAGTCCACACATGATTCAAGATCTCCCCTTTGGAGAGCGCTCCATAATGCTGAGCAACAAGGAAATAATAAAGGTATGCGCACAATTTCAATGACAATCTATCAGTTAATGCCAATCAGTGTAGAATCGATAAATCCACCCATCGCTAATCAATCAGTCGATAACTAATATAATGACAATTACTTCTATAATTACCATTTGATTAGGTGCCCAATGTCATCCGGATGGAAATACCGGAACGAGTTGTTAGGCAGTATTTGACATACTGCGAGGAGACGAATGTTGTTCTGTTGAGTCGCAGCACACTCCTCAGAATACTAGAGGTTTGCAGTGCGTCCACTCGCAAATCCCTGCAAGGGCTCGACTACGTGACATCCTCAGGCACACAAGCATTTGACGATCTAATGGCCGTGGCAGAAAAATTAGAGGACGCAGGAGAGGGCATGGACTGGGCAAAGGATGTCCGCAATCGGTTGCGCGATGCAAAACGATATCTTAAAGGCGATTACAAGGTAAAGAAAGGAAGTAAAAACAGAAGTGTGAATCGTTGCCATCCCGATATTGCAGATGTTGTATGACCATGAAACGCGTCACGGCACGGCACAGTTAACTCAATATGTTTACTAATCCTTGCTCTTGCAAGCTTGTCGTACTACGGCACGACGGCGTACCTTACACGGAAGCCAATCACGTTGCTTTGTCATGGCACGGTACTGTCATGGTTACGGCACAGCACGATCCGTGACCGTACTTTTTCACAGTCATAGAAAATCTACTCTACCTATGGATGATAGCACAGTAATAAATGTGTGGTGAAGGCAGAGACAGAAAGTCTTTGCCTCATAAGGTAATGGTAGTTAACTTTTGTCCTCAGGTCCACGTTTCCATGAGCTCTACTGTTGCAGACCACTGCAGAGTGTATGCGCTCAGTGACCCTAACGAACCTGCCTATAAAGAGGAGTGGAGCCATAGCCATGGTGAAAGCTTTGATCGCTCTTTGGTTCTGTTATCAACGCTGACAGACATAGAAAACTCCCTTTTCGTGCAAGTCAATAACATGCAAGAGGACGAACACGAAGAACTTTCTTTCGTCGTAAAGCAAGCAAAGACTAATATCCTGGCACGGAAGGCTCATATACTTCACTCAATACACCAAGATAGTGCTCGGATTGACCTCCTGGATTCACTAGACGAAAGTTCAGTGTTTTTAGTTCAAGATTGGGCTATGAAGTTCTTGCCACGGAAATACCATGAGAGCCAAACAGCCTGGTTTGGCAAACGTGGCACATCAGTGTTGCTTTCAGAAAGGTGGACGATGAAATACAACTGATGACATTTTGTCATATTTTCAAAAGTAGCCTCTCCGACAGCAGTGCTGTGATAGCAATCATGGCTGATGTCGTCAAGCCGCTTAAAACAACCTTACCAAGCTTAACCACTGTATTCTACTGCCAGGACAATGCAGGGTGTTACCATTGCGGTGCCACCATTGTTTGCACCAGCATGTTAGGGAGTCAACTGGGCGTGTCTGTAAAGAGAGTATATTTCTCAGATGCACAAGGAAGCAAAGGAGCCTGCGACCGTAAGTCGGCCACAATTAAGTCCCACATGCAGCATTATCTCAACTCCGGCCATGACATCGAGAACGCGGAACAGATGTTCGACGCCATGACATCTAACGGAGAAGTACCCTCTTTGAGTGTCTCTCTCTGCAGCTGCGTCGAAAGTACAGAGTTGCCGCCCTACAAAATCGATGGAGTGAGTCTTGTATCGAACATACAGTATTCAGCAGAGGAGCTGCGGGTATGGAGAGCTTATGGAATTGGCTCTGGTAAACTATTGCCTCAGCAGAAGCACGAAGTTTCTCCAAGAAAAACTGCAACACTCGCCGTTGTCAAGTGTAGACAAAGTACTTTCTCAGCTGTGAAACCACGAGTTCTGTCGAAGTCAAAAAGTAAGACAGGAGAAGAACAAGAAGAAGAGGGAAACGAAAGGGAAAATCTTGGAGATGGACTGTTCGCCTGTCCAGAGGCGGGGTGTCTGTGCAGTTTACTTAGCCACTCCGCAATGATCCGCCATTTAGACTGCGGAAAACACAAGCGAGAACTTGAGAAGGAGACACTATACGATAAGGCCGCTATGGAATATGGTAAGCAGCTTGAGGGCCAAGCAACGTCGATGGTTCCCGTTTTTACTGGCACATTGCAGCCTCACATGCAGGGAGCGAGTGCCTTGCCCATGGGATGGGCTTTGAAGTCAGCAGAGTCAAAGCGCTCAAGATTCAGTGCAGCACAGAAGTCGTATCTGACAGACAACTTCAAAATCGGTGAGCTCACAAAGAAAAAGGTCGATCCTGCCTCAGTGGCGCGGCCAATGATGACGGCGAGAAACACCAACGGTTCCAGATTTTTACAAGCGACGACTTCTTGACAGCGACCCAGATTGCTAATTTCTTTTTGCGTCTTGCATCGAAAAAGACCTTTCTTGATGACAACCTAGGCGAACAGTTTCTGGATGAAGAGGATGAAGAAGCCGCAGCCGTCGAGGACGAATTAGAACAGATGACAACCGAAGCTGCTAATGAGCAAACTGCCAAGCACCCACTTTTCTATGACAACTACAATCTGCGAGCTGTCATCCAAAGGGAAACTCGGCAGTTTTGCTCTCCCCGTCCTCAAGGATATGTGTAAATATTTTGGTCTAGATGTCGACGACATTAAATTCAGGCGCCGGAAACCATACGTCGATAGACTGTTGGCGATATGCGAGTCATGCACCTGCAGGAAATAATTGCAATCACGGAAAATCCAGTTCAATTTTTCCTGGTATAACCCTTTCGCTCCTGAACCGGCCAAAACCAGCCAACCGGAAACACACTGCTACTCCTGAACCGGCCAAAACCGGCCGATAAAAACTCCTTTGTTTTGGTCCTCTCTCCCCTCTCCTAGAAGAAGTTATGAGCTAAACAGACATTTCTCTATTGTTTTTAAGATATTGACCAATCACATTGCAGGTACTGCGCATAAGAAAAGGTTCCCTAGGCTGGGAGAGAGCGATGCGAATTTTGTCTTGCATCACGAGCAATGCGCGTAAGTATGGCGGCTGTCACGATAAGTTCCCGTGAAAGAAGCTTTTGTGTATTGCCGTCAGAAAGCGAGTAAAACCACTAGGTTTATAACAACTTGGAGATGATAAAGCAAAGGAACTTCCTTTGTGGCAGGCATTTGCTTCATCTACTCCAAATTGATAATAACCTTAGTGGGAAAATGGCGAGGCGAGATATCAATATCGATGAATACAGAGCGATATTTGGAGATTCCGATGACGAAGATACTGGGGATATTGAGGGAGATAGTTCGGATATAGATTTTGAAGGCATCAAAGATAATGCTGAGGAAAGCGATGAGGATATAAACGAGGAAACTGCCAAGGAAGGAGCCGCTGAAGCCGCCGCTGGAAGCGATGAAGAAGAAGAAGAAGAAGAAGAAGAAACCTGGACAGCGGAACTCAGTGAGATCGATGTTGCCGACTTTTCGGCCGAATCGGGAATTGCTATTGATCTTGGAGACGACCCTAAGGCCGATAATTTTTTTACATTCATGTTTGACGAGTATCTTTTCGATAAAATCGTGGTGGAAACAAGTCGCTATGCTCGTCAAAAATTAGCCGGCAACGAGCAGCGTCTCGCTCGATGGCGCGACGTAAACAAAGACGAAATGAAAGCGTACTTTGGAGTCTGTGTCATCATGGGGATGAATATTTTACCAAAAATCGCCGATTACTGGTCTTCCGATATTTTTGTGGGCAACGAGGGAGTAAAGCGAGTCATGCCGAAGAACAGATTCGAAGAAATTAGCCAGTTTCTTCACCTAAATGATTCGCGCCAGGAGCCTGCACGTGGAAAAGCAGATTTTGACAGGCTTTACAAATGTTGCCCTGCCTTGACCGCTGTTTTGAGAAATGTTCAGCGCTGTTATTCGCCCACAAAAAGCATTCCTATCGACGAGGGAATGATAGCGTTTAAAGGTAGACTATCATTTCGACAATATTTACCGGCAAAACCGACGAAATATGGAATGAAAGTGTGGATGGAGGCTGATTCTTCGAACGGTTATGTTCTAAATTTTTCTGTTTATTTAGGAAGCGAAGGCGAAAATCGAAGGATTCACGGGCTGGGATATGATGTGGTGATGAACATGGCGCATCCCTTTTTAAATAAAAATCATCATCTTTTCTTTGACAATTTCTTTTCAAGCCCTATTCTGTTAGATCACTTACTTGATCAACAGACATACGCTTGTTCGACAGTGCGTTGCATATGCAAAGACCTTCCGCCATGTGCAAAGAACAAACTTCGCCGACCAGGCAAAACAATTGTGCGACAAAGAAGCAACCTCCTGTTCACGAAATGGCACGACAACCGGGATGTGGCATCTTTGTCCACAAACGTTTCCCCCGAAGAGCCTTCTCGGGTCGTACAACATACAAAAAACGGGAGAAACATCGAAATCCGAAAACCGCGTCTCGGATCTCTACACCGCAAACATGGGTGGTGTTGATCGAGCCGATCAGTTTCGTTCCTTTTACACGGTGGGAAGGCAGTCACGAAAGTGGTATCGTTACATCTTTTGGTTCGTTTTTAACGTTGCTGCTTGCAATGCTTATATTTTAGAATGCGAACATCGGCGAAGAAACCACCAGTGCACGCGATCACAAGCCGCATTTCGGTTAGAATTGGGGAAGCGCCTGATAAACGGCTACTCATATCGAAAGCAACCAGCGAACCAAGCACCGGCCCAGCAGCCAAGAAGAGACCACCAAGCGGGACAAATTGAAAACAGAAGGAAGGAGTGTGTCTTGTGCAGAGCGGCTGGCAGAAAAGCACCGAAAGGATATCCCATCGAGACAAGGAATAAATGCCAACAGTGTGATGTTGCGTTATGCAAAGTGCGATGCTTCGCCGAGTATCATAGTGCAGCAGACGCTTGAACTCGAAATATATTTAATATTTTTTTTTGTTTATGATTTACAGAATGAGCACAGAATGTAAATAGGCAACAGAAACGTAAAGTATCATTTATATCTTCATCACAATGTACATTTTGAAGTAATAAACTTGTATTTTGTTTTTTTTGACCCGGCAAGACCTCGGAACTCAGCCCGCGGTAATGGCGGCAAATTCAAATTTTTTAATGAACTTGAAGTTTCGATCGATTGTACTTAAACAACGTTTGTCATATGTGTATATTCTTCGTTCCTTGTAAAAGAACAATATTTCAACTTCAATTTTCACTATCCACTTCTGTCTATAAAACCCCAAAATTCTACTGAGCATATATGTTTTGGATTTTGGTCAATATTTTGTGTGACTGCTCAAATTAGCTCCAGGAATAACAGGCGTTCAGGCCCAAAGGGCCCCCAGGAGTGAAAGGGATAATCTAGTTCAACTTTTTTTAAATTTTTTATGTCTTTATATTTTATATATTTTCTAAATGTATTTCAAGGGAGCAGTCATTGTTTACAGTGCTTTTAGAATAACCTTAAGCAAGCGGTATTAGTAGAGGTATTATCAAAACTATTAGTTTTATTAATATTACTGCAGTAATAGCCTGCAAGCCGCGCCTTTTTGAGGACGATTTGGAAGTAAAAATTCGGTGCTACTGTCTCGTGATGTGCTCGGCCGTGTAAATAGAACTACTTTAATCGAAGACCCGAATAAGGGGAAGCTCCAATGCTACAGAATTGCAAAGTAAAATCGCTTATTTTATGTTGAAAATTCACAGACTTCCTTTGAATTTGACATATTCACCGAACGCCCTCTGTACACTGTTTTTTTAATATATATTTTCTGTATAGTTAAAAAAAACTAATGTTGTACTTTTTAAATAGAAAAAGAATGGCCAATCATCGTATGTCGGGAAAGAATTTGTCTCAGATACGTGAAGTTTGTATTTTATCATAACGAGTTTGAACAAAAAAGTGTACAAGTTTGTTACATTAGAAATTACCACAGCGTGACAACATGGGTCACGCGATCGAGTGCCAAACTCAAAATTGTCGGTTTCATTTGATGGGAAGCTTTCATAATAAAAAAAAAGAAAAATACAAACTTGTTTTGAGGAGAGGTGTCCCAGCGTTTCATAGCATTCTTATTACTTTATCAAGGATATTAACTGGCGTCTATTTTAGCTGCGTATTTGCATAGTTCGCAAACAGATTTCAAGAATAACCTAAATACATACCAGTTTTTCGCAATATTAAAAGTCATTTACCATTATTTATTGTTACAAATGCAATACTTTATCTTGAAAATACTTCAGCAGCCATGGAAGAAGTTTTTTGAAGCAATGTATTAGCAGTAGATGTCGATTTGTCCATTAAAATTGTTAGTTTGTCTACCGACTATTGTCTTGTGTTTGCATGTTTTGACAGATTAGTTTCGGAATAATGGCAGTTTTGAGTGCGTGTTTGTATGGCGGTGATAAAAAGCTAGGCGGTAATTTTTATACCATAAGAAAGCTCAGTCTTTCTACTTTAAAAATAGATAAGAATTAATGATTTTGCTCTTATACCGGAACCGAATATTGCCTTCCTAAAATATGTACCAAATCGGGAAATTCTCGCTAGTAAAAAATCACTGATGTTTGACAGCTTCCGGTGACCCCGAAGGTCAAGTTAAATGTTAATAGTTAGCACCAAATTACTCATTGGCACTTCGAAAAGCCATTTGTGGGCGTGATTTCGTGATTTTCTTCCGTGCGAAACGAAAAAAACGACATTTTGAGGACGGGTTGAATGGGCTCAAAATGGTTGATTTTTCCTCTGCGCGGAGTCATCACGGAAAATCGTTGATTTCGGGATTTCAAATAAATATTTCAAGTAAAAAACACCACCACGTTTTCTACCCTTTGATAGACTATCTTTAGACGAAATACGAAGAACCGATTTTTCAACAAGTGCCACCCCTTGTTCGATGGTAGTGGACATTCCCTCTTAACTCGAAGCAAATGAGATCAGTTTCAACGAACTTAAATCGAATTCAATGAACAGAATTATGTAATGGAGCAAGGAACTAGAACACAGGCAAAACTCAGATAATTTCAACTTACCTCTGTTAATCATTTCAGATAAGAGAATCAAATAAAGATGCTGACGGTGGTATTTGTGCCCGTCCTTGGGCAAACATGGACTCCACAATAAAACAGATGATGCAAAACTTTCTTGAGGCAGCGAAGAAATACTTCCAGTCGTCAAATGTTGTTGAAGTCACCATCAGAACGGCCAAAGAGTTTGCTTTAACAGCTAATAATGGCACAGTCAATAACCAAACACACTTGAGCAGTGTCACATCAGATGTTCAAAGCCTATTGAAATTGAACTCAAGCAAGCCACAACAGCCAGGTACATTTGTCATTCAACACCAAACAGAAAAATCAGCCATTCTTCGAAGAAGAATCGTTATTCCTTATGCAGACGTGTTAGGATTGCAAGTGGATGAAACGTAAATAATTCTGGACACGAACCAAAGACCACAGGTATTTTACAAAAAGAAAGATGAGTCTGCCCGTCAGAATTCGACGTGGTCAGAATGCTGCGATGGCTCCGTTATGTCTGAGTCAGGCAATAAGATTCAACTAAACATTCAATTTCACCAGCCAAACAAATTTCGTAAATGATTTAATCCAGTCAGACATTTACCTTCAGGTGGCAGCCAATGAAGGAATTTGAGAAACATACCCTTGCGAAATGGATTCCCAGCTTTCTGGGAATTCCTAGGAATTCCTAAGAATTCCCAAAAATTCCCAACTACGCAAATTAGCTGTGACTAAGAAAGCTTGGAATTCTTGGGAATTTCTGGGAATGAAAGATATAAGCTCTGTGTAGGCTTGGAATTCCTAGGAATTCCTGGGAATTCCAAGCTATGCAAATTACCTACAATTTAAGAAGCTTGGATTTCTTGGGAATTTCTGGGAATAGATTCTATAAGATCTAATAAGGCTTGGAATTCCTAGGAATTCCTAAGAATTCTCAAGATCTTTTCAGGTTAAAGCTTAGTGTTATTTTTGGGCATTTAAGAGTGGTTATCTAAGTGTAGATTGCTAAACTGCTTTGGAGTTTCCTCACACTAAGTATCTCTTGACGTTTGGACAAAAAAAAACAGCCACCGAAAAACAAAACTGCTATATTTACTACAAAGTACACGTATCCATCAAAATATTCAAACTTTCAGATAAGCACATTTTGAGTTTCAATTTCTACTTGGAATGTTATGCTTAGTCTGTGCAAGAATTAACCATAAAACAGAAAAAATCATTTGTCCAAGAATAATCAGTTTTACTTTACCTTGTTAATTTACATGATCATATCTGTTCAGTTCAGCATTGATTGCATATGTATTCACGCAGCCACTTAGCAATTTAATCCTCAGGTTTCGAACTTTTGCAGGGGTAAATTTGTTCTAAGTCTCCTCAGGTCCCAAAAAACGATTCAGTTGTGACTTCTTAGCAGAATGCAATCCTTAAAGTGAGCAAGAAAAGTGGAGCCGGGAGCAGCGGCCATTTTGGAATCCTGAATATGTGAAGCGAGACTGGTAATGAAATTACGGTATATACTTCATGCCAGTATCCCATATAGTCTCCCGCTCCATACAATCGTCCCGCTCCATACAGTCGTCCATAGATCCCAATCCCTTCTCAACTCTCCTCAGTACTGATCAACAGGCCCTAACATTTATCAGCAGTCCCTGGTACTGATCAACAGTCCCTAGCCCTGATCAACTGTCCCTAGCACTGATCAACTGTCCCTTGTTGTGATCATCTGTCCCTAGCACTGATCAACTGTCCCTACCACTGATCTACAGTCCCTATCACAGATCAACTGTCCCCAGCACTGATCAACTGTTCCTAGCACTGATCATATGTCCCTAGCACTGATCATCTGTCCCTAGCACTGATCAACTGTCCCTAGCACTGATCAACAGTCCCTAGCACTCATCAACAGTCCCTAGCACTGATCAACAGTTCCAAGCTGTGATCATCTGTCTCTAGCACAGATCAACTGTCCCTAGCACTGATCAACTGTCCCTGGCACTGATCAACTGTCCCTGGCACTGATCAATTGTCCCTAGCACCGATCAACAGTCCCTAGCACTGATCATCTGTCTCTAGCACAGATCAACTGTCCCTAGCACTGATCATCTGTCCCTAGCACTGACCAACTGTCCCTAGCACTGATCTACAGTCCCTAGCACAGATCAACAGTCCATTAGCATTGATCAACTGTCCCTAGTATGATCAACTGTCCCTTGTTGTGATCATCTGTCCCTAGCACTGATCAACTGTCCCTAGCACTGATCTAAAGTCCCTAGCACAGATCAACAGTCCCTTAGCATTGATCAACTGTCCCTAGCATTGATCAACTGTCCCTTGTTGTGATCATCTATCCCCAGCACTGATCAACTATCCTTAGCACTGATCAACTGTCCCTAGCACTCATCAACAGTCCCTAGCACTGATCATCTGTCTCTAGCACAGATCAACTGTCCCTAGCACTGATCATCTGTCCCTAGCACTGATCAACTGTCCCTAGCACTGATCTACAGTCCCTAGCACAGATCAACAGTCCCTTAGCATTGATCAACTGTCCCCAGCATTGATCAACTGTCCCTTGTTGTGATCATCTGTCCCTAGCACTGATCAACTGTCCCTAGCACTGATCTAAAGTCCCTAGCACAGATCAACAGTCCCTTAGCATTGATCAACTGTCCCTTGTTGTGATCATCTGTCCCCAGCACTGATCAACTATCCTTAGCACTGATCAACTGCCCCTAGCACCGATCATCTGTCCCCAGCACTGATCAACTATCCTTAGCACTGATCAACTGTCCCTAGCACTCATCAACAGTCCCTAGCACTGATCATGTCTCTAGCACAGATCAACTGTCCCTAGAATCGATCATCTGTCCCTAGCTCTGATCAACTGTCCCTAGCACTGATCATCTGTCCCTAGCACTGATCATCTGTCCCTAGCACTGATCAACAGTCCCTAGCACCGATCAACAGTTCCAAGCTGTGATCATCTGTCCCTAGCACTGATCAACTGTCCCCAGCACTGATCAACTGTCCCTAGCACTGATCATCTGTCCCTAGCACTGATCATCTGTCCCTAGCACTGATCAACTGTCCCTAGCACTGATCAACAGTCCCTAGCACCGATCAACAGTTCCAAGCTGTGATCATCTGTCCCTAGCACTGATCAACTGTCCCCAGCACTGATCAACTGTCCCTAGCACTGATCATCTGTCCCTAGCACTGATCAACAGTCCCTAGCACCGATCAACAGTTCCAAGCTGTGATCATCTGTCCCTAGCACTGATCAACTGTCCCCAGCACTGATCAACTGTCCCTAGCACTGATCATCTGTCCCTAGCACTGATCATCTGTCCCTAGCACTGATCAACTGTCCCTAGCACTGGTCAACAGTCCCTAGCACCGATCAACAGTTCCAAGCTGTGATCATCTGTCCCTAGCACTGATCAACTGTCCCCAGCACTGATCAACTGTCCCTAGCACTGATCATCTGTCCCTAGCACTGATCATCTGTCCCTAGCACTGATCAACTGTCCTTAGCACTGATCATCTGTCCCTAGCACTGATCAACTGTCCCTAGCACCGAACAACTGTCCCTAGCACTGATCAACTGTCCCTAGCACTGATCAACTGTCCCTAGAACTGATCCCTAGAACTGATCCCTAGAACTGATCCCTAGAACTGATCCCTAGCTGTGATCAACTGTCCCTAGCACCGATCAATTGTCCTTAGCACTGATCAACTGTCCCTAGCTGTGATCATCTGTCCCTAGCACTGATCAACTGTCCCTAGCTGTGATCATATGTCCCTACCACTGATCATCTGTCGCTAGCTCTGATCAACTGTCCCTAGCACTGATCATCTGTCCCTAGCACTGATCATCTGTCCCTAGCACTGATCAACTGTCCCTAGCACTGGTCAACAGTTCCAAGCTGTGATCATCTGTCCCTAGCACTGATCAACTGTCCCCAGCACTGATCAACTGTCCCTAGCACTGATCATCTGTCCCTAGCACTGATCATCTGTCCCTAGCACTGATCAACTGTCCTTAGCACTGATCATCTGTCCCTAGCACTGATCAACTGTCCCTAGCACCGAACAACTGTCCCTAGCACTGATCAACTGTCCCTAGCACTGATCAACTGTCCCTAGAACTGATCCCTAGAACTGATCCCTAGAACTGATCCCTAGAACTGATCCCTAGCTGTGATCAACTGTCCCTAGCACCGATCAATTGTCCTTAGCACTGATCAACTGTCCCTAGCTGTGATCATCTGTCCCTAGCACTGATCAACTGTCCCTAGCTGTGATCATATGTCCCTACCACTGATCATCTGTCGCTAGCTCTGATCAACTGTCCCTAGCACTGATCAACTGTCCCTAGCATTGATCAACTGTCCCTAGCATTGATCAACAGTCCCTAGCACTGATCAACAGTCCCTAGCATTGATCAACAAAGGAATTGAAAAATAAATATTGTGGCTTATTTTAATGGGATTTAGGATATTTAGATTACTGAATAAATGGTTGTATGTTGTCTATCTATGGGGCGGGCCATTATTTTTTGGAAGAGGGGGAATGAAAATTTTTCCAAAACAAACAATTTTTTTCTGTATCGCTGTCCGTGAAAAAATTTTTTTCTGGTGGCATCTTCCTGCAGACAACTTTTTTCATGCCTGCAAAAACTTTATTTGGGGTTTTTGCTTTTGCAAACAAATTTTTTTGGATTTTTCACCATCTTCCTATGGTTTACGACGCAGTCATCTTTGTTATCTTTCAATATGAATTGATGAACTCAAACCCTAAGTAACACTTTTTCCTATTTCAAACACAACATTTCGTCAACTTTCTAAACACAAATACTTAAGAGAACAAATATCGACTTCTTCTGAACCACTCTTACTACCAAACCTCTACTACACGTCTTGCTCTATGCCCTAAATACCGAAACTGCCTCAACATATTTCAACCACACTAACAACCCATGATGCATTCGACTCATGTACCCACTGAGTACCTATTTTTTCATTTTGTTATTGTCGTTGTAGCAGCGTCATAGCTGTAAGTTGGTTTTGAACTTCAGCATGGAACTGAATAGCGTTTGTACTATTCAAATTGCAAATATTTATTCAGTATTTCTCTATCGTAAAATCGCCACACCGTTATGAAAAGAAGTCTGCCAAACCCGCCACTTTTTGCCATTGAAGATGAAAAATAAAAATAATTAAATTCGTGAGGTACGCCCCTATCATTTATTTATTTGTTTATTTATTTGTCTATTTCATGCAAATTTGTACTGCATGAACGATTTTCAGTGAAACCCCGCCATATAATGTTAAGATCTCTTTTTACTGGCCCTAACAAATGGCTAGTCATTTCCTTATTTTACATCACCCCGTCATTACGATCAACGGCCATTCCCATAATCTTTGCAGTTTAACTTTGTTAATACGACTAGCAGATTTCTTTTTGAGACCAGGTGGCAAGTAGCCTCCTGCGAAGACGTCTTTGGGCTTCTCACGCGTTCATTTTGGGGGAGGAACGCGTGACGAGCCCTTAGACGTCTGCACAGGAGGCTAGGTGGCAAGCATCGAAGTCACACATACGATACAGTATTTGCTAGCAATTTAATAACAATTAGTTAATTACAATTCAAAAACTTATTTAAAAAGAAAAGTTTCTAGCTTAGACTTATCACTTTTACTTTACTAGTGCTAAAATTGTCAAATCCTTACCCAAGGGGCATAATCAGAAAAAGCTACTGAACGCTACGACTTAGTACAAGCATTGTGAGAATATTAACTAATAACTAATAGTCTAAAAATTACTATTGCAGTTATAGGCTGGGATCCCTCAGTGTCTCATGTCACAGAAATTGATTTGTTGGTGAAAACAAAGCTAGGTTTGCAGTCTAAATGGAATTATCGGCGAGTTATGAAATAGGATAATGCGACAGACTCTTATGGAAAATGACTACATCATGTTTTTACAAGGCAAGAGCGCGCGCTATGATTCGGCTGCCTGACGTCAATATTTCTCGCACGCGCAAAACTTTGGCTAGCAACACTAAAAGAAACAAAAACAAGTTTCAGCTCTTTATCCAAAAGTTAAAAGTTTCAGAATTTTTCAGAATGCATTTAGACATGTCATAGGATGAAAACAATACTACAAATCGGTAGATAAACAACCGACAGAGGAGTTCTAATTTGTGTGGCGTCAAATGAGCGCGTGCTCAAATAAAAGGGCATGCGCAATTCGTTTCTCGTCGGAGGTCGTAAAAACCTGATTTTGGCTCAAAATTTCTCAAAAACCTACTGTACAACCCATAATGAAACTTTCACAATTAAATTTTAGGGGTGAATCGCGTCCACAGCCAAAATTTTTAAAAAATCTGTCCTACAGTTTTTTAAATTATTTTGCATGACTGTTTTATCTGATCCAATTTCTAATTTCTGAATTTTTGAGGTAGGGTCATACGGGTAGATTTTGAGAAAAACGCCATTGAAACTACTACTGCCCAGTCTCCCCTTAAGCACTCGGATATTTATTTTGCCTGTTTATTAGCATCTATATTGCTCAAACTTCGCATATATTGGTTGTAGGATGCAACAAACAGTAATAAGTGAAAGCTAAAACTTTTCTGGACATTTTACAAGAGAGTTAAAAGCTGGGCTCATTTACCCACTCAAAACTGTAATAAGCCACCTTAAGTTTGAAAAACAACCAATAATGTCTAGTTCACTCATTATTTTCTCCTATAAGCGCAATCCCACACAGCATTTTTTTTTTAATGCTTCCTGTCTCTTTTGACAATATTCTAGCTTACCCATTACCTGTTCCATGGTTTTATGGCTTGCACATGAATTATTGCTGAATGCTGAGGAGGTACTTACTACGTAATTGTATAAAACTGTAACATTATGTACACTAGGAATTATACTTGTAGAAAACAGGAAAGACTCAACTGATTCTACAATGCATGTTTCTTGCAGTGTCCAAGAACCTTGCTTTACGTCGAGACCATTTTCTCTGTGGTATGCTGTAGTTCGTTTTCTTTTAACAGAGGATGGGCTGGACGTGCATTTCACTCTTCTTTTTTCTTCTGTAACACTTGATTGGCTTTCCCTCTTCCCATAGTCATTTCCACAATTATGGCAAGAGCACTTTGCAGTACATGGTTGTTTTCTGACATAACATGGGCATTTTGTTCTTCTTGCACCGAGGATGTCTGCACACTGCCTGGATCCTCGATCTCTCTGGTTTATCTCGGTTGAATTCACCACATCTACATTTCTGGTCAGCTTTAAATTCGCTGGTATCCATGCTATTCATACAATTTAAGCATCGACATCTGGGAGTGCACAATCTCTGGTTGGAAACACATGGGCAACGTGACTTGCTTTGTTCATTAGATGTACAAAAATGCACAGATCTTGATTTTGCTTTTCGTCCACAGTAGCACACGCTGGGCTGCGTTTCTGCGATTGCGTTTCTGCGATTAATGCGACGAGTACATCAAAAGCGAGAGCGCTCATCAAGTCTTTCCGGTTGAGGTCAGTACACATTATTACCAGTTATTAATTTAAGGTATTATTCATACTTGGAGACCCAGAACTGGCATATAGTTAGGTTATGATTAAGTCAACCTGGCGAAAGCGATGCCAAGGTAAGTTTACAAGAACGAACTAAATTAAAATGTTCGCATCGCTTTCACCTGATTCTCTTACCGATTTTGCGCGAAATTTCGTGACGTACGCAAACGACCACGCAAACCTGTTCCCAGTCCATTATGTGTACTTCGCGCTCGCTTTCAGAGCCTTGGGTCGTCTGCTAGTATCAGTGAACTTTTGTACACTTATTAATTGAAGATGCCCTAACCTGCGATCAGGCGTTCTTTTTTTTTAAAAGGGGAGAAGGAAAGTGTGATAAGTAGGGAGGGAGGGCATGATCTGAGGTTAAAGATGCCCGAACGGGCAAAACGTCTGTCTGTACTATTGAACAAGGACATGTTTGATAGTTTGAGGTCGACTTTTTTTCATTCAAGCTGTATATGTTATGATCTTAGTAAGCTTATGTTGTATCATGTCAGTTTTGTTTTAATTATTTCTTTTTAGTGCCTCGGACGTCAAAAAACTTCAGATCCTTCTGCACCTATATGGGTAATTGGTTCGAATTTGCATGTGAGGGTGGACATCAGGACTGGCATAGCTGAAAAGTTGGGTATTGGAGATTCACCTTACTGTGTTCTAGACAGTAAGGCATCTTATAAAATGCCAACCTTCAACTTTGAAGGTAAGTATTTTTATTGCTTCCTTTCAATAGGTTGTCTTCTGATCGGTAAATTAAATAATATATGAAGCTTGAAGTTGTACTGCATGACCCATCAGACAATCAGCACTTTATAGTTCTGCATGAACAAATGATAGTGTGATTGTTCCATCTTTAAGTTATAACAGTTTATCCTTGTCATGTCCTAGCTCGCCATTTCCTCCAACAACAGCACGACGATCCTTTGTTTACTTATATAACATGCGAATAGAACATGAATGAATTACTAAGACTGGAAGCATATGCAATGAAATTTTATTGAAGTTGGAGAAATTTTAGAGTGCGCTTGGAGGCTTAATGGGACATTCCAAAAATTTCCTGCACCTTGCGGCAGACGGCAGATTTTTTACCGATTCCTACAGTACTCGGATTTAGTAAAAACTGATTGACAGGTCCTAAATTCAATTTCAATGATTCTAACACCCCAGTTAAGGGTAAAATTGTGATTCCAACAACCCCACATAAGTAGACTTGAATCCTACACCCCCAGATAGGCTCAAATGGCGATACCGATACCCGACATTTACTTTAAATTATTTACAGATTCCGACAAGGTCTGTTACGTAAGACCTTACTGAAATATGCCTTCCAAAGTAGGAGAGGAGGTGTGGATAACAAATGGAATGTCCCAATTAAACATTAGGTTTTCGAGTTAAGCCTCCAGCTTTGTCACATCTAATTCATAGGAGTAATCAGTATGAATTTTGAAAAGAAGAAATGAGTGAAAGCTACCTTCCAGGAAGAGCCTCAGGTAAAAAATGTTGGTCAAAAATTTAATTTATCTGTACCAGTTAAATTATGTATATCATATAATATGATATAAATTTTTGGATGACTAGGACTTTAATGTTCATCAGCATATGACAACAATAAACTAAATGATCCACAATTGGCCTGCTCCTGGTTGGCTTTGATAGCTGCTCAGTCGGTCAAGCATTTCCCTGGAATTGGCAAAAGTTATGGCTTTGTTTTCTTTTCAAAGCCTGATATATTTTTCAGGCATGCAACTGAGAAGACAATTCTACTTTTGATTTTAATAAACTTGGTGATAGCTTAAGGACGTAGCATGCACTACTCAAAGCTATGAAAAGATTCAATGTCGATTCAACAGACTACCTCATAATTATATACTCCACACTGTGAAGCTTGTCAGATGGGTCATAGACTGAGGCACATCTCATAATATTTATTACTTTAACTGGCAATTGCCAATACTACTTCATAATGTAAGATAATTATTATAGAAATCTATCACAATATAAAATAATGCTTGCATGTGAACCTTTATATGATCTAGCTATATAATGAAATAGTCAATGTTTACCATTTACTTGGAAATGCAAAAATGCATATTAAAATATGATTCTATGATAATACAAGTGTTTTTACTTTTCCAGGAAATCTTGATTCTGAAACACTAAGAAAGTTGATCATGGTCATGAACAAGCACTTGGGGTCCAACTTCCCATCTACCTTGCTCACACTAGGTGGGATTGGCCTAGCTGTTCATTATGAACAGCTATGCAACCTAAATGATGGGGTCCCGTTAATTCTTGCGTGGGGGAAACCAGTGTCTGGCAAGACTACTGCCGCAAAGGCTGCTATGGCCTTAATTGGCCAGCAAGAAGCAGTAGGAGGTATGTAAAAAACAATTTAATTTAATTTGTATTATTGAAGGGCTGAGAACATAACCAGGCTAAATGACTTCATAACTAGCCTATGTCCTCGAACATGTCAAACTTGCACATTAAACAAAACAGCAGTAAAATCACCTTTCAATTAACTGTGGTCTATGGATCAAGTTCTCTCACTACGCTTTCACAGTGCAGTAAATGAAGACATTTTTGGCCAAATAGGTGCAACTTATGGAAGAAAAGGTAAGGGTATCATTTTTTTGAAAGAATAACAGGTCACTGAAACCAATACCAAAATTCAGCTGGAAAAAAATTGCATTTCAAAGTGAAAGAGGACCTGGGCTGCTTGTGAAGTCGTTTAAGCTGGTTCGTCAATTGAAATGTTCATGACCTCTTCACTCCACAGTAAAAAAATATACTACTGTCTTTTATCTCATGAATTAAGGCTTACATAAATATTCCATTTATTAATAAAAATTTAATGCTGATAAATCCTTACTTGATGAAACATGATTTAATAATTATTCTGCCTGGATAATGTATGTAAATCTACCTATTATATTGTTGGTTCATTTTTTTTCAATAATAAAACAGAATGTACTTTGGCTGGAGCAATGGAACTTGCAAGCTCCAGGACGCTACCTTTTCTATGGGATGATGCGTCCGATTTTCCTGTTATCGAAAAGTTAGCAGTTGCTGCTTTTAACCAGGTAAATTAAGAAGACAGACTCCAATTTGATAGAGTTGCAATATATGCTTAAAACCAGGTTATTACATGTAAAAGGCCCTTGAAAAATCTTGAGATCAAGTAAATCTTCAGGAGACATTTATTTATTCAGTCAGATTTATGTGTAGATTTTGTTTTCTCTTCAGTGTAGAAAATAAGGGTTTCTTTAATTTATATAGAGTTTAATAAACGAGCTGGAGTGCCACCTTGGAAAAAGCAGGTTTGACACAATTGAACTGGACAAAATTCATAGTTTATTAATGAATATTTTAAACATGAGTACAGAATCCTTGACTTTTTGGCTCACAAAGTTCATCCAGGTGTGCAAAGATGATGGACAGTGGTATCCCCCAAAAAGTTGGTGTTTACATTTTGTATTTGTCTGTTATTTTTATATTGTAAGTTTTAATGTTATTTTCACATATAGACTACCGGTATCTATATTTATATGTAGAAAGATAACCGGTACTGTGTATTTTGTTGTTGTTGTTATTTTCTGTATTGAACCCCAATTTTCCCCAAGATATTTGACAATTGAAACCCTCGCCGGGGTTCTCAGAATGACCATTCTTTACAGGGTATAAAGATCCACGCCTGTGACTGATTTGTCTGTCAGCTGAATAAAAGAATAGCTAAAGACCTTCTGATTTTTTTTTATTCTATCAAGGCACAGAAAAAGACGTGGAAAAAAAACAAATCAGAGTCCTAGGACAGTTCCAATAATAACTATGAATCCGCAAGTTCTTAAGAAAACCGTCAGGAACGACAAGGAAAAGATAGCAAGGTGAATAAAATATTAATATTAATGTTGATAGGTGTTATTGATCAGAATCACATCTAATGTTGAGTTAGCAGTAGAAATTTATTATAATTGTAATTTCTGATAGTCATTGTGCATACATTTTTTATTCACCGACACTGAGGTGAATATCAATTGTTTTAGTATATACCACACAAGCCGAATAACTAGCAGCCCAAAATTTTACTTTCCGTGCCCAAACCGACATGGGAAGCCATTTTGTTTCTCTTCGGCTGCTCGGAGGTGAACAGTACTTTGGTAATCAGCTCCGAGTTAACCAATCAAAGCACGTGTAAAGTACTATTCACTTGTGTGGTACATACTAACGGGTCATATTTCATGGCTGATTCCTTTCATGACAGTTATACCACAACTGAATAAATGTACAGAACAACTAAAAATAATTGCAGTACGTAGATTCTTCAACCACAAATGCACGCATCTGCGAAGTAATTGTTTTCAAATTAAGGATTCGACAGTTTATAAAATGATTAAGATGATGAATTCTATTCATGATCAGAAAACCATCAATTTTAGAAATTGTTTTTAGGTCTGGGATATGTTTTTTTCAAGAATTCTTATATGTTTGTTTCTTTTTTTTTTGCACAGAGTCTTTTCAAGAATCGCAGTTATTCCCTTTAATAGGGTTGCACTGAAACAGGACTTGGGGAAATCCATGACATTCCAGTCAGAAATGAAACCCCTAATAGAGAGAGCCATTGAAAGTATTGGCATTATTCTCGAATTAAGTGCTGACTTTGCATCCATGCAGTCTGACGGTATTTTTCAAGAAGTTTTGGCAATGAGTAATGAGCTGAGCGATCTTGATATGAGAGCTCAGTTTAATTATTCTTTGTTGCTTTTCTCGACTGGAAAGGTATGTTTAATAATTTTGTGGTTTCAAATAAGGTTTGAATTTCTCATATTTGAAATCATCTGCATGTCTAGCTATCTTCACTTACACTATGTAAACCTTAGCATAAAACTTTATTTCTAAAATCCCAAAAAATGAATTGAAGTCTTCAATGAAAATAGATCTAGATATAAATTAAATGGGTTTTAGAAAAGAATACATAAAAAAAGTGATTCTACAGGTAACTGTCTTTTACTGTTAAAGTATCCATTTCCCTCGTTTTTTATAATGCACAATTTAAAGTAATGTTTAATAAATGAGCAGCAGTGTTTTATCAAGTTTAAAGCATGAGATTTATAAAGATTTGTGTTTTGCCATGCACAGTTAGCCGTTATTTGGGTCGTCATGCAATGCTTCTCTTCCCCTTGAATAGGGTGTTATTTTTTGGGTGTGGGCCTTAAAAAGGGTATTGATTTTGTTTTTCTTTATCCTTAAATAGGATCAGGGTTAAATAACCTATCCCAAATATGGGAGTACCTCCCCCCCCCCCCCCCTTGCGATGTAGATCAACTCATTCTTGCACTAATATTTAGATTTGGGGTTATTTTGACCTAGAAAATTGGACGTAAAGTTTAGCTGTGTCTTTATCAGATATAAGACACTTATTAAACATTAATTTCTTTTGAATTTTCTTCATGAATTGTAAATGAGTTTTTGAATGACAAAAACTGAACACTTTCTCTTTTACTATGTGAATTACAGATTCTTGAAAAGCTTGACATGAAAGAGGAATATTTTCCCCTTCCAAAAGAGTGGATGGTCCAAGCTGTCATTCCAAATCACAAACAGATAATGGCTTTTGGGAATGAACCAGTGATTGCCGATAAGCCAACAAGTCAAGGTCATGATGAGAAGGACACAGAGGATCTTCTAAAAAGCATTGTAAATAAGGCAGCTGAAAATCCTCTAGAGGTAAGAATAAAGTATGAACATGGAAATTGATAATAATTATATAATTTTTAAATTATGCAAAAGGGAGAAGACGCCAATTACAATATTGTATGTCCCAGTATAGTCCCAGACTCCTTTGAACTCTGTATAAAAATATCCGTATCCCACTACTAAATTTAGCTTATCAGTAAAAGTCTTTGAGAAGCAATTGTTGCTTATAACCTTCTCTAAATAACTTGCTTTGATCCCTGAGCTATACATCTTATTTATATTACTGTATAATTCTCAAACTTTTTCATCAAAATATTTTCTAATATTCTTTTCTTACTCTGTGATGTTGCCCTTTAAAAATTTACACAGTCTGATGCTAGCAGCAGGACTGCCAAATTAACACATGTTTGGTAAATTGGAATCTGTCTTGTTTCTAAAGTTATGTTGAGTAATTTAAAATATTGCATTGATTTAACAGTGAATGAATACAAAGTCGGCTGTCATGTAACTCAATAAGTATCCATATGAATTTTACAAACTGCCCAGAACCATTCAGCTCATCAGTTACAATCATGTTTGGAGTATGCATAGGGATAAGTTAGAATGAATTTAATTCTGTCAGTTTTTGTATTTTGTAGGTTAAAATGTTCTTCAAGCACAAATTTGTCGCAAGGAAGTGTGCATGCGGCGAGGCATTGGGTTTTAAAGTGGCACCAATGCTGCGTTTCATAGATGTAATAGATGTTGAAATAAAAGGAGATGTCCTAAGGAGTTTCATTAGACGCACAGGAATTGGGTGCAATGGTGTAAAATTGAGATTTATGCGGGATGGCCCTCAGCACCATGGCACCCACATAAGGAGAAGTGCTTTGCCAACAGATTTATTAGCAAAGCTGGACAGTGGTATGTACCTACAGGTCTACTGGCAGAAAAGCATATAATACAAATTGTCTGCTTGTAAATTAAGCATATGAACATTAAAAACACTGCTTTCAAACAGTTATAAACATTGAAATCTCAAATTTGCTGGTTTAACTCCAATTTGTTTGTGTGTATGTTGAGTATATACCTGGGGGAGGGGGGGGGGGTGGTGTGGTACTTGACAGAATCTTGGCTAGGAGGTGCGGCCTGGCCGCCCAAAGCCTGACACCAACCTCTGATTTTCCTACCCTGTTTAAGACAGAATGCCGATTTTTGATACCTTATCTAACACATTTTTTGTAGTGTAATAATATTGTGCAACATCAATTTGAATCATTTTAATCCTATGTTATAATTTAACAGTGCATACAATTAACTATAACACAGTGAATGTACATTTTATCTGCAGCCTCTATGCAGAAACCAGATGACCCTGGTATGTACATAAACCAGATATATTAATTAGTGTGTTCAAAAATCATATTTAAGTTATTTAATTACCTTCAAAGTGGCCTGCATTGATTCTACAATAATATTGCTGTTTCAAAAGAGTGAGTTCAGTAAAGAAAAGTCAGTCATGAAGATATACAAATGCATTTTTAGATGTAATTGTGTAAAAATAGTTTTTCAAAATAAATTGAATGACGGCTACACATTTTGATAGTGACATTATCATGATTTCAAGTTCCTAAAAGTGCATCTCAAGTGCATCATACTTTTCATATATTGTTTTAATTCTTGTATATTCATTGCTTCAACTTATTTCTACCATGTCTAATTCAAAGATTATAAAATGTGATGGCTTTTTTTTTGTCAATGAGAAATGTCAATTCATATAATTGAAGTACCATGTGGTTTTTGTTTTGTTAAGATGTGACCACGGCAAGAGAGGACGATATCGAGGCAGGTGTCCCAGATACAACTAGAGACACTCCTTCTGGTAAATTTTATACATTTAATGTATGTCAAATTCATCCACTTTTTTCCGTGCATGCATGCATCCAGTGTCAAAAGAAAAATTTTTTTGAATGCTCAAATCACGGCTAACATTTGTGGTTTTTGTTTTGTTAAGTTGTGGCCACAGCAAGAGAAGAGGACAATATCGATGTAGGTGTCCGAGACACAACCAAAGACACCCATGGTAATACTATACATTAAACCATAGGTAATAGAGGGAAATGGTTAGGAAGCCTGGCAAACATCAAAGAAGCAAACAAAGAGGCCAGGATTGAGGTTGGAAGGTCCATGACCGTGCACATCTTTTGTTTTGCGCTCATACACCATGCATGAATTACGTAATCGCAATGTTTCTATTGGTTAGTTGTATGAACACACGTAACCACATATTGTATTTTGTCAGGTTTTGTGCACGATCAACCCCCAAAATAGCGAACAAAAACCTATAACAAAGAACTTTGCCAGGCTTCCTAACCATTTCCTTCTATTAACTATGATTAAACGTATGTCAAATTCATCCATTTGTTCCATCCATGCATGCATCCAGTGTCAAAAGAAGAATCTTTTTTATGCTCAAATACTATCTTTATTTAAATCGCTCACTAACATTTGTCCTGGTTTTTGTTTTGTTAAGTTGTACATGTGACCACGGCAAGAGAGGACGATGTTGAGGCAGGTGTCCGAGACACAACCAAAGACACCCATGGTAAATATTATACATTTAATGTATGTCAAATTCATCCATTTGTTCCATCCATCCATGCATCCAGTGTCAAAAGAAAAATCTTTTTTATGCTCAAATACTATCTTTATTTAAATTCGCTCACTAACATTTGTCCTGGTTTTTGTTTTGTTAAGTTGTACATGTGACCACGGCAAGAGAGGACGATGTTGAGGCAGGTGTCCGAGACACAACCAAAGACACCCATGGTAAATATTATACATTTAATGTATGTCAAATTCATCCATTTGTTCCATCCATCCATGCATCCAGTGTCAAAAGAAAAATCTTTTTTAATGCTCAAGTAATATCTTTATTTAAATTCGCTCACTAACATTTGTCGTGGTTTTTGTTTTGTTAAGTTGTGACCACGGCAAGAGAGGACGGTGTCGATGGAGGTGTCCGAGACACAACCAAAGACACTCATGGTAAATATTATACGTAAAACGTATGTCAAATTCATCCATTTGTTCCATCCATGCATGCATCCAGTGTCAAAAGAAGAATCTTTTTGAATGCTCAAATACTATCTTTATTTAAATACGTTCACTAACATTTGTGGTTTTTGTTTTGTTAAGTTGTTACCACGGACACTACCAAAGACATAAAATCTGGTAAATATCAATCTTCTAATATGTCACGTCTTAATTCAATCATTCACATATGTTCTAATTGCATTCATTCAACCAGTGTAAATATAAGAATCAGTATTTGAATACTACAGTTGTATTATAAAATTATGGGAAATGATCCAGTTCAAAATGATTGCTCAACTTGTGTACTAAAAAAATCCCTACCCTTGAAAATGCATGATATTTGAATTCTTTAGCACTGCTATGCTGCTTATATAATTATGATGAAATGGCAATTTCGACATTTTTTTCTTTTGTAGCTAAACCAAACTCAGGGAGCAGAAATGTGAAAAGGACAAGGGACAATTTGGTGGACAATTTGTCTGTCCATTTCCAACCCACTGGGAAAAGAAGCCGCAGGCAAAAACATAAATAATTGAAACTCATCATAAATGCAGCTGCTAATTTGTCTTTTTATTAGGGACAATTTGAATGTTAATGTGTACAGAGAATATCTGCATCAGTTTTTTGTAAGTTCACAGCACGATTTATTTACTTTCAATTGAAAATAATTAATATAATATAAGATTTACATGACTCCCAGAACTCGACCACTTCAATTCTAGCTCGAATTAAGATAGCTGGTATCTGCAGCATTGCCAAATTTGAAAATTGGATGGAGCTTTTAAAGTTAAATGTTATACAATAGCTAATAGTATTTTTTTTACTACAATTATAGTAATTATATTATTTAATAAATTATAAGTTAACTGTGTCTATTGAAGTACTATCTGTGATGGAGTTCTAAAGTTGACAATCAAATTTATAAAATGCCATCAACAGACTGAAGAAAGTCCTTTTCGCCTTATGATTAGTGTAGAACTGTGGGACTGAACGAAATTCAGTGACAACTATAATTTGCATGAAAAATTTGTTTTAGTAAAACTAGATAGTAGGGTTAATTATAATTATGTATTGCAGTGATTAAATAAACACTTGCATAAATCCTGAGTTGAAATTCAATAAAACTTATAGTTAAAACCTTCATTGCCACTTCAGTCAATCAATACAACAAATTATAGAGTTGATGTTCTTGGTCGTAAATATGTTTTTGGCCCGACTCAGGCTCATTTTAGCCCGAGCCGCAGGCGGGGCTAAAATGAGCTTTGAGAAGGGCCAAAAAACATATTTACGACCAAGAACATCAACTCTATTACTATTTTAATAGTTTCAGAGGGCATTTCGAAAAGGAATCAAAACAAGTAAATAATGTCTTTAATGTCTTGAACAACACCAGCGTCGAGTCGGCGTTCATTTCCAGTATTTCTGATTGAAAATTTTACAAAACCCGGCAGAAAAGCGCAAAGTTTTCTTGAAAACGAAATTACAGAATTCGCGGTTTGCGCGAAAAAAATATAGGCAAATGTATGGAAAATTAAAAGCGTAACTAAGCGCTTTCTAGTCCAGCTACATTCATTAAACTTGGTGGATAAAAACTTTCATCTGGTATGTTTACTTCAGGACAACTCAAATTTAATATTAATCCGTGGATTATAATATTATTAATAATATCATTCGGATTAATATTAATCTCTAAAATATTACAATCCAGATAAAATTCCCATGAGTGTTCGGATATAACTGTGGCTGATTACATGAGTCACATGAAAATCACTTGCATATGCTAGAGCCCACGATGTCGACCCTAGAAGTAAATGAAAAGGAACAAGCGTCTCTGGCCAGCGAATCTGTGCTGTGGGCATGTGCTTTTATCAAAAAGGGAACCTTGAGAAAGGGAATAACTACCAGCTGAGTAGAAATAGCAACAATCACAAAGACAATAACTGTTTTAAGGTTCGGAGCAACGTGAATAGCTCTCGTCCAATAGAAAACAGCATTTCAGTTGGGGGTATAACGATAGTTGTTAACTAATGAATGTAATAAACTCAATCTTTAATAACTATCTGTGTCTTAGCTCTTTACACTCGAACAGATATTCGCCATGTTTTCCTCGTGGTCCTATCCTTCCCAGCATGCAATGTTTCCCAGCATGCAATATGACTCTAGATATTACAATGAGTATGGCTATAATTAACACTGTAGGAAAAGTGATTTATTACAGTACTTGGAACAATGTACTTTGGGTGTGTCATGATGTAATTATCATTTGTTCTCAATTATTCAAGCAGTCCAACTTTTACGTGTAAGGTTGATGCATTTTCCTACCTTCTAATTGGTCACTTTGTAGTTATTTTCATTCACAAATAGCGCAAAGACTTACTGACTTAAGAGTTGCCCACAAATATAGGGACAGATGATCACAGCTAAAGACAGTTGATCAATGCTAGGGACAGTTGATGAGTGCTAGGGACAGTTGATCAGTGCTAGGGACAGTTGATCGGTGCTAGGGACAGTTGATCAGTGCTACTGGGACAGTTGTGATAAGTCCTAGGGACTGTTGATGAGAGCTAGGGGGGTGCACAATGTGCGAGCCAGCGAGCCAGCGAGGCATGCGAGGCAGACGTGCGAGGCAGGCGAGGCATCTGAAAACACGCGAGGCACTTGAAAAACACGTGAGTTACTAACAACTCGTTCCCAGTTCTCTTTTCTCGTTCTATTTGCTGTTCGTTCGCGTGCAAGCACAACTTTCGATCATCAGGAGGAGAGTTTTTTCCATCAATCGACCTTAATCGTTGCCATCCTTTTGTGAAGGTAAGTGATTTTTATCAGATTATGTTCATTACAACTTGTAACAAAAGGTTGTGATATTATGTTTTATTTATGAAAACATTTGCATACAAACATGAAAGCTTAACAGCTGAATATCATTTACATGCTAAACAGATGACAAATAGACGAGTTCAGTGCTTGGTGGAAGCCAACAAAAGAGGCCTCACTCTTTACTATGATCCGCCTACTGTACAAAATCGCTGCTTTTATCGGTGTTTGGCAAAGTTTTTGGACATCACGGAGGATGATGTCGTGGAAATGGTTGAGTCATTTATGATTTCAAACCAAGTGATTTCCTGCAAAAACAAGGTACGACTATTTCGACAATGGTTGTACGCTTTTACAAAGATTCAGGTTTGCGGTGATATAAATAAAAATCCCTTACTTGTCACTTTATTAAGCTACTTGCCTTTGCACGTGTGTTACATGCCAACCTATAACTATCAGTCACTTCCCTTGTAAAAATGGTACCGGGATCTTGGCGGGATCTTGCCAAGATCCCGCCAAGATTCCCGCCGGGATCCCGCCGAGATTTTGGCCGCCGGGATTCCCGGTTCCCGCCGGGATTCTTACCGGGATTCTTGGCGGGAAGGCGGGATTCCCGGCGGCCAAAATCTCGGCGGGATCCCGGCGGGAATCTTGCCGGGATTCTTGGCGGGAGGCGGGATTCCCGGCGGCCAAAATCTCGGCGGGATCCCGGCGGGAATCTTGCCGGGATTCTTGGCGGGAGACGGGATTCCCGGCGGCCAAAATCTCGGCGGGATCCCGGCGGGAATCTTGCCGGGATTCTTGGCGGGAGACGGGATTCCCGGCGGCCAAAATCTCGGCGGGATCCCGGCGGGAATCTTGCCGGGATTCTTGGCAGGAGACGGGATTCCCGGCGGCCAAAATCTCGGCGGGATCCCGGTGGGAGTCTTGCCGGGATTCTTGGCGGGCAACCGGATATCTCGGTGGGAGTGTTGCCGGGATTTGCGACGGGAAACAAAATTCCTTGCGGTCAAAATCTTCCCGGCAGCCAAAATCTCCGGGGGTCCTGTCTGGAATCTTGCCGGGATTCGTGATGAGAACCATAATTAACATTAATCAAACTACTAGACGCTGACAAAACTATGTCCTATATTGCAGTCCCAAGTATTGTTGACATGATTGTTATCAGCCTTGCACGTGTTTCTTAATTGAATTATCCCTTATGTGGTACTATTTCCATGTGACAATAACGAGAAGACAAAGAATAGTTCACGTGCATGTGATTTTACTTCAGCGCGCCGAATTTAACGTTGTTGATTGATTTCCACGTTCCACATGAAAGCCTCGTGGTGCCAGGAGCGTTGCTGGTGGAAGGAGGCAAGTGTCTTTCTTATTTATTTGCTGTGAAATCCGTAGCATCTGCAGGAGAATAACCAACGAACAGGAAGAGTTTGATGGTGTTTTGAGCATTTTTGTGTTTGTTCGCACTTGCATTTTATACTCTCAAATGTAAACTATATGTGTTCGCGGTTCAGAGAGATCGATTTATTTGTAGTCAAGACAAAGCATGGAATAGCGCCGTGCAGAAACTCAGGCTTGTTCATGATCATCTAAGAAAGGAACAGTGTGCTGGACGAGAATTTGTCAGTGGAAATTTAAATGCTGAGTGAAAGAAACGTGTGAAATCTGAAGTATCTGGCAACGCAGTTTTGCGAAGCACCTTTTACAATTGTCATCAGAGGAACAAATATTGTTTGGTACTCCAAAGTATTCAGAATTTCACAGAACCGCCCCATTGGAGGAGACAGGTGGAAAGGCTTGGGTTTTATTTTATAACATGCACACCGTTTCAGATTTAAATTAAGGTTAATCTACATCGTTATTTCAAGATTACTCTCTCTTTAATAAACGCAAGTGTATTAAATTTTGTTGACGCGTTCTACCTGAACATATGTGCAGGGTCTGTAATTGGGCGAAGCTTATGCAAAACACAAATTAAATCGCCAAATACTAGCAAATGTGGGGAATTTGTTGAAAACATCTGCGCCGCTTGCATTGCGCTTCAACTTGTTTATAAATGTAAACACTGAAATATGATCTGCAGGGATGACCAGGGATGACCATCCGTTTTTGTATAACCCTAAGAATCCAATAAATTGTATCTAGTAAATAATCGCATTATTTTCCTTTGTCTTTGTGCTTTATTTTGGATAGTTCAACTGAAAACAGAATGTGCGAGGACTTTTTAAATGAAAACTATGTACATCTAATTAGACTGTCTCAATTTGTTATGGAATTTATCTTGCGTAGTTCTTCCTCAACTATTCGCCTTGGAAAAGAATGCAAAAGGAGAACACGTTATGGAGAATAAAAAGGTGAAACCGACGACACCGAACAAAGAAAAATAGAATTCAAGGGGTTACAAACAAACTATACTTCCCGGTAACTTGAAGCCTCAGTTAATCGAACCTCCCGCCAACTTTATAACTCGAGGTGAACGCTTTTTTCTCTTCACAACATTGCCTTCAGAATTTTGTCCTGGATAAGTGACAAACCTTCAAATACCTCGAACCTTTTTTATTTTCCTTAAAGGTTCGAGTAAAGAAACTGAACGAGAAAAATGACAATGTAAAAATAAAGTGTTTGTTTTGTGGCGTCTTCTCGTCTTGCAGAAATTGGCTGCTCGCCAAACTGTGGTCACGCAAGTCACGATTTTTTTGTCATGTAGTTTAAAGCTCGTGAAATTGTCGATCGCAAATTGTTTATATATTGTTGTTGTTGTTTTGCATCTAAAACCATTTAACAAGGAACCATTTTCAGTATTAGATTCTGCAACTTGCCGCAAATTCTGAAATTTGTCAGACTTGTCACCTGGCTGTTCTGTTCGCTATCGGGGTAAATTGTGTCAAGTTTACGCAAATCTGGAGAAGACGGCGAAAATTAAGCTTACTTTTTGAACTCACAAAATGAATGCTTAAGTAATGTCTAAGAGCAAATTAGTTACCGGTAAGTAAGTTTATTTATACCATCCTCACACATTTTTATAGGTAAGTCACGCTTTTTTTCAGTGTGGATTTTTTCTCACAAAGGAGCCTCTTTCTGTGAAAGACCCGCCAATGGTCAGTTCACTTCACTGAAATCAACATCACCAATTAAAATAAATTAAAGGTTAACAGTCGACGACATCTAAAAGGGTTCTTTCAGCAAAAAAAAAACATAAGGCAACGAAAAGCAGTACACGCTGACGCTTTCGAGTGAAATATAAAAGTGAAACTCACTGACCTTTTCCTCACATGTTGAATGCTTGGAGCGACCAGACTCGTCGAAGGAAAGAAACCCAGTTGAGTTAAGCGGCTTCCATCGCGGCAAATTAGTAAGCTGTAGAAACTATAGACGTCCTTTGGAAATTTTTGAAAGCATTTAACTCGATTGTTCATTCCTCAAATGTAGCTTTGTCCACAATATCTACTCATCCTTTGTTTATGTTCATTCTCAGTACACTTTAGTGTGGCATGTTTAGCTGGGTTTAGCATGCCGGCCGTTCTCTCGTTGACAACAGTTTCTTGAGTTTCTTGCAAAACGTTCTCTTGCTTCAAACTTGACAGAACCATGTTGTTTTCGGTAAAAATAATAAGTTAAACGTCTCAATTTTCTCCTGTACATACAATGAAAAGAAGCCATTTTCAACTTGTTTTGTGGAAAAGTTCTCGCATTTTTTGGATTACGCGAGCAGCGCTCGCCGATGGCGTGATTGAATCAACCAATCACATTGTTCCATTAACGCAATGGCGGGAGTCAAGGCGGGATTTTTTGGCGCGACAACGGTATTAGGTACATGGCCGGCAAGCAGCGAAAAAAGTTAAATTCAGAACGACAACATATTAGTCACAGGAAACAGTATATTTAAAAACCCTTGCTTAACTCTTCCGTGGTGGCTTATAAAGAAAGTGCAACAAAGAGATGGCATGACATCACCTAGACAGAAGTAGTCATTTAAAATACAGGGATGCGAAAACGAAGTCCTCTGCATAAAAGGTAAGCTTAAGTGACAACAAATAGACATCAGTGGTCTGATAAAATAAAATGACTTGTAAAACAGAGCCGATCAGAGCCAGCAGCGTTTCTGATCGTTGTTATTTTGGTAGATGTCGCGCGTAGCGGCAAAGCTACAAAACCAGACAACCGTTAACATTGTTCTTCGTCGATTGTTATTTTCAGTTATATCGAGAACCCGGAATGATTCTCCTTACGGATACAGCACTGCGTTAATTGTCACTTTAATCCCGTTTGAAGATTATAAACTTTTGAAGATTAATAGAGTTCGGGATTAATGACCATCGTCTTTACAATCTCGCACAACGTGCCAGCGTGAACTCCCGCACGATGATCGCCCTATTTTTTATTCATCAACATAACGAGCCATACAAGATCGCTGTTTGAAACGCACTCTGATAAAAATATCAGTTGCAACAGACCTCGCTAAAGTTTGCTCGGGCTTTACATACCACAACTTGTAATATTTTTTCTGAAGTCTCATCACGGTCAGTTTTGAATCTGCGCATCTTGCCAAGATCGTAGCTGTCTTGCCGAGATTACGGTTGTCTTGGCGGGATCACCGATGTCTTGGCAAGATCACGCCGGGGACCGAAACTCTCGCCGGGATTCTTGCCAAGATCCCGGCCAAGATTTTTTCTTGCCAAGATCCCGTTAGAATCCCGGCGGGGAAATTCCGTTTCCCGGCAAGATTTTTCATTTCCCGGCAAGATCCCGGTAGGAAGCGGGATTCTTGGAGGGATCCCGCCGGGATCCCGGTAGCCATTTTACAAGGGTACTTCTTTAGTCACTACCTATGATGTACAGATGTCACGTTACCTGTGAGATGATACCTTGCTATATTTTTTTAATTTTGTTATTTGCATCTTGCTGGTCTATATTTAGCAAGTTTCTTTTCCAACTAAACTCAATGGTGGTTTTAAGCAAGAAAAGGCACACCCCCAGCTTGCTGAGGGTAGCAGAGGGGGGTCATGATCCTGTTTCACGAGTAACTAGAAACCAAATTCATCTGTCACCTCAGTACACTATACTTGAAACCAAAGATTAAGTTAAAAATTCACAAATCATGTTTTTTTCTCACGATAAATTTTCATGCACCATCATCCAATTTTTGGCCCTTATTACAAGCCATGTATAAACACTTTGCAACTTGTCTCCTTGCTTTACTAATAATTGGTCTTCAGTGATGAAAATCACATAACCTTCTAGATATATAATGATGTTGCAGCAATGACAATGAATTCCAAATAAAAAAACTCAACTTTTAATTTGGCAAGAACATCCAAATAAATGTTAGAGTGAAAGCGACCTGATGCGACTGAAAACTTGTTCCCTTTCTGTACAAAGCATGTGTAAAAAATGCTTTTTTACTTGGAAGTCATTTTTGACAGCTGTCACTCATTCCTGTTGAAAGTATAAGGCATTGATATGTCATGAGACGTGCTCTCCTGAACAAATTATGTTGTGGTTAAAATTCATATTTGGGTTAAAAAACTTTTAATCCAGTTTTAGTTTTGTTTCTGATTATTTTAATTCTGAATGCATGTACTTTTCCTTATTGGCTAGTGACATTGGAAGCAGGGGCAGCACCACTCTCCTTGACTCAGTTCCCTCTCTGAATCGATAATTTTTCTTGTAGTGGCAGTAAAGTACTTTGAGGTGGGGCATGTGTGTGACCAGTCCCAATCAAAAAAAAAATCAAACAAGTTTTAAAATTTTTTAACCAAAGATAAATTTAACCACAACATAAACACCGAAAAGTCAACTACATGCACTGAGCTGAAGGTATCTTGTTCATTGAAATGTTTCTAATTCACCCTTGTAGGATGGTGAAATAGAAGAAAAGGATTTATTTCAATACTTATCAAATGCAGACTTCCCAAGGCTTGGGAAGAGGCCGTCATCATGGCTTCAGGCAGTGGAAGCTCTGCGCAATGAAATGACAACACACTGTCATTCTCTCTGCAGCAGCATTATTTGCATTGGAGATGTACATTATCGATTGGGAAGGGGTAAGTCATTTTATATTCTGTTAAGAATCAAACCTGTCTAAATTAAAAATTGAATCTGCATTTAATTTTCTATACTCAGCATAAGATCGCTAGTATTGTGCTCTTCCTTTAGCCTTGATCTTTTGATAATCTCTCTTAGAGAACAGAGGTTGTGAGTAACCCATCTGGCCAAACAGTTACTAAAATCTACTTGGCATACACTGGTGACCACTACATGCTTCTACAGCCCAAAGATGATGCTAGCCAAACATCCAAAGCAACAAGTAAGTGATGAATTTGTTGCTAGGTTAAATGCCTAAAGGTAAATAATCTTGAAGGTCAAAGATAGACCATATCCATAATTTGGTTAAACAATCAGTCCTAAGAAATTCATATTTTGCCATCCTAAACAAAGTACTTTCAAGGTCACTAATGCCAGGTGCAATAAGGTAACTTTTAATGGTATAAAACACCATGAATTAGTACAGTGCAAAACAACGCCAATGACACCATGCAATTCTTTGCATTTGACATTATTTTTGACAGTTGCCATGTCAATAATTATTAAAATGGGAGTTTGCATATTAGTCAGATACTGAGAAACATCGCAACGCACCTCAGTTTCACCATGATGGCCCAGAAGAATATAATCCAGGTGTAAGCATTTTCAAGGGAAACCTTATTAAGGTAAGTGTTGTTCTGTTATGATAATGTTACTTGTTCTTCCAGGAAATATCCATATCCCCACCCCCACCCCCCACTGAGGGTTTATTGCTTTCAGCCCCTCCTCTCTTCTTACAATTCCATTTCTTTTCTCTTTTCTGGAATTCCCAATCAACCCTCTAAAGGGAGGCTCAATAAAACCACACAATATGTAAAATGTGTATGTCAAATAAGGACGGTGGGCTCTTTGCAGGTAATGGTCACATGGTACAAAATAACACCTTACTGGAGGGCAAGCTGCCCCCTAGGAGGTCATCCAAAAAACATCCAAAGAAAAGTCAAGCATGACTGGTTGAAGTTTCTTAGTTTTGAATGTCCCAGCACGTAGCTTGCTCTCCAGCAAGCTGTTATTTTGTCCATGTGACTGTTAGCTGTAGTGTCCATTCTAACTGAAACTATTTGAAATAGGCTTTTTTTAATTTGAGCAATCATCCTTAACCCCTTTTGTCAGCTTGAGAAATCATCGATGTCCAACAAACCAGCCTCAGTCAAAGTTGAGTTGGCAGATGATGTAAAAGGAGTTGCTGATTGTGGGGCTCTGGGTGACTTGCCAAGTGACATGGAGCTAGATTATGGCTCCACCAATGACATCAAAGTGAATGTTGGCTCATTTGATACTGCAAGAAAGGTGCGCAATTTTAAGAATTAAGAAGTCTTATTTACATCTATTACGTAGAAGGTGATAAAACTACTTTCCCATTTTACTTGTGCTAAGTAGGCTGACAAAACACTTATTCTTCTATCATTTCATTTAAAGAAAAGTTTGCGTACAAAACAAATAGTTATCATTTCCTCTTCATAGGACCATAACTTTTTGAGATGTATTTTATTTTATGCTAGTTACATTTTTCGTTTGCTTCCTTCAAATAGGGTTCTCCAGATTTTGTAATAGTGAGTTCCAGTGATGATGAAACCTCAAGGGCAAGCAAGCCTCGTAACCGGCAAGGAAAGGTTACAGTTACTGTAGTGAGCTCTGATGGTGAAATTTCTATGGAAAGAGACAGGAAAATGAAAGCAAGAGCAGGAAAGCGTAAACGACAAAGTAAAGTTTCAGTAAGTAGGCCTTCAAGCAATAGAGTTTCATCCAGAACTGAATGATTGAACCATTTAAGGGGGAGGGGGGGTAGGATTGAAGAGTCATACCTGTATGTTTCCCCCTCCCTCAATGAAGGAAATATAATTTTCATAATATGTTTATTCTTCACTATTTGATAGGGGGCTTGGCATGTAGCTTGGGAGGCTTGAGTTCAACAGAGAACACACCATTTAAGGGGTGGGGGGGGGGGTAGGATCAAAGAGTCATACCTGTATGTTTCCCCCTCCCTCGATGAAGGAAATATAATTTTCATAATATGTTTATTCTTCACTATTTGATAGGGGGATATACTTGATGACTTGGCACGTAGCTTGGGAGGCTTGAGTTCAACAGAGAACACACCAACCAAAAAGACCAAGGTTGACAAAATCAAAGAAGAGGAAAAGGAATGTACCAAAAGAACTCTTTTTGATGTCGAGTGAGTTAGACTAGAAGTTAAAGTGCTATTTCTTTGTTTATCACAGTCAAAATATTCAGCCCTTGCAGCCTAGCATTCAATAGTAGTTTTGATTAATGGCAAAAACAGAATACATAATTGTTTTTAACATCCAAATTTATTGTAATTCATCCAAACATGAACATGTGAACACATCAAATATAGACCAGTCAAATTAGTCTATTTTTTATGTGTTCACGGTTGGATGATCTACAATATTCAAACTAATTGTTGATGTTTGAAACAAATACTGCATTCCGTTCACCCTAATTTGTTCTAAACAAGCAGGGGACTGGGTACGAACTTTAAAAATTGATTAAATTGAAAAATGAACCCTGTCATCTGAAAGAGCATCCAAAAATTAGTTTATTTACAAAATTTGATTGCTATTGGTTTAAACGCATAGGTATAGTTCACTTTTAGAAATCGCTAAAATAAGAGAGCTTAGTATGGATTGGAGGGACAGCTGTCCTTTGCGTTTAAACCAATAACTCTCAAATTTGGTTAAGTTACTAATTTTTGGATGCTCTTTCAGATAACAGGTCCAATTTTTCAATTCAATCGATATTGAATATTCGTACCCAGTCCCCCGCTCGTTTCGAACATGGCTAATTCAAAATTACTATTGAATGCCCGGCACCACGGGCTGAGTATTTTGACTGTAAGGTATCTGCACCGGCAAAATTTTGCATTTTTATTTTCCCCAATTTTCCTCTTATCATGTTTGTTAGTACTTCTATTTTGAAGAAATATCGATTTTGGGACAAAATACGCACGAGAAGATGAGAACAGCGAAGCAAAAATTTGCACATTTACCAGAAGTCAAGGGCATTGCTGAGCGAGGGCAGGGTGGGTTGTTAGGCTATTCATCCATTTATTAGTTTTCCTTGGCGATATTTTCTTCCTAGTAGCTGCTTTCCGAGGTTGTCTTGATCGTTCGAGCACTGTTTGTGTTCGTAGACGCCATATTTGATTTGAGATTTGTCCCTAGTTCTTAAAAGGCAACATTTGACAAACCGGAAGTCTGGGGCGAGTACATCACCGCAAAAAAAGTTGACGAAACACCGACACCGCAATTTAATTTTTGTTAGAGGATCTCGGAGCTGGTTTGGATTAATAGAGACTGACCTCAAGACTCTAAGAACTCTATTTTCAGTCGTGCTTATATAAAGAATGCAAGGTAGCGTGTTACGAACTTAATAGATTCTCTGAGCTTCGTCGGGCACTTTTTACTTTTGTTTGATCCGACACCTAAATTTGTTTTAGTTTTTCCCCCTTTTCCCTCTTCATGAAAAAAGCGAAACAGTCAATTATGCACTCTGTTGTAGGCTCAATGCCCTCTTCGACCTCTTCCATGTTGCAGCCGTTTGACCACGCGCCGTGAAACACAAGGAGGCTGACTGGATCCCTGACAGTCCGCGTAGCAAAGGTCAAGTTACTTATAAATGAAAACGGAAATGGCCTGGCATTCATTGCGTGACACAGATTGTTTCCAAAAAAGGGTGATAATCGACGGTTTGACGAATATAAACAGGTTTTGACAGTTACTCGACAAGGGTAAGTCGGTCAAATGTGTCAAACAATAAACCACAAGACCGCAAAGGGTCCGCAAGAAATCTTTTTTCACCGAATAATGCAGGTTTAAAATAAAAAATACCGCACACCGTACGATTTGAGATCACCGCAACACCGCGAGATGGAATTTTATTCACCGCAACACCGCACAAAAAAACAAGCTACACCGCAACACCGCAAATCCCCATGTCCCCCTCTAACAGCGGAGACTTTTCCTGGTGTGGTGGTGATGACTAGAGGAAAAGAGCTTCGCTGCTCGGAGGTAGTTAACGAACAGGGGCTTTCGCCTTGCACGCACAAAGAGGCGGACACACGGATGCTACTGCATGCCGCAGATGGTGCCAAACAAGGATTCAAAAGAATCTTGGTTAGGACTGTTGACACAGATGTTGTTGTTCTCGCTGTCAGTACCACTAACAAACTGGCATGTGAACAGTTAATTGTGTCATTTGGAACAGGAAAGACATCCCGGTACCTAGATGCAACTCTCATGGCGCGACAATTGGGCAGTGTCAAGTGCGACGCATTACCTGCTTTCGATGCACTCACCGGGTGCGACACTACGTCAGGTTTTGCAGGAAGAGGAAAGCGCACAGCATGGTCGGTGTGGAATAAGTTCAGTGATGTCACGCCCGCTCTACTAACACTTGCTCAAACACCAACAGAAGCACACATAGATGAGATCCTTCCTACCATCGAGAGATTCGTCATTCAGATGTATGACAAAGAAAGTTCTGATAGCTGGTGCAGCTTGCCGTGCTGTAGTCAAGTGTGGATGCACTAAAGGATGCAAAGGGCGGTGCAGATGTGCTAAAGAAAATCTGCCGTGTACAATGTTGTGCAAATGTGGTGGTTGTAAGCGCCTTGAATGAAAGGGACACTTGTTTGGCCATATACGTTTAATTGTTGTATCCTATTAGCTCACGACAGAACAGTCATTCAGTCAACATCGGGGCTTCTTTGAAATGACTATATTGAAATCACAATTTTTGCTGCGAAATGACCTCTGTAATTCTTAGAAACACTTTTAAAGCAATTTTGATAGCAAACGTCGTTTTTTTGGTGTTAGATCAATAAGTATGTATCATTAAATTGGCAGTTTGACGCTGTACCAAGTTGTTTTGTTCAATGTTGTTGTAGCAATAAATCTGCCCGGGGCCATTTTGAAAAATGTCCCGTCCCCCCTGACAAAGGCCACTTCCAGGTTGCCTATAATCTTTGAAATGTTCCCCATGAATTATAGTATTAGTGTGCCAAGTTTCATGCTTTTATCATAAAGTGCACAACACTTTCACATATCCGCCGGACTACAAGGTCTTTTCAGGTTTAAGCTTTAAGTGTTAGTTTTGGGCATAATGTTGTTAAGAGTGGTCATCGAATGTAGAAATTTTCAAGAGCTACAGTTTGCTGATCGCTTAACTGGTTTGGAGTTTTCTCACACCAAGTATCTCTTGTCTTTTGAAGAAAAACAAAACAGCCATCGAAACAGAAAACTGCTATTACTACAAAGTACGTGTATCCGTCAAAATATGCAAACTTTCAGATAAGCATATAGTTTCAATTTCTTCTTGGAATGTTATGCTTAGTCTGTGCAAGAATTAACCATAAAACAGGAAAATCATTTGTCAAAGAATAATCAGTTTTACTCGACCCTGTTAATCTTAAATGATCATATCTGTTCAGCATTGGTTGCATTTTGTCTTAACATTCACGCAGTCACTCAGCAATTTAACAATTAAAATCCGTACTTTTCAAACTTTTGCATGGGTAAATTTGTTCTAAGGCTCCACAGGTCCCAAAAAAAGGATTCAGTAGTGACTTCTTCGCAGAATTCAATCCTTAAAGTGAGCAAGAAAAACGGAGTCAGAAGCAGCCGCCATTTTGGAATCATGAATATGTTGGGAGAGCCTGGTAATGAATGAGCCGCTTTGGTCAGCAGCCTTATCATCGTGGGCTCAGAGAAAACGGTTGAATTTTTCGGCGCCATAAATTTCAAGTTTGTTTCAAATGTTCAACGCATGTTTCCTTGGATTTCTATTCTTTCAAGCTTAAGGATGCCTCAAAGCAAGAAAATTTCGATATCTACTCTTAAGGAGGTAAGTTAAACGAAAATGATTTGTAATTAACGATTGGCTTCAAAATTACCGATTCTGAGAAGATCACGTTCTCTCCTGTCTTCTTGAATTAGAAGCTATATTTAAATGTAATTAGTTATATTTGAGGCAGGCTGAATTTGCGAGTGTATTTAACTAAAGAAGCAGTTACGCCATAATTGTGCAGTTGATAGAAAAGTTAACATGAAACATGAAATAAAATGTTCTCCAGTGCCTTTCCACTGCAGAGTGTTTCCATCGCTGTAGTTTATAAAAGGACACAAGATAACTGATGTCTTAAGTTCACAATGTCTTGAGTTGAAAGCAATAATAGAAATAATTCTCTGAAGAATTGAAAGAACAGAACATTAACTGAATACAACAATAACTCGGAACTGGTTTTAATCACACAATGTTTTGTTTTGCTGTACTAGGTATTCAATTCATGATCAGCTGCTGTTAGAACAGATGTGACACTCATGACCAGAGCACTGAAGTGTCAAGTCAAGAGCAGCCTGCTTAGTATTAAAGCTAAGTCACTTTTAACAACTACTCAAACAACCAGGAAACAATGCAATTGTAAATGTATTGTCTCTGAGAAAAAAGAAAAATCAAGACTATGTCTAGCCTGAGAAAACAGCCATGTTTCACATTTCGCCACTTGAGCCCTCGCAAAATGACGTCTGAGTAACGAGTGCAGAAATTCCATACTGATGATGTGCACTACCCAGATCTTGGTAGGGCTTCTGATTGGTTGAAAGAAAATTCCCTTGCGGCACAGCCAATCAGAAGGACTACCAAGATCTGGGTAGTGCACATCATCAGTATGGAATTTCTGCGCTCGTTACTCACACATCGCTTTGCGAGGGCTCAAGTGGTGTCCTCGCGAAACGTCGGCTGTTTTCTCAGGCTAGACAATGTCATCTGATTTACTTTGTAAACACTGATGAAGCTTTATGTAAAAGACGTTCTAGGTCTAGCAATTCAGAATTAAATTTTCTTCCAGTCACTGACTGTGTTGACAATTCTTGAAAACGTATTCACTGATGTGAATTTCAGAGGACAATAAATACATGTAGGTCATGTACATACGTCCAAAAAACACAGTACTCGTTATGTTGTATAGAGACTCTTGTGAACTTTGTGGAGATGTTATTTTAATCGCAGCTGCACTGCATCAGTAGATGATGTTGTCTTCAGGCTAGTTTCCAGAGCACTGAAACAAAATTTTCATTTAATCAAAACAATGAATTTTGTGCCCTGGATGACAAAATGGTGAAGAATCCTTACAAATGTTGGAATAAATACTTAATGAACTTTAAGTTTGTTTGTTTGATGAGCATTAGATCCTTATATTAACTATTCTCAGCAGTTCCCGAAAGTCCTAGGAATTCCTCAATTTTTTCCTCAGATTTTATTAATTTCTCTCAGATGTTCCAATTACACCTTCACACCCTAATTCCTAAGAATTCCTAGTATTCCTAGGAATTCTTAGGAAAAAATTTCTAGGAATTCCTAGCTTCATTTGACGAGCAAGTGACTTCTTTACATCATTGATTTAACCTAAATCATTTTTTAGCACTAGCACTTTTAGCACTTTTTAAAGTGCTAAAAAAATGCAGGAGCAAATTTGATTGTTTAATTAACGAAATGCTATACATCAAACAATTAAGACCGTGCTTGAATGTACAATCAGATTCCATCCGTGCAAAAGTTTTTCTCGAGTTTAACTCCCTATATGCAAATTTATCTGACCTGAACTCTTTTTAACTCGCACTGTATTCATTAAAATCATACCTTGATAATAGCGTCATGAAGTCGCCGAAACGTTGGAACTTAATCTCGTAAGTTTTTACTTGTTTGTGAAAATGATAATGCTAAGAGATTATAGTGTACCTGGTATATCTGCAAATGAAGGGTAAATGCAAACTTTGGTTCACTGAACAGCCCTTACCTGTACCAGGTAGAGCTTTTACCAGCAACGCCCCAAAATAATCGGAATCCGGCACATAGTTAGCCATTTCACGGACAACTCTTCGTTTTATTTAAGGCTTCATGTACCAGAAAGGATGTACCCTTCAGGAATGTTTTTTTTTCATTACGTTTGGTTTACAGTGGGCTTGATCTTACTTTGTCTCTTCATAGCGATTTTTACCATTTACCTTGTGTTATTTATAGAGGAAATGGCAGTATGCCCAATGCCCAATAAATATGATCAGAATGTGGACTCAATTCCTCATCTCGGTACAGGAAAACTAGGGCCCTTGTTTAGGTTCACGCAGTCGGTTGTATTATGGACAGCTGTTATTTTTATTTATCATATTTCACTAATAAAGCTAAATTTTCTCTTCTGGTAAAGTTGGTTTCATAACGTTCGGTTTTATATCAGCTTTTATGTAATTTAAATCTGTATATTTTTAGCGATTTTTTAGATAGGCAATGTTGGTAAATGTAGTCTTTTCACAGCCCTCTGTTTTTTTTGCCCTCTAAGCATACCCAAAATGAGGCACCATCTTTGTTTTTTATTGCGAACACAACCTGGGGAGAAGACAAAAAGTCCACGGAGAAGGGGGATGTTAGGAAGAAAGGTAAGCGCAAACCTACCAACACTCCCCACATACGTCCTCTCCCAAGGTTACGCTCGCAATAAAAGCAAACATGGTGCCCCGTTTTGAGTACACTTATGTATGTGGAGATCTCACGGAAGAAACATAGGACTGTGAAAAGTCTATGGTGAATGCATTTCCTGCAATGCCCCGAAATAATTGCTGTGATTAAGTCGCTAGTCAAAGGACTTTGTTACAAAAATAAAATAAAAAATAAGTTTCGCCTTATGGGCAGTCCTTACTGTTGATGACATTGGCTTTAGTATGATGTAAGTTTATCTCTTTTAGGAAGCCATTGAGCAGGCTTTCTTTCTGCTCAGGGATAGATGAGTGAAGAGAATATGCCAAAAGCCAATGAGCGTAAAATTTTCTGCACCGACTAAACAATTGAACAATTAATTACCCCTGCCTATGGTTTCCCTTTGCTACAGGACAGATGCCCGAGCTCTCGTGCAGACATTTTCCAATAGGATTGACAGCGGGCTCTCTATTTGGGTGCAGGTTACTTCAGTTGTAACTTGAGTGCGACACCCACCAAAGTTTCGGTATCTTCATAGGTTGATTTTGTCATCATACAATGTCATTTCCATTGCACGTTGTGGGGGGAGGGGGTTAGAAACTAAATTATTCCGTGTGAAATATACGTTGAGCACATTAGCTAATTGCATTATTTGATCAACATATTTAAGTCTTTCAGACCATGGAATGCCACCCCTACACAAACGTTAGTTAGTAAGTCAAGATCCCTAGACTTGCCTGTAAGTATAATCAACTGGATAATTGCCTTTCTATCCGATCGATTTCAGAGAGTTAAACTCGTGGAAGGTTGTGTGTCAGAATGGGGACCGGTTCCCTCCCGGATCCCTCCGGGCATTTATGCATATTTTCTATAATATTAGTGCTTTTATCTTTTACAAGTATATACGTAATTCAGCCTCTGGCTGCGATGTTTATACCAATAAAGTATCCATCCATCCATCTAGATAGATAGATAGATAGCCACTCGGGAGTTTACCCTCTCTCAATTAGTGATCACAACCTTATTTACGCTGTCAGAAAGATTGGCATCCCAAGAGGGCAGCCACGGTTAATCGAGACAAGAAATTTTAGACATTTTAATGAAAGCAAATTTAAAAGCGACTTGATTAATTCAACGTGGCCATTAATTGCCAATTTTCAAAATGTCAATGACACCCGGTCTGCGTGGAAAGAAGTATTTATTGGTGTGGTCGACAAACATATGCCTTGCCGTATTGTCAAAATTCGTAATAAACCGTCTCCTTGGCTAAATTCTAACGTTAAATAAGTTAAGTTTAAGCGTGATTGGCTGAAGAAAAAGGCTTCAAAAAGCTGCTCCCCAGAGGACTGGGCAGCTTACAGACAACAAAGGAATTTGGCAAATAAGGAGATTAGGCATGCGAAAAAATGTTTTTATAAAAAGCAAATCGAAGAGGCTTCAGGTGATCAGAGGGCAACCTGGAAAATTCTGAATGATTTAATGGGAAAGCAGTCTGACAGTATAATGGTTAGTGAGCTAAGGACAGATTCGGCGACTCTAACAAGACCTGAGGAGATTGCAGACTTCTTAAATTGCCACTTCACGACCATGGGTCCGAGACTTGCTTCTGAAATTCCATCTGATCAAATCAACAAAAAGCCAGAAGATTACCTTACAAAACATTCTGCGAGTTTTCAGTTTAAAAATATCAGCCCCTCCAAGGTCTTAAAGTTATTAAGTTCAGTCAAAATTGCGAAAGCTACTGGCCTTGACAAAATTTCAAATAAAATTTTGAAATTAGCCGCACCTGTGATTTACAAGAGCTTAACTGATCTTTTAACTTTTCCATCGCCTCGGGTGAATTTCCTAGCGATTGGAAGGTTGCAAAGGTCTGTCCACTCTTTGAATCCGCAAGAAATGCGATGCCAATACCTATAGACCTATATCGGTTTTACCAAGCATTGCTCGTGTTTTTGAAAGAATTCTCTTCGAACAAATTTACCGTCACCTTAGTAATAATAAATTGCTTTATTCTCGCCAATCCGGGTTCAGGTCGCTCCACTCAACCGTGTCTGCCCTACTTGACATGACGAATGATTGGTGTTTCAATATAGATAGGGGCATGGTTAATGGAGTCTTATTTCTAGACCTAAAAAAGGCCTTCGATACCGTTGACCACAAGATTCTTCTTAAGAAATTAGAATTTTACGGTTTTGAAGGTATTACTCTACATTGGTTTCAGTCTTATCTTGCAGACAGACAGCAAGTGTGTTGTGTTAACGGCGTCGTCTCTTCTACTAAGACAATCTCCTGTGGGGTACCTCAAGGGTCCATTTTAGGACCTCTGTTGTTTTTGATATGCCAAAATGTTTAGGGTACGGAACAGCGAGATTGTTCGCCGACGACACAAACTTAACTTTCACAAGTTGCAGTCTGCCTGTTTTGCAAAATAAAATGAGTAATGATCTTAATGAAATTGCCACCTGGCTTAATGTCAACAAACTTACTCTTAATTTGTTTAAGACAGATTTTATGTTAATAGGGTCTAGACAAAGAATTGCCGCTCTTGACGGTAACATAGAACTTTCCTTGTCTAATACGGATGTTAGGCAAGTAGAATCCACTAAATGCCTAGGTGTCAATATTGATAAGAACCTGACATGGGAAGGTCACTTGCAAAGTGTAAAGCAAAAAGTGTCCTCCAACTTACGAATACTGAAAAAGGTTAAACCTTTTCTAAATAGTGAGAACATCGATACTTTATATAGGTCAATTATTGAGCCTTATTTCAGTTATTGTTGTCTTGTCTGGGACTCAATAGGTGACACATTAAGTAATAGTCTTCAAAGGCTTCAAAATAGGGCGGCTCGTATTGTTACTGGTGCTGCTTATAGTAAGCCTTCTGGAGAAGTTTTTGAGGAATTAGGCTGGACTCAGTTAAATTCCATGAGACAATTTCACAAGGCCATTATGATGTTTAAAATCGTTAACGGCCTGGCACCTCCATACCTTACCGAAATGTTCACTTCTAATAACGCCTTAAACAATTACGGTCTGAGATCTTCTAATTACGACCTAGAACTGCCCAAATGCAGAACAAATTACTATAAGAATAGTTTTGCTTTCAGTGGCGTCAAGGTCTGGAATGCTCTCCCTCGCTACCTCAAAGAAGAAAGGTCTTTGGAAAAGTTTTAAAGAGGCTTACTACCGGCACTTGTAAAGTAATTAGTTAAAGATCACCTTGTAAATTGTTAAGTTTAAGTACATACTTTAAAGTATTGTATTAATTAGTTAATTCACGGATTTATGGAAACCAAATTTAAACCTGTATGTTTAAATTTGATAAGATTTCGTGTATAAATAAAAGATTCCATCGATCCATCCATCCATCTACCTTCGGAGATAGCAATATGGCGAAAGCACGTGTTTCGAATGCAAGCGAAGATTTTTCAATTTTAGGAAGCGAAAGCCAAGCTAACACAGTTGTTTTTCCTCTTATGAGAGAAGAATACCGTGGGAAGACGAAGATTAAATGGCTTGGCGATTTTGAAGCGCTGAAATTGTTCACGTTCGGCTATCTGAAGTTGGACGGAGAATAGCTTTTTACTTCCAACAATGGCGGATTTCATGTTTTAAAATCCGAGAGCGTAACACTTTCTTTTTATCCGAATACTAAAACACTTAATGTACAAGGAATGCTACAGTCTGAAGTTAAGGAAAGGATCATATCATTTATTCCTCAACCGACGACGGACGAGGTCAGCTTTGAGCAGGCGAGTGAAAACAGTGAAGATGGCGCCGAAGCTGAGTTGGAGAGTGAAGATAGAGCTGTCGACTCCGTAGAAGATGATAGTGACAACATTGCTATTCAAGCTTATGATTCAAATGTGTTGGTTGATGTGCCACCTAATAGTACCTATAAACAATGTTGTTTAAACTGCAAACATAACACGGCTGCTATTGCTGATTTATCAAAAGAGTTTGCCATCTTAAAAGCCAAGGTTGCTGATAACAACGTGGCTCCTTCGTATCAAGATCTGCTTGATAAAATTAAGGTTCTCGAAGAAGAGAGGGACAGCCTCCTGACGGCGCTAAGGTTGCTAAAGGAAGATTTTAATCATATTCATGATTCTTCTCGCAAACGTACTACTCAACAAGAAGAGCAGGTAGCAGCGAAGGATGATGACGCTGGATGGACTCGTGTAAAGCGAAAGGGTCGGCGAAAACAACAAAATCAATGGCGAAATGAAAGAAGGAACGATCACAATCAAGGCAATGGTGGAGCTTCCAGTGATAACACCTCTCCTAACCGAGATTTGTCATCATCGAGGCCGAGAGAGAAAGTCGCCGTGGTAGGTTATTCAGTGATTAAATTCATACAGCCACGTAACTTGTCCAGGAAGTTTGATGTCTCCGCTCACTGTTTCCTTGGAGCTACTGTTCAAGATATGAACGATTACATCAAGCCCGTTTTACAGCGGAAACCTGATAAAATTGTTCTTCACGTTGGCACAAATAATTTACGCGATGACCGGCCGAAGGATATAAAGAAGAAGATTGCTGGTGTTGTTGAGGTTATCAAGAACAATCAACCCTCGACTAGTATTTCTATTTCATCGATCATCCAAAGGGCCGATGACAGATCCTTAAAAAAGACTGTCAAAGAAACCAACAAGGCAATTAGGACATATTGTGCTACAAATGGTTTGGATTCTATTTGCAATGACAATATTAATGACCAACATCTTAACACCGGAGGGCTTCATCTAAACCGAAAAGGCGTTTACGACTTAGTAGGTAACTTTAGAAAGTATTTAAACTCTAATTGAAGTCAACCCGATGCCGGTAGTTTGTTAGATAAAATAAGGCCTATTGACGATTTTGTCTCTAGTATGAGGGGCTTTAAAATGGGTTCATTAAATATAAATTCTCTTTGCAAACATATTGACGAACTTAGGGCTCTGATGGTTGGGCAGCCCCTAGACATTCTTGCATTAATGAAACGAAACTAGAAAGTGCAGATTGTGACGGGCTGCTCAATTTACACTAAGGTGCAGGATTGCGGTTTATCAAAATATCATGATATAATATCATTAGTTTGATAACTGATATTTTGATATCTCAGTGATATTTTGGTGATAACTGCATGATAATATCAAAAAATATTTTTCCGTTTTAAATCTCAAAAATATCATTATCATATCGTATTTACATGATAGTTGCTAGAATTATTTTTGTTATCAAAGTTTTGAATTATCATTATCAAGGTATCACTATCAAGTTAGAATCATATCATGTATCACTATCACTTTTAAATCTCCCTCAAGTAATAAGAGACACAACGATATTATGATATATCATGATAATATCAATTCGTCCATGTATTTACAAAACTACTTGGCCTTTTTCTTTCCACATAATACTCTTACATCAACTCAGCTTACATTAGTTTGCGGCTTTTTAGCTCGCTTTCTAGATCTGTGTTAAATCTGTTATTAACAAACCAAAAAAGAATATTTCGTTTGTATTGAGTCATTTTTCGTGTAACTTCGAAGTACTGGTTGAGACGACGAAATCCCTGTTCGCAGGATTCAGTGTTGACGCCTTTGATGGTAGAAAACTTAGGAAGGTGCGGGTGAAATTCACATTTGGGATTGTCCGGTGGCATACAAACAGCTTCCGTATGTTTCGAAACATGAAAAATGTCAACTAAAAAATTGACGTGTTCAAGAAGAAGTATCGCGCCTGAACTGCCGTTTTTCGCCTGATTTCTTAGGTAAGGCACTAGCCCACATGCCCTATCATAACCAAGGTACTTTAATCTTGTAATATCACCTACATCTCGAGAAAACGTGCGCAAAATAAAAAGAAACACCTGTGTGAAGGACTCGCTAGTGAACATTTCCGTCATGTTTACTACAATTCCACAAGGGCGAATTAGCGCCAGCATACCTGCAGTGCTTTCAAAAAATAGAGTTTTCTTATTTGGACGTTTACATCCCGAGTAAACAGCGTCGGCAAGGCAGACTTCTTCTGGAAGCAATCCTGCTTCACACTTATCAACGTTAAATTCTGGTGGGACTGGCAACTCTTCTGCCTCTTTGGCCACTTTTGTGTGCTTTTCGCAAAACTTGGACGGTTCTTGGCTTTTTCCACCCGGTTGAGAAGAATTGGTACAACATTGAAAAATAGGTGGAACATCTTTGCGTAATTTTACTTTGGTGGTCGGCAAAGCACATTTCGATCTTTTTAAGTACTCATTACCATCAACAGTAACATAGCCCTCAGAGCACCCAGGGGTCTTGCAGCTGTGTTGCACCCATCTGTTAGGGCGGGAACAAATCTCTTCCCACATAAGTTGGCAAGCATGTTCAATTTCTAATCTGTTGGTAACAGCAGAAACATTAAAGCTGATTTCCTCAAGTTTCTTAATTTGGCTATAGTAGCTGATTATAATCCAAACAAACCATGCATCACTTAGTCGTTGCTCGTTCAGCTTCCACTCACCCTCGCTTGTGCGTGCAAATTCCTTTAGTTCACAAAGTCTTTTCTCATCTTTATCAACGAAATTCAGATTATAAACTTTGGCTCGGGAGTTAAAAGTTGTACCTGACACCCATAAGTTATTAGAAATGTCATTCAACAGCTTTTTTTCAAATACTGTTTGAGATGTTATCTGTAGGTAGCCTTCGTCATCAACAATTGCAGAATCCAGGAAAATTCGGCGACTATCACCAGTGATCTTGTAGCTTGGATACCACTTTGTTTTACACTGCAGGCATTCACCATGGAATAACGCAGCAACATAGGTACCTTTGGTGGTGTACACCAAAGGAAATGATGGCCTGTTGTCCATTTTGATTTTGGAACCACAGCATACTGTATGGGAAGGAATTAAGATGACTGGCTTGAATGCAGTCTTGCTGCTCCTTTTAAATAAAGCCTCGGCTATATTTTGGTGCAGGAGAGAAGGATACTTGTTTCGGATTAGTCTATAGACCAACTTACAATCCTCGCGCTTTTTTAGGTCGAGCAGGGTAACATTATTTGTTGCTTTTAGGCTCTGCTCGAGACACACTTTGGGGGAATCAGCTTCCACATTTTGACTCCGAATAAGCTCGCTGACCAATTCCCACCGGTTGGGTGTGGTTTCTGGGAAATGTTGAACGGCAAAAAGCAATGCATTGAGCTCTTCATGGTACACGTACACAGAAGGCATATCGGAGTACCCAAACCGACATAAAATTGAATTTTATACAAGCTTGAAATGGGTGGTACGAAGTTGTTACTCAGAACAATAGTTGAAAAGAATAGCTTTCATTTGAACCGTAAATTAACAGCTTGATGTTACTTTAAAAAAACATTTTGCGTACGTTTTCTATTGAGCCTGTTGCATCATCATTCTTTCGAAAGGGACGGGATTTCGACTTGTATGAAGTTTTTAACCCCTATTCGTTACTGTTTGTTTGTTGCAGTGATTACAGTATAATAAAGTAGCTATATAACCAAGGACAATAAAAGCGCGCAAAAACAAATACTTTTATTACAAGAGCTAATGAAGTATTTAAGAACGAAAAGACAATTACATAACCAACAGTGCCAAATGCAGGCGTTACAACACAGTTATAAGAAAATCGTTACATAACCAAAATAGAAAACAAAAAGGCCGGCCGACAATGGTGCATAACTATCAACCTCTAGCTCAACGCCACTTTGTCCCTACTAATAATAACATCAAGGAAGCCACTTTGTCCCTACTAATAATAACATCAAGGAAGCCCAAAAAAATGGAGCTATTTAAAGGTGACACAAAGCGAGGAAAACACTTACTGTTGCACCAAAAAAATACGACACTAACTTTGTGAAAAGGTTACGTAATGCCCGCAAAATTAATGTGACCTTCACAGACCAACAGCAACAAAAAACTGTTCAGGGAAAACGTTTGCCTGCGCTTAAATCAAGTTTCGGGAACATCATGTCGCTTTTGACAAAACTCCCAGAAAACTTGAGCAAATCACTAATCTTCAAACGTATTGCTGCAGCCCAATCAGTTGCATTTCCTTTCAAAGATGTAAGTAAGAATACCCTTCAGATCGTGCAGGCTTACTCCAATAGCCTCGGTTGCCCCGACGAATACATCTTTTTCCCTTTGCTTACTATAACAGCGTCATTTATCGGCACGAACGGAATCGTGAAAATTAATGAGTGTTGGGAAGAGCCTTCGATTGTCTGGTTCAACGTTTGTGCGCGAAAGGGGCAAAAAAAGACGGCTGGACTCAATGTAGTAGCCAAACCTGTAATAGAGATCGAGCAAGAACTCCAACAGCAATTCAGAGCGTCGAAAGACAATGCTCAAGACCATGAATTACCAAGGCTAATGGTGAACCATTTCTCCTTTGAAAAATTACACCAAGTGATGTCGAATAACAGAAACCAAATATTGGGCGCGTACGATGAGCTAACGCAGTTTTATAACATGTTAGATCAGTATAAGAGCAACTCTACGATGGACAGAAAGACTCTGTTGGCATTAAACGGTGGAGGACAGTGGACCAGGGACTTTAAAAACGGATCGTGCACAATGGAAAACACTTGTTTTAACATAACCGGCTTTATACAGCCGGCTTATGTAGTGATAATGATGGCGCTTGATGATTTCGACGGTTTTAACGATCGACAACTATTTATTTGCCCAAAGGAAAAAGACGTCGACTATCAGGAACTTACACCGAAAGATCCACAAATTCCCAACTTGAAACGTGTGTACCAAACGATCAAGGATTTACATACAAGCCACAGAACGTATACCTTTGATCCAGAAGCCCAAGCCAAATTTGAACAATATCATGACGAATTGAAGAGACGAAAACTAGCCATCCCCGACGATGAGAACAGACGAGGAATAATTGCGAAAGCCATAGGGCAAATGGCTCGAGTTAGCATGATATTACATGTCCTCGACTTTGCCGTTCAAGCAGCCTTTGAAGCCTTTGAACAAGAAAAAGATCCTATTTTAAAAGAAATTCCAAAGATGATCGCAGAATCGACAGTAGCCACAGCAATCACCATCCTGAACCATGTTATAGAGACCAAATTTGCACTTATGCCTCCAGAAGAGAAGTTGCAGGATGAGCCGACAAGCAAGGCTAGCATCACGCCAAATGAAGAAAATGCTTCGCAGCCGGTTGACTATGACCAAATGTTCCACGCAGATACCTTAATGGAAAAATATGACAAGTACGTCAAGAAAATTCTGTTGTTTAAAGGAAAAGTAGTCAAGGCAAGTGACGTGTCGGGTAGGCATCTTATGCCATCAGTTACACCTGGTGATAACAAAACAAACAAGTATCCAACTGTGGCAGTGGAATCTATCCTTAGATCATTGGAGAAACTTGGATTTGGAGAAGTACAGCAGAAAGGTAGTAAATCACGCGAAAGCCTGTGTTTCCGTAAGAGAAAATCCTCTGAAATGTCAGACGAGGCGAAGGCAAAGCTTGCCAGACTTGAAATTAACGAAAAAGACTATGATTATGTTTGTCAGTAGGTAACAGCAAATTAATTGGAGTGATAAGTTCTTTGGTATAATATAACGAATCACAGAAGCATTATTTGGAAGGCTTCAGCCCGAAATACAATGCAATAAAAATAAGTATTTAAAGAAGATTTTTTTTTCGAACCCGTGTTGCAAGCACGTATTAGCAAGTATGAAGCGTTGAAAGTTTATCATGTGGTTTTCAAATTTGCTTGATTAATAAACGAACAGTGAAAAAAGAAACTACAAAGTAAAGTAGAATGCGTTTCCCAAAAAAGCGCAGAAATTAAATAAGGAAACAGTACAGTGTAAAAGTAATTGAAAGAGAAATGAAGGCTAGGAACTATTAAGGAATAAAATACAGAAATTACTCACAGAGTACTGTCTAATGCACTTGATGGGGAAAGGTGTAAGGGTTAGGGTTAGTTTACAGGGTTAGGGTTAGGGTTAGGGTAAGGGGTAGGGGTAGGGGTTAGTGTTAGGGTAAGGGTTAGGATTAGTCTTAGAAAAGTATTCGGAGAATATCAGGATTTATCACTGTATCAAATGGAAGACAAGAAATAGGAGCCAAAATAGATATTCTGATAATATCAGGATTAATCACTGTATCAAATGGAAGACAAGAAATAGGAACCTAATTAAATATTCTGATAATATCATGATTTATCACTGTATCAAATGGAAGACAAGAAATAGGAACCTAATTAAATATTCTGATAATATCATGATTTATCACTGTATCAAATGGAAGACAAGAAATAGGAACCTAATTAAATATTCTGATAATATCATGATTTATCACTCTATCACTGGGAGGAGAAGAAATACTACTTAATTAAATATTCTGATAATATCATGATATATCACCCTATCACTGGGAGAAGAAGAAATACTACTTAATTAAATATTCTGATAATATCATGATTTATCACCCTATCACTGGGAGGAGAAGAAACACTACTTAATTAAATATTCTGATAATATCATGATTTATCACTCTATCACTGGGAGAAGAAGAAATACTACTTCATTAAATATTCTGATAATATCATGATATATCACCCTATCACTGGGAGAAGAAGAAATACTACTTAATTAAATATTCTGATAATATCATGATTTATCACCCTATCACTGGGAGGAGAAGAAACACTACTTAATTAAATATTCTGATAATATCATGATTTATCACCCTATCACTGGGAGGAGAAGAAAAACTACTTACTTAAATATTTTGATAATATCATGATTTATCACTCTATCACTGGGAGAAGAAGAAAAGTTAGTTAATTAAATATTCTGATAATATCATGATAACATATCTTTATAATCAGAGAAAAACCCATTGCGGAATATCAAAAAATCAACCCCTTATATCACCAAAGATATATCATGATAATAGCACTATCCCTTAGAAGAAACATATAGGAAAAAACGTGATATATCATAATTGATTATTAGTCCTGATATAATGATAATACGCAATACTGCACCTCTCTCTCAATTTACCAGGGTACACTCTCATACGTAGAGATAGAAATAAGTTTGGTGGAGGAGTTTGTGTTTATTTACAACATTCTATAAATTTTAGTAGAATGCTTGATTTCGAGGATGAAAATCTTGAAATGATCGTCCTTGAAATTCAAAAACCGAACTCGTCACCATTTCTTCTTGCTTCATGGTATCGGCCACCCAAACTTCCTTTAGAATATTTCAAAAGTTTCGAATCATTTTTGGCAAAAGCTGACTCGAAATACAAGGAGGTTTATTTACTTGGTGATTTGAATTGTAATTTTCTGTGTGATCCCCTAAAGGCTCACACCAAACATCTTTTAGATGTGTTGATTAATTTTCAATTCATGCAAGTTTTAAATGAACCTTCAAGGGTTACTCCTAAGACAAAGACTCTGATTGATTTAGTTATTACAAATAGCGTCGAAAGTCTAAGCCACTCAGGAGTTTACCCTCTCTCAATTAGTGATCACAACCTTATTTACGCTGTCAGAAAGATTGGCATCCCAAGAGGGCAGTCACGGTTAATCGAGACAAGAAATCTTAGACATTTTAATGAAAGCAAATTTAAAAGCGACTTGATTAATTCAACGTGGCCATTAATAGCCAATTTTCAAAATGTCAATGACGCCTGGTCTGCGTGGAAAGAAGTATTTATTGGTGTGGTCGACAAACATATGCCTTGCCGTATTGCCAAAATTCGTAATAAACCGTCTCCTTGGCTAAATCTAACGTTAAATAAGTTATATTTAAGCGTGATTGGCTGAAGAAAAAGGCTTCAAAAAGCTGCTCCCCAGAGAACTGGGCAGCTTACAGACAACAAAGGAATTTGGCAAATAAGGAGATTAGGCATGCGAAAAAGTGTTTTTATAAAAAGCAAATCGAAGAGGCTTCAGCTGATCCGAGGGCAACCTGGAAAATTCTGAATGATTTAATGGGAAAGCAGTCTGACAGTATAATGGTTAGTGAGCTAAGGACAGATTCGGCGACTCTAACAAGACCTGAGGAGATTGCAGACTTCTTAAATTGCCACTTCACGACCATGGGTCCGAGACTTGCTTCTGAAATTCCATCTGATCAAATCAACAAAAAGCCAGAAGATTACCTTACAAAACATTCTGCGAGTTTTCAGTTTAAAAATATCAGCCCCTCCAAGGTCTTAAAGTTATTAAGTTCAGTCAAAATTGCGAAAGCTACTGGCCTTGACAAAATTTCAAATAAAATTTTGAAATTAGCTGCACCTGTGATTTACAAGAGCTTAACTGATCTTTTAACTTTTCCATCACCTCGGGTGAATTTCCTAGCGATTGGAAGGTTGCAAAGGTCTGTCCGCCCTTTAAATCCGGCGAGAAATGCGATGCCAATAACTATAGACCTATATCGGTTTTACCAAGCATTGCTCGTGTTTTTGAAAGAATTCTCTTCGAACAAATTTACCGTCACCTTAGTAATAATAAATTGCTTTATTCTCGCCAATCCGGGTTCAGGTCGCTCCACTCAACCGTGTCTGCCCTACTTGACATGACGAATGATTGGTGTTTCAATATAGATAGGGGCATGGTTAATGGAGTCTTATTTCTTGACCTAAAAAAGGCCTTCGATACCGTTGACCACAAGATTCTTCTTAAGAAATTAGAATTTTACGGTTTTGAAGGTATTACTCTACATTGGTTTCAGTCTTATCTTGCAGACAGACAGCAAGTGTGTTGTGTTAACGGCCGCGTCTCTTCTACTAAGACAATCTCCTGTGGGGTACCTCAAGGGTCCATTTTAGGACCTCTGTTGTTTTTGATTTACGTTAATGATATGCCAAAATGCTTAGGGTACGGAACAGCGAGATTGTTCGCCGACGACACAAACTTAACTTTCACAAGTTGCAGTCTGCCTGTTTTGCAAAATAAAATGAGTAATGATCTTAATGAAATTGCCGCCTGGCTTAATGTCAACAAACTTACTCTTAATTTGTTAAAGACAGATTTTATGTTAATAGGGTCTAGACAAAGAATTGCCGCTCTTGATGGTAACATAGAACTTTCCTTGTCTAATACGGATGTTAGGCAAGTAAAATCCACTAAATGCCTAGGTGTCAATATTGATAAGAACCTGACATGGGAAGTGTAAGTGTAAAGCAAAAAGTGTCCTCCAACTTACGAATACTGAAAAAGGTTAAACCTTTTCTAAATAGTGAGAACAGCGATACTTTATATAGGTCAATTATTGAGCCTTATTTCAGTTATTGTTGTCTTGTCTGGGACTCAATAGATGACACATTAGGTAATAGTCTTCAAAGGCTTCAAAATAGGGCGGCTCGTATTGTTACTGGTGCTGCGTATTAAGTAAGCCTTCTGGAGAAGTTTTTGAGGAATTAGGCTAGACTCAGTTAAATTCCATGAGACAATTTCACAAGGCCATTATGATGTTTAAAATCGTTAATGGCCTGGCACCTCCATACCTTACCGAAATGTTCACTTCTAATAACGCCTTAAACAATTACGGTCTGAGATCTTCTAATTACGACCTAGAACTGCCCAAATGCAGAACAAATTACTATAAGAATAGTTTTGCTTTCAGTGGCATCAAGGTCTGGAATGCTCTCCCTCGCTACCTCAAAGAAGAAAGGTCTTTGGAAAAGTTTAAAAGAGGCTTACTACCGGCACTTGTAAAGTAATTAGTTAAAGATCGCCTTGTAAATTGTTAAGTTCAAGTACATATTTTAAAGTATTGTATTAATTAGTTAATTCACGGATTTTATGGAAACCAAATTTAAACCTGTATGTTTAAATTTGATAAGATTTCGTGTATAAATAAAAGATTCCATCGATCCATCTAAAGTGTTTCAGTCTGTCCAATAAGGTCTTTTGCAAACACGATTTATATTGGCAGCAATGTATTGCCATGTCACACATTGACAAATTTACTCCACCTGTACCAAACAAAGTTTAGAGTTATTACTTATATGTAGCTTTTGATTTCTTTTCGCAGCAAAGACCATTAAGGTGGAGCCAAGACTGGATGAATCGAGCGAATCGTCTAGGTATGTGAATTGTTTTTCTTTAACAGGTACACTTTGAATCATAGTTTTGTGACTTTCACAAATCCATCTGTCGTCCATTTACCTTTTTCCCTAGTCCCTGATAACAGCGACTACTTTGTCTGTTTAGGTGTGAGGTAAGTGTGAGGTAAGCACTTCTAACTGAGAAGTCATTGAATTCACTCAATCGACATTTCGGAATGTATATCATGCTCATGCCATTTAGCAATTTACTAATCTGTTCGTATAAAACCTAAACAAAAAAGTCAAATAATGTATTTCTACTTTAAAGTGCTACTACGATGAGAATTTCTTGTTCTGTTTTCAACTTTTTTAAACTTCAAACTGTTCAATAGATACCATATTACCGTATTTACCCGCGTATAGGCCGCACCCCAAACTTGTGACCTAATCTTGGGGAAAAAAATAATTTCTTAAGTATACAAGAAGAAGAATCGAGTTTCGAGTCGACAAACTAATGAGCTTGTCGCTTGAGTGATCTAGCGAGAAATGAATCGGACAAACGGACCGAACTTGATCGCGAGCGTTATTGTTTACAGATCCAACAAGTGTGTCGAAAAATGAGGTGCAAGCGTCGCCGTTTTGTGCGATCAAATAATGACAAATGATACACATGCGTTTAGAATTTGCTGCTCCTTTTCTCATAGGGTAAATTATCCACTTTGAGTTTTTAATGTTACGGAAATTGTTGCGATAATTCTCAAAACGGCTATTTGACAAAATGCTCCAATGTAAAGTCGCTCTAAAAAACTCAAGCTTTTGCCCGTTGTTGAGTAAAACAGGCTTTTCACGGGCTCAGCGTAGTGACAAGCTTTGTATAAGCAATGCTAAATTTCCGATTGTTTAAGAATTTACAGGTGAAACAGGAAGGCAAAACGTCTGTTGAGAGTGAGAGTTGTATCAACAGCATTGCGTTACGCATTGTGTATTGAAGGTTTCAAATTTGGCTTTTGACATATGCAAATTAACATGCTAGGGTAAAAATAAATCCGCACCTCTAATTTATCGCTGAAGAAATGGCAATGTGTATTAAACTTCGAAACTGTGATATTTTATATCAGTTTCATTTATGACTTTTTCTTTTTGTGACGGTTCAGTGTATTTTTCGTGTAGCTCGCCAAATAAACAAACGCAGTTTCACGTGAACGGCATCGAAAGGGCTTCGTGGCTTGACATGCAAACTTCCTTGGACTTCATCCAATAACATACATATTCGGAAACTAGATACACTCATTGCAGCGGAGAGAAGCAAAATTCTTCGAAGACATGGATTAACTTGACCTCATACGATACATTCCATCAAACTGTCAAGCTTTCAGTAACTTTGTTGACTCTGTGTGTGTCGGGAAATTTTGCATATTAATGAGCTCAGAACTCTTGTACCCGCGTATAAGCCGCACCCCAAATTTGGAACGTTTTTTCCTTGAAAAAAGTGCGGCCTATACGCGGGTAAATACGGTATATGAACTGTGATTAATTAGATCGATATATGCTTACACGGTCCAGGAATATATGTCCGAAAACTGCGTTAAACACTTCCGCCATTACTCAGTTCGCAAAAGAGAAGCCCGCGAATTTCATGGAAGCAGTCTTATCTCCAACCACTTGAGTTTTGCTCATGACGTAGGTCTCAACCATTGCCACGACAAAGGCCGAAGAAGAGTATAATGAAGAGTCGCAAATAGAGAGCCAAACATTGAATTATATGGATGTGTTTTCCGTCGAATTTGTCGTCCAGTTCTTTTGAGAGCGATTAAGAACAAAGTTTTTTTGATGAAGTCGGTGAACTCGCAGAGGTCGCGCCATACGACCACAGTTTAGAGCCTCTTGCCACCGAAGAGGAAGCCGTCTCCAATGCAAAAATGGATCAAGAAGCCGAACAAATATCCCAGATAATGCAGCAAATTTAACTGTTTCACATGTCTGTCGTGTTGGGGTCGGTCAGCTGTTTCTTACTCTTGCTTTTATTTCTTGCCGATATGGGTTGAGTTTGTTGTTATGTTCACAGATTTGTTGCAGTATCCTGAATTGTAGTGAGAAAGATTTTACACCTAAAAATTATAAATCCTATAATAATCAGCTCTCCCTTCTAAAAGAAAAGCCTACATAACGCTACATGAAACTTTTTCTTATATTCTTATATATAGAGAGCCCTGAGCCTAACATACATTCAGAATTTCATACACGAGACAAAAGGTCAAGGAAAATAAATATTCACGTAAACAAAGTGACGTCACAAATCGCCCGTGTAACTGTGCAAACACGGTAATCTTACTACCTAGTAAACAAGCAAATGGGAGTTAATAGAGATAAACTCTGATTTACCATCAGAAGTCTAGGTATAAACTGTGGAATACGCTGTCACATCGAAAGCGTTACTGAGAGAACTGGCTAACCCGAACGCGGTGAAAGGCTCAAGAAATTATAGCTAATTATGTAAGACTTTGGGAGCTCGCTACGCCGTACGCCAAGAGAAATTTAATTGAAGTATAAAAGAGATATTAGGAGCTGGCTACGCGGTACGCGGAGAGAGATAAATTGAAATTTACGACGGATGGAGCTGGCTACACAGTAAAAAGAACAAGCAATACACAGTAAGATTTGTTATGCTCAATTAAGCTCGGTTGTTGATATTTTCACTTTATATGTGGCCGAGTAATTCAAAGAAATTTCGCGTAATATTTTCGTTTATAGAACGAGGAATACATGGTGATGTTCTGTTATGGTCCACTAGTATATAGGAACTTCAAATTTTTTCTTTTAGTGGAGGGTTAAGTGGGGAACGTTTATAGTACGCGGAATACACGGTAACGTTTATCTAATTTCTGCTTACCGCGTACCACGTAGCCATGTTGAATAACAATAATTTCTGCGTATCGTGGAGCCGGCTTGGCAGCGACACAGAAAATAGTTCATGTGAAGGGGCACACACTATGCAGGTAAGCCGAAATCTGTTGGGGCTTATACATTTGTACATGCACAAGACAGCCGAGCGAAGTATCTCTTAGGTATGTGAGGAAATATGTATCTTACTGTACATGTGATGTTAGCACAAACGGCAAATAAATATTCGCCTACCATTCGACGAGGCCGCTCAGATATGATTGATGTTTTTTTCTTCCTGACGGCTGGAACTGATCCTGGTTTTAAATATTTCCTTGTACCTTTCTCGTAAAATGCTTGAATAAAACATTCAGCTGTAAAATGCACAGAGCAAACAGCTGGGTGTCCAACAGGATTGAAGTCCTTCCAGTGCATGCAAAGGAAGCTTTTCCACTTAAAATAAACGTAACCACTCGTCAGTGAACTGTGAATGGAAATTTCCAATCCACTGATGCTTTCTTTGCCGTAATCTTCAACAACAGATCGTCGACCACATATACTGCAGCTCAAAATCGAGGAAATGATCTTGCAAACCCTCACACGTCTCCAAATGCATAACAAAGTAGCCACGTTTGTTCTGTTGTCGTCATTTTTGAATTGAGTAATGGCGGCAAGCCGAATTAGAAAATCACAGCTAAAATAATCAGACTTCCCGTACGAATTTCGACTGAGAATGTTGCACGGTGAGTAATATCTACTTATATTTTCGAAATATGGAGAGAACAAAAAATTCATATTTCTGAACATACTTAAGCACTTTAAGCAAGTATCTCTGGGGGTGATTGACCGAACGTTTCTGACGCCACAACAGAATAGATGATTGTTAATCTAAAAAACTCACTCAGGTATAATTCAGTCTTCAATTATCAAACTAGAAGTATCTTATGATAATATTTTTTATCAAACTAAAACTGTGTTAAAATAAAGCGCTTATTTTGTTTTCTTAAACACGCCACTTTACTCTTTGTTGTGGATTGGTTTTTGAATACAAATGTGGTCTCATCATATTTACATAAGTTCGTTTACTGATGTTTTTTTATTTATCAGCATTGACCTAAGTTGGCAGGACTGTCCTAGGGTACTTTCTTTTTCAAAAACGGTGTCTGGTGGAAAATCTAACTACAGCCCATTTAGTTTCTCACTGGGGCCTATCTGTGAGCATAATATGAACGAAATTGATTTTTCCCCTTGTGCCACCAAAAGTCGATTTTGGTCGATATTTGAGGAAAAGGGCTCTTAACACGTCTGAAAGCCCAATCATTCAGAGCCCCCTCTGCCAACGGCTGAGCCCGTGCTGTTTGCTTTAAGTCATGGCCAACATCCTCAGCAAGCAATCCAAGATCCTTGACCTTCTTTAAAACAAAATCAGCTTCTATCAAGTACCTGTCTCCCTGCACTTTGCGCAATCAACCCATTTTTCAAATTTCTGATGGATCTAAGGATGCATCCCATTCACACCCAACCTATACAAAGTACGGCACATCCAATAACAGCCTTGCCAGTACTACCACCTCCTTAACAAAAACCTCTCTTGTAGAGAGGGCATTCCTGAAAATGATCACGACAATCCTGATACAGATAGTGGAATGGACATTGACATCAACCTCTCTCAATTTCAGATTTCAAAGGTAATTTTAGTTTTGCTTCCAAATTAGATTTTTTTTACGTTGCCGCTCAATACTTGAAAAGCTAATATGTCAAGATTGACTTGAGGCTTTGTGATATTTCATTTATCTTTTATAATAAGAATGAAGGAAGCCTGCACAAAGATTGAAACAAAAAGGTGATTGAAACAGAGAGGTGGGGATAATTACTATTATATTTTATTGAAGCAATAGTTATGTGAACAAAATAGAATGTTTTGAGAGTTTTCTTCTGACCAAATTATATAATACTAGTGCTCCTATGGATGCTTGCATAAGAACTTTCAGTATTTGAACTATTTCTATTTCTTGTTCAACTCTACGAGAAAGTTGACTTAGTGCTGCACTGCACTAAGCTCTTAATGTCAGTTGTTAAATACAAGTGAATCTCATGTTCTGAATGTTATCCTTACATAAACATAACTTCTTGTTATGGGTCAAGCTGAATGATTCCAGCCCAATATATATGACTTTTCACTATAATTATTTCATTCAATTAGCATAACTGTTAAACCTGCCGATACTTCAATTTCCTTTTAGGCAACACTACTACACAGGAGCAGGACATAAGGAAAAATGTTTTTTCAAAAGTCATAATTAGCCATTCATATGGCGAGATTTTGGTCGATGGTCACGCCTCCTTGGTGCTTTTTGTCAAGGTCTTGAATATGCTGTGGCAATTTTGCTTCTATGGGCAGTTGGGAGGAAGTAAATGGCATGTAGCTGGATTTGAATGGAATGCAACAATTTGAGTGTTCTAGATCTTCTTAAAAGGATGAAAACATATCTAAACTTTCTGAGAAAGGGCCCGCTATAAAAAGGAGCTTAAAACATTTAAATCAACTTTCTGGCTAAATCACAGTCATCTGGATGGTCGGATTATGGAGGTTCACAAATCAGGTTGTATCACTAGCAAATTTCAACTGACTGTATTCTGTTATTTCCTTATTTATTAGGGTGCTCTGCCATAGTTCACACTGACCGAGGAATTTCTAATCTCTGCTTCAACTGAACCAGAAATTGAAGATGGAAGATTATCCAAAGTTCTAAACAAGCACAGCTTAAGGGGTCATCAACGGGGTGACAGCCTGAATGAATCCACACTACGGGCCTTATCATTGGCTCACTGGAGTTTCAACAAATTGAAGGGCGAACTTCTCGAATGATCGAGATTCTTTTTGTTTATCATAAATGATTACGGCAGTGCATAGATGAAAATACTTGCACTTCACAAATATGGGGAATATCGATATTGTCCTCTTTTAAATGGGCTAACCTCTAACATGGTCCAATTACCAGCTCACCGACAAAAATTGCATCCAGCAAGAAAAGGTCGGTAACTGTATCAAATATTGGCATAGTCATAACGTACTAGTCAAAGAGTACAGTTGAAACTTCTGCAGTGAGGTATGGTGCTGACATCAACACGAAAAGCAGGCAACGTCTCTCGTGAGACTCACTGGTAATCGTTGAAGAAAAGTCAAATGGAGTGAATGTTTAATGACTGTTGGTAGAATGGATACAGATTTTGTCTGGTTTTCATAAATAGTAATTAAACAATGACCTTCACAGTTAAGATATAGTTGAGCATGTAGATGCATTCATGCCACAGTCGTAACATAGAGAAAACACATCCATGTCCTGGAAGAAAGTGTTTATTTCTAATAAAGTTTTCCCTTCAAAGTCAATCACAGGGGTGGATCCAGGATTTCACATGATTGATTTGGCCCAACTTAACTAGGGGAGTTTGGGGGCATGCTCCCCCAAGAAAATTTGAAATCTAGTGCTCTCAGAATGCAATTTTCCTGCATTCTTAGAGCACCTCAAGCCATTCAGACACATAAACAGCACCTCCTCAGGTGAAAGGCATAATTCTGTACAAAAATTCATTTCTGTGTCTCAAACAGTAGTTACACAGACAAACCAGAATAACATTAAAGTAAGCAATAGAGTTATACTGTTTTTTACTATATAAAGTAAATTTTTTTGTCTAGAAATTTGCCTTTCTGTGTCTAAGGAGTCTATAGCATGTGAATTAACATTTAGGGCTACTTGCATTGAAGATGTAGTAGATGTGCTGCCTGGATTGCTGTCTAGGATGCTTGTGGGAGTGCAAATAACTCTCCCATGGGAATCGTCTCAGTGTTAGTGGGAATGGAGGAGAAAACAAATGATATCAAGATTTATTAGTGAATATTAAGAGACATCATTCTTATGAAAATGAAGCAGCAAAACTGAAAAGTTGGAATCATACTTGCCTTTTTCAGCCTTATAGATCAGTGTATAAAATGATGTGGTCCAATGAGTTCATACTGAGAGAATATGTAAAAACCATATAAGCTTATTGAACACCCAGTGTCAGTGGAAACATAACTCAGAAAACTATTGAAGAATGGGTTTTTGTCCAGATATTAGTATTGATGCAATTGTACCAGCTATGTATCTGTACTGTTCTCCATCAGTTTAAGGATTACATTAATCCTGATGGAACATAACTCACAAGTACTCTAGAAACACTAGTGACTGCCTGGTACAAAATTATTCATTTAAAATATTTTCCATTCTCATTCTTCTAGGATGTAAATTAGCAAATAAATCTATAATTTTTTCAAGGTCTAATTCCATTTCTGTATGGGCATGCATCAGTGCTTATCCATTCAGTCTATCCTGGAGCATTGTATTTCTCAAATAAGTCTTGAGATTTCGGAGGATTGAGATGGACCTTTCACAAGATGCCGATGAAATAGGAATGGTTATCAGGAGTTGAAGTATAGTATATATATTCACATAAGCATCCTTGTCAATTTGTTCTAGGGCGGCATCTATACTGTCAGGGATGTCTTCTCTTCTATCCTTTTTCCCCTTTCACATTCTTTCCCACAACAAAAGCTCTGCTGGTAAACCTGCATAATTAGGGATATCTTGTCTGTAATGGTTACAAAATTCCCTAACATTATCCTTCCAAATAGGGTCAGTAGCCAACAAAATAGAAGGAATCACTGAAAATCCTTTGCAGCACACAAAAACATCACCTTCAAATCTGCTGTCCAGTTGCACGAGAGCATGGTTAAGGAAGTCTGTTGTCAGATTGATCTTGTAATAGTCCTCAGGGGTTGGGGCTGGTGCATTGTTTCTGTGAACTTGCCTCTGAACAAGGGGAGGGGGGAATTCAGATATCCCAGAATCTTTCGCTTCGAACTATATTATCAACTGGCCTAGGTCACATGATCTCATCATTTCAACATGGACGCGTTTGAAGAACAAGACTAGAAAATTCAATGTTTTACAAATCAAGCATGTTATATCTGTATTGTATCGATCCTGACTTCGTTTCTGAACTCACAGTACCTAGTTTACCTTTTCTCAAGCTGAAATGCTTGTTTGGTCATGTGAGTTTCCCTGGATTTCTATCGGAGCGACGTTTAGTTGTGTTTCCTGAATGCGAGCGTGTCATCTAGAAAGTGAGAAATATTCCCTCGCCCTGCGTTATAGAGGTTCTTTCCAGTGTTGAATTCCAGGTAAGAATTCAGAAATGTATTGATCAGTTTGGGTTCTGTCATCGAAATTTTTGGTAGTTTATAAAGTGCGTTATTTTGATCGAAGTTCGTGCGAATTGCAGATTCACCCAGATGAAGTGGACGAGGACGAAGAAGTGTTGATGATTTGGGATTTTAACGTGGGAAAAGTCAATATATCTTTGACTGCCTCGCAGTGCTCTGTCAAAGCCAGTGTCCCATGCACTGTTAACTCAATGGCCTCTATGCCTTACCTGGATCCGAGGAGCATTAACTGCAATTGCTCGAATTATCAAGGAATGATTTTGCTGTCTTCGTGCTCCGCGGCAGCTACAGCAACTGCTTCGAAATTACAAAACCTATTGTTATGTGACGAAGAAAATGGCTCAGAAGAAAATGAACACGAAGACGAAGAAGAACAAGCAGCAGATCTTGATTTGGACCATGATTTCTCTGAAACCGTTGCAATTGAAGACAGCGACATTGGTAAATTATTCGGTCCAGATAACACAACTACTGGAGAAGAATTTTATACAGAGACATTTACTTTGAAAGGGAGTTCGTACCACGAACATTTTCAAACTGCCCTCAAACTTTGTAAACTGAAAATGATTAATAAGGAGCCAGTTCCCATTCAACTAAGTTTCGAACCCATCAACAGGAGGGATGAAAATGCAATTCTGGTGCATGCTTGCCACGAAGGTACTCGGAAACCACTGGGCTATGTTCCTGGCGTGAAAATTGCCAAAGTCACTGAGGCCATCAAGAACAAAGAAATAACCAAGATGGCAGTTAGCTCCATCAGATATAAAGGAGGATAAATCAGGGCCCCCGCGATGTTTTGCGCTCAAATTTCACACGTGGTGGAGCTTCGATCTCGGAAAACTCGTGAAAAGCAGCTTTTTTCGATTGCGGTTTTTAGACGGATCATTGTGCCTCAAGGTTAGTTTTTTGTTTCATTTGAATCGTTATGGTTTATTGCGTGTACCCAGAGTGCTTCTGGTTCTAATATTCGCCTTTTTGTCCTCGTTTCAGTTAAATTATTCAGACGCCATTACAATTGAAAATGGAGTATGGTTGAGTGAGCCCAAACAATTTCGTGGTAAGTGAGCTTTGTTCGACCTTCTTTTCGCCAGTTGACTTAAGAAATTTCAAGATAAGACAATGTTGTACTTAAATCCACTTTGGAACCTTGAGGAACCTCGCGATTTCAATGTTTTTTTTCGTTGCAAAGTTTGCTATTTTTTGCCTGTTGCCGCCATCACAAGAGATTGCGAGGTGCGAATATGTGCGGGAAACCGCAAAATCGTCTTCGTTTTATTTTGATCACTCGCTTAATTTCGTGCGATCGTATTCGCAGTTTCTTCGGCTCCTATTTTTATTTTTATTCTGTTTTCTTGTTATAGATTAGAATAAAGATGGACGGTTCGGAGAAACGTTTATATGTTGTGACCAGCACTACGCCAAATAAACCAAGTGAAAAGAGGACTCGTGAGCAAGAACAGCCAGCTGAACAGCCCAATTACAAGAAAGACCTGCACGTAGAACTTTGGCTTTTCGAGAGAAAGGAAGTCCTTCGCAAAAGGTACTTGCGCTATTTACAATAAAAGTTGGATTTGAAAATAACTTAAGGTAACATACGTGTATATTTTATGTTAAAGGCAGGTCATCGACGTCTACAACAAGCTAGGCTTGTCAGACCACTAAGAAGTCCGAAGCAGCGAATTTCTCCGGAAAAGCGAAAACCAGTGGCTGTACCCTGGAGTAAGAGGGAAGAGGTCGCGTTGGTCCAATTCATAACATTATTCAGCGAGCTGAAGAGTGGTGAATGGCCTACATTTGGTGCCCAGCACGAGTACTGGAACAAAGCTGCTGACTTTGTACAAGAAACTGTGGGATCAGCACACAAGAGAACTAGTAAGACAATGTTTCCATCTCTTTGAAACGAAAAAAAAATAAACCTTTAATTTTGGAATGTATGGTATTAATTTGCTTATTTTTAATTTAATAGTAAAATTCACTCTTATCATGCTATGTGCATTTCATAAGTGATTTCCCTTATTTTAATAGCTACACCTGTACTAGTTTTCTTGTAATTGTGACTGATAAAAAATAATAATACAATAATTGCAATGATATGGAGCTTAAAGATCCCTAATACATGAAAATTCATGCTTATGTATGTGCATGCCAAATTACATAACTTTGATTAAATTATATACCTGTAGCACTAGCAGGTGTGTATTTCTAAGAGCCAGTGCCCTCCCTCTTTTGCCCTCACACCTCACACTAAATATTAAATATTAATTTTTACTCTTTTCCAGAATCCAGTATCCGTCGTCATGTGTTGATTGACTTAAAAAAGAAATTCAAAACACTGGATGATGCAGAAGCAGCACTTGGGATAACTGTAGAAATGATAATCGATGGTTCGCCCAATATCCCATCTGGAACAAGCCCCAATAGAGATGACCTCGACCTGTCACCGTCCTTAGCTGGGAAATTAAATTGTTTGAGTCAAAAGCAGCTGAGGGATCTAATCATTGAGGGCCTGTCACTGCTTGGCACCAATTTTAACCTGGCAGATCTGCTAATCAAGTTTCTTGGTAAAGAGACTGTAAATGCTTTGACCATAGTGGAACAGCTATATTTTTGGCTAGCTCAAAAAATGGGAATTCCATCATCAGTGCTTGGTTTTGTTGAGCTGTCGATTTCAGCCATGCAGAGACTGCAGACCAACAACAAGGTCAACCTTATCCTGAAGTTTTGTCAGTGCCTGGCTATTGAAAGGCCAGATAAGTCTGGACCCCTCATGCCAATCCATAGAATGCCATTTGGATTAATTCACTATTGCATTGAATTCTTCACTTGCACCAATGTCATGCAGGTAATAATATGTTACAATTTTTAAAAAAAATTGAAAATTGTTGCCATCTTTTGCCTTCTTTGGGCATTCTATTGTATAACAATAAACAAATTCCACTGACACTTGTTTCATGGCTGTTTTTTTTAAGAGAATAATTTTCATGTTTTATTTCTTATTTTTTGGCATTTTTTTCATATTTTATTAGTAACATTTTTAATATTGAATTAATTTTATAGTTTTCTTTTATGAGTAAGAGTAAAGCTTTCATCTCAAGTATAATATATTTTGCTTTGCTTTTCTATGAGATACGGTCAACATTTTTTTCTAAAGTTAATTGAGATGTGCCTTTGCTGACTTGGAGCATTGTACATACATACATACATACATACATACATACATACATACATACATACATACATACATACATACATACATACATACATACATACATACATTACATACATTACATACATTACATACATTACATACATTACATACATACATTACACACACACACACACACACACACACACACACACACACACACACACACACACACACACACACACACACACACACATACATAAAGCCAGGTTTCTATCTTTCATTGTAGATCAAAGAGCCTGAAGATTTCAGACTGTGGCACGAGACAATGCTAACTGAATTTCCTGAACGGTTTCAAAGATTGCTGGCTGGCCCTATGTGGAGTGGCTTGGATCCACAAGATCAGAAGGATCCTGTGAAGGTAGAACACATCTTTCAATTGTGATGTCTTTTCCAGATTACATTTCAATGTGCATTTTCTACTCCTACTACTTCTACTAGCCAGTAGACATAGCAAGTTGGTTTGTTAACCAATAAAGCAAAGCACATGTGAAGATATGATGTTTTCGCGTGAAATATTTCCTAGTATTTGATTAATGTTTATGTAATAAGAATCTTGTATTTTCTTTGATACAGGCACGAGTGAATGTGCCCTGCACCAGCAAGGCAACTCAGCAAAGAAGAAACAAAAAGTCCTTGTTCACTTCCAGTACAGATGCCCAGGTTAGTACTTCTTGTTATTAATCAGCAATTTTTACTGTCAACCCAGTAAGCCAAAATATTTACACAGAAATTCCCCCAAAAACTATTCATGCATTTTTTTGTAAATAGTATTGGTATGGTTCAATTTCTATTTCCTGATCATTCTGAAAACTGACATGTCATTTTTCAATCCTATGATAAATTATGGTTAGACATGGAACCTAATGAAATGGCATTGTTACTTATAATAAATCGGTGACAGATATAACAGAACTTCTGAGCACTCCACTGTTTGACTTTGATTTACTTTAGTTGTTTTGATTTGTTTTAAATCACATTTTTTGTGTTTTCCTTGACATTTAAAAACTTTTCTCTTATGTATGTATTTATACATTTTGTAGGTTGCCGCATTTGACGAGTTAAAAGCAGTTAATCCAACTGGACGGTACTGGCTCAAGTTAGATGCCACTGACCTTAAAGAAGAGATTATGGAGTCAATGAAAGGTGTTTGGAATGGGGATGAAGATTTGGGCAGTGGAAAAATAGGGGAATTGAGAGGGGTGTATGATGGCAGAGTTAATCTGGTGGCTGGCTTGTCTAGCTGTGGGACGTGTGCTGACCTTGAGCTGGGATTAAGATCATGGCTGGATCAGTTAAACGAGGATGTCGTGTTTCTAGATGACGGATTTAAGGAAGCTGTGGCTGAGTACCAGAAAAAGTACAACAATCCATCCACTGGAGAAGAGTCCCTGAAAAATTCTAACTGGAATGTTGTAGAATTTCAGACTCTCCTTCAGCAGGCCCAGCTGATGGAACAAGCATATGAAACGGAGCAGTTAAATCTTGGTCCTGCCCCAGTCTGTGCAGATGTATTTAGACGTGTCAAGGGATCTCTGCGAGCAATGGCCACTCAAGCAAAAAGCTACCTTCGCAACTTGTTCAAGAAGATGCGAACAGCTGCAACCCATGTGTTAGTGTTGATGCTCTCGGATGAAAGAAGGCAGAAAAAACCATATGCCTTGCCAGTGAGGTATATACCATACTGCAGCTTACGGGATCATGTCCGTGATTTCACCAAAGATGTCAAACAGCATATGACAGAGAGAGGAATGACTGTTGTAGGTAAGAGATGTCTTACTTAAAAAAGCAATTAATTACATCAGCTTCCTTGCCAGACTGAGCATAATAGGAAAGGGAACATTTTTTGATAAAAGAAATTAAATCCCCTCCATATTCCATGGGAACTATTTAAAGTCAGGCCTTATTAAAATTCAGGCCTATTATGCATGCATGATAACTTTTGTTATTGTGGAGATTTTAATAACTTGCCAGGGTTAACTATTTTCCTTGAACTGTTAATATTTTTTTCTCAAAAGGTGTCATAAGTTATTCGGTGCCATCTAACTTGTTCTTTATTTTTAATTTCAGGCACTACTACAGATGGTGAGTTTTGTTCCCTAAGGTCCCGTGGCAAAACAAGGGCAATCCATGTTTGGCAGCTTATACACGATGCAAAGGACAGTGTAAGAAGAAACAGCAAGGCTACTTTGCTCAAAATGCTTATTGCTATTGACTGTAAGTGGTTAGAATATATGAATTCCTTTTTCAAGTTACAGAGTTCAGTATATACCATTATTTTTGTCAGAAAATTACTTTACATTTCTTTATGTTCATTGCAAGGTGTTTTTATGCAGTTATGAGTGCAAATGTATATAAAGATTTCCAAATTTGCTAAAAAAAACTGTATACAGTTACTCATATTAATTTTCTCTGAAAAGTTGCAGTCCATATGACTCCTGGACTCCCACCTGGCTAAAAGCCTGGTCAGCGTGTAGTAGCTTTAATCCTTGCTTGAAAACATTCTGGACTCTGAAAAAATCAGAGTAACTTTTTAGCTGTTGTTTTTTAGTAGTAACCTTTATGGGTAATTTACAGTGAAATTTGTTATTTTCCTTTTCATTAGTTGCACCAGATGGAAGTCCCATTGTCGAACAGCCAAATAGTGATATTCCAGCATCCCTAATTCTGGAGCTTCATCGCTTGCGGGCCTGTGGGTTATGCACCTATCAATGTTAAGCCCGAGGGGGGGGGTCGTGCTGACCACGGGATTTTGATCGTGAGTGCTGTCCCCAGGGTAGGGATTTTGATCGTACGTGATGCCCCCAGTGTAGGGATTTTGATCGTATGTCATCCCCAGGGTGGGGAAATTTGACATGGTCGCCATCTTGCCTTTTCGCCGTCTTGGAAAATACCCAGAAGGCATTTGGACATTTGGATGTGTCACGAGAAATTAGCATATAGCCAATGCGCATGCGAGTATGTAGTTTTACGGACCTCGTGCTTTGGTGTGTGCCGTTGCTCGAGTTTCATGTTGTTGTAGTTTCGCTTAAGTAGAAACGAATTTGAAGATTAAAGTTGTGTTTATTACCTTGACATGGTGGCAGCGGTAAAAACAACAGCTAAACGATGTTGAAGCTTGATCCACCGGAAAAGCTCGACTTTTCAAAGCCGCAAGAGTGGCCAAACTGGAAGCAGCGTTTCGATCGCTTCAGATGTGCGACGAAGTTGAACAAAGAAACCGAGGAGCTTCAAATCAATGCTCTGATCTACACAATGGGCAAGGAGGCTGAACATATATTTAATGCATTTACGTTCGAAGAAGGCGATGAGAAGAAGTACAACGTGGTGGTAAACAAATGCGAGGAACATTTCGTGCCGAAGCGAAATACTATTCATGAGCGAGCATGTTTTCATCGGCGAGTACAGAAGGATGGAGAAACTGTCGAAGCCTTTATTCGAAACCTCTACGAATTAGCAGAACATTGCGAATTTGGTCTACAGAGGGACGAACAAATTCGAGACAGGATAGTGATTGGAATTTTGGACAAATCACTCTCGCAAAAGCTGCAGATGAAATCCGATTTGAACCTTGACACGGCTATACAAATGGCGCGTCAAACAGAGCAGGTGAAAGTTCAAGTCGCAGGCCAAGTAGACGACAAACACCTTGGAGAAGTAAATCGAAAGAATCGGAGGCCGAATGCAAATAGAAGACAAGGTCCTACTCAGCGTGGCAAGAATTTTCGACGACCTGGCGTTCCTTCGCTTCAGCCATGTTCTAGATGTAACCGTGCTCATAGGCCTGACGAGACATGCCCGGCGATGGGAGCCAAATGTTCTAAATGCAAGAAAAAGGGACACTTCGCTGTAGTTTGCCGTACGGTGGTGGGAGAAGTAACACGTGCTCCCGACCAAACCAGCCAACACTTCTTTCTTGGAGCTATTCAATCGGGTGACAATGCCGAAGAACCGTGGAGTGTCATGTTACACATCAAGAAGAAGCCTGTGCAGTTCAAAATTGACACTGGAGCTGATATCTCCGTGATGTCAGAATCAACATATCAAGCTCTTCCACAGTGCCCTCAGCTGCAAACTTCGAATGCGGTCTTATCTAGCCCAGGAGGAAAGCTTAACTGTAAAGGCCTGTTCACTGCCAACATCACTTTAAAAGAAAACACCTACAGTGAAGATATGTACATAATTGAAGGTCCATGTGTGAACAACCTTCTTAGTCGACAAGCAGCATGTCGCATGGGTTTAGTCCAACGTGTCAATGAAACAACCGCAGATGTCTACGGAGACATTGGCCTCATGGACTGTGATGTAGCAAAAATTGAACTATCAGTTGATGCACAGCCCTATTGTATTAATGCGGCAAGGAAAATTCCCTTTCCACTTCTTCCCAAAGTAAAAGAGGAACTTACACGTATGCTTGAAGCTGGAATTATTGAAGAAGTCACAGAACCAACCGATTGGTGTGCTCCTATGGTTCCAGTTGTGAAACCCAATGGAAAAATCAGAATCTGTGTTGACCTGAGGAAACTAAATGAAGCTGTGAAGCGAGAGAGATACATTCTCCCTACCTTGGAAGATGTAGCACCAAAACTAGCTGGTGCAAAAGTATTCTCTAAATTGGATGCATCAAGTGGTTATTGGCAGATACCCTTGCACCCTGACAGCACAAAGCTCACAACGTTCATCACTCCAATGGGTCGCTTCTGTTTACGCCGCCTGCCATTCGGGATAACCTCAGCACCCGAAATATTTCAGCACAGAATGACAAGTCTACTTAAAGCCCAAGAAGGCACAGCAGCTATCCAAGACGATATCATAGTCTATGGGAGAAGTGTAGCAGAACATGACAAGAGACTGCAGGAAGTATTCGAGATCATTGCCAAGTCGGGATTGAAGCTCAATGAAAAGAAATGTGAAATCCGCAAGCCCAAAATCTGCTACTTTGGAAGTGTTATCAGCGAGCAAGGAGTCAGCCCAGATCCAGAGAAAGTACGAGCAATTCAGGAACTTCCGCCACCACAGAACGTATCCCAATTGCAACAAGTACTGGGCATGATCAATTACCTTGGCAGGTTCCTTCCAAACTTATCAACAGTGATAAGTCCTATGAGTGAGTTACTGAAATTAGATACTGCATGGACTTGGTCCCATAGGCAGCAACAAGCCTTTGAGAAAGTAAAGGCCATGGTGACCACTACACCAGTATTAGCCTTCTATGATGTCAACAAACCAACTGTAGTCAGTGCAGATGCCAGCAGCTATGGCCTGGGTGGTGTCCTTCTTCAGAAACATGGCGATCAACTACGCCCTGTAGCATTTGCCTCACGCACCATGACAGATGCAGAAAAGAGATATGCACAGATTGAGAAGGAGTGCTTGGCATCAGTATGGGCCTGTGAAAAGTTCTCGCGTTATCTTTGTGGTCTGGAGTCGTTCAGGCTGTTGACAGATCACAAGCCACTAGTACCCCTGTTCAACCGCCAAGACCTGGATAAAGTACCTTTACGATGCCAACGTCTTCTCATGCGAATGATGAGATTCAAATCTAAAGCAGAACATGTGCCAGGAAAGGAACTTGTAGTTGCTGATACCCTGTCCAGAAATCCGCTTGTAAATGTCACAGAGGCATCAGACTCGGAAGAGGATGTCAAAGCTTATGTCGATGCAGCCATGATGTCACAACCAGCGTCACTTGAGAAACTTGAGCAGATCAAGCAAGCTACACTGTCTGACCCACAACTCAGTCTTGTACTGAATTACACAATTAATGGATGGCCAAAGTATGCAAAGGATGTCCCAGAACAGATTCGTCAGTACTACACAGTTCGTGGTGACTTGTCTGTAGTAAATGGCAAAGTCATCTATTGCAACCGAATTGTTGTACCTTCAGCTCTACGATCAGAAGTCTTGGACCGTATCCATGATGGTCATCAGGGTGTGACTAAGTCCCGTGAAAGAGCCAACATGGCTGTATGGTGGCCAGGCATTAGCCGTGACATTCAAAACAAAGTGTCCACATGCGAATTCTGCCAAAAGAATCTACCCAACCAGAGGAAAGAGCCGTTAGTCACTACACCTCTCCCTGAAAGAGTATGGAAGAAGATTGCTGCAGATCTCTGTGAACATGAAGGAAAACAGTTTCTAGTCGTTATTGACTATTACTCAAGATTTCCCGAAATTGCCTATATGTCCAGTACCACAAGTGATCACGTGATCAACAAACTGAAAGACTTTTTTGCCCGATGGGGAATACCTGAGGAAATTGTGAGTGACAATGGGCCACAATTTTCTTCTGAACTGTTCCACAAATTCAGCCAAGAGTATGACTTCAAACATACCACATCAAGCCCACATCACCCGCAAGCAAATGGTGAAGCCGAAAGTGGTGTCCGTATCGCCAAGAAGATCCTCAAGCAGAGTGATCCATTTGTTGCTTTGATGAGCTATAGAGCTACACCCCACACAGCCACTGGTGTAAGCCCTAGTCAGCTAATGATGGGAAGAGAAATCCGGACTCTCCTTCCTACATTGGAGTCTAACCTGAAGCCAATCTCAGTAAGTTACGAGGCCATTGCTGAAAGAGACGAGAAAAGCAAGACAGCTTACCGACAGTCCTTTGACAAGCGACATGGTGTGCGAACGCTGCCAGAACTGCAACCTGGAGATGCTGTCCACATGAAACTAGATCAGCAGAAGGGATGGAAAACCCCAGGTGTAGTCATCGCCAAAAGTTCTACGCCTAGATCCTATGTTATCGAAACACCCCAAAGTATTGTGCGTCGAAACAGGAGGCACCTGCGGCCGACGACAAGCCCTATTGAAATTGAGAAGTTCGCCAAACTTGAACCAGATATAGAACCGGAACAGGATCCTAGTCCTAAGTCTGTGACTCAGTGCAAAGCGCCACTAGTTACACAGCCACACCCTGATCTGAAGAGTTCTCATGGAACACTTACTAAGTCGTCTGGAGCAGAAGTCAAAACCTCGAGCGGTCGAGTTGTGAGAAAACCAATCCGCTTTCGAGAGGACTCTTGATTTGACATTTGATTTATTGATCAACATTTGATACATTAGAGACATTGACAGTTTCACACAAATGTTGTAATTGTTCAGTTTATTTCTATAAGTTAATACTTCAGTTTCATTTTTTTTCTAAAAAGCTCATAGAGGGAGATGTCACGAGAAATTAGCATATAGCCAACGCGCATGCGCGTATGTAGTTTTACGGACCTCATGCTTTGGTGTGTGCCGTTGCTCGAGTTTCATGTTGTTGTAGTTTCGCTAAAGTAGAAACGAATTTGAAGATTAAAGTTGTGTTTATTACCTTGACAGGATGAGCTTCACGTGTTCAAGCAAATATGGCTGAACGAAAGGTGAGTGATTTGTTGCTATTAATGCAAACATTGTCGTTTCTGTCGTTTTTATCAGCCCATCAGCTATCAGTGAACGAAAGGTGAGTGATTTGTTGCTATTAATGCAAACGTTGTCGTTTTTATCAGCCCATCAGTTATCTATTTTTGAAGCTTTAGAACACATAGTGTTTTGTCTGTTGGATTTTGAAGGAAATACTCGCACAGAGCCCGCTCATGAATTAAATATGTGCTTCCTACTTGGCATGATTTCACTAGATGCTCTGCCACGAGTTTGTGTCAGACATAGCGAAAGATTTGTGTTTTTTGATGTAGGACTGTTTTGTTCCAGGTTCTTGTCGAATTTGGCAATAGCCGAAAGGTTATCGCACTTATGGCGCCAGAAGAAGAAAACACTTGTTGGTCTATTATAAAGGAAACATTCGAAATTGATGGGGAGATAAACCTTCAAATATACAGTAAAGATTGGGATGAGTATATAGATCTGGAGCCAGGCAATAGAATATAAGACAGATCAAAGCTGCGTGTTATCGCAAAGGTGAGCGCCATAAGTTATATGGGGTTTGAATAAATTGCTTTTCTTGAAGAGGAGTCGAGTTTTTATATATGTATATGTTGTGGTTCAATTTTATCTTTGCTTTAATTTTTTTCAAACCAGCTGCAGTTTGATTTTTGTTTTTCATTGTCTCATGTTGATTATCATAATCTAAAACAAAGGTAACTAAAATTAAAACTGAGTTGAAAAATTTTAAACCAATGGTAAATTTAAACCACAACATATATTACCCATTTATGTTTTCAAATGACACCCACTCAAATGAAGTGTATGAATAATGTATTGTATTTTTAAAATAAAAGAACAATATTTAAAACAAAATTTATTTCCCTTTGTCAGAATTGTAGAAACCAGCCAGCTACATCTAGTACCACTTGTGCTTCTACATCCAAACGTAAGTGCAGTGTTCTTCCATGTAGTTCAAATTGTGTTAGATCTTTGCTTTAGTTTCTTGGATTTTTCCATGAAAGAAGAAAGATTCATGTAGGATTGGAAATGCTAGTATGCTTTTTGCAGTTTCCACCTCTCGGAATGCATTGAATATAATGGAACTCTAGATTTAGGCACTATAGCTTCCATTACTAGTTTAACCTGAGTCCCACTGCAGAAAAGACATGCTTGTTCACTTAAAAGCTAAGGTTTCTTTTGTCTTTTGTTACAGCCTGTTCAGAAAAGTCAGCAGCTGTAAGCAACTCAGGGCAAGTTCAGGGTACAATCACAAGTGATTTTAAAATTGGGCCTGCAGCTGAGGTATTAAAATGTGACAATTGTGCCATACATTGGGTTATAATCTCATTATAAGAGAGTATTAAAGTACAAGGTGGTTTCAGTTGACTAACAGTGTTTCTATTATTCAGGTTGAATGTGTAAAAAGTGAGGAAATTCCAAGTGCAAGGATATACACTGGTGAAAAGTTAAAGCCCTACGAAATAGCTGTAAATAGTGCTGCGGAAGGACTTGCAAGAGAAAACCCACACTTGTTGCAGTGTAGAGGTAAATCAAGTTTTTGTTGATCTTTATGATCTATGTCCAGTGTTACAAAATGTACAGTTATGAATGAATCTTATTGAATCTTTGTTTAAATATATACAGTTATTATTTTTGTACTCAAGTATGACATTAAAGAAAATGAGGCAATGTAGTGTCCCATCCAACTAAAGTGCCTTACTACATGCACTGACAATGGATCGTGTGCTGTTTTTGTACATTGCATCAAACATATTTGGTTAATTTTCCAATGGCTACTTTATAAAGTAGAGATTTTAAATCTTAGTGTTTAATATTATTCTGTTGATGATTTTTCTAGAAAATGTCTTTTTACTTATTTTAATAATAATTATTGTCTCTAGGGGAACTATTCCAGCAAGCACGAAGCAAAGTTAGAGACGAAGGATATAAGTTTAAGAAAGGATTCTCCAGATCATCACAAGGCTTATCTGGGTCATCAAGTGAAGGAAAACAAAGTGAAGATGGAAAGGCAGAGAAAAAGGAATTGAAGAGAAAAAATGTGTTAGCTGAAGAGAGAAGACAAGCAATTTCCACCAACCAAGCTTTGCTGAAATCAACAGAAGATCATATTCGTCTAAAGCAGCTAAGAATAAATAAACTGAAGACCATGAATGACTTTAAAAAGTGTGATGAGGTTAGTGCTGAATTGAGAGAGTTATTTAAAGAGAAGGGGAGGATTGAGAGCCAGTTAGCAGCTTTACAGAGAAAGGAAAGCAAATCACACTGGTACATGAAAAAAGAGTCTAAACGAGGCAAGACCAGTGGCATTAAATCTGAAGGGGACCTAAGCTCCCTCCGTACACTCCCTGAATTGTTAAAACAAAAAAGTAGTACAAGTGACAGCTCAAGTAAAGATTCCGATGAATCAGGAGATACCATAATATTGGAAGATAGTGACCCCGGATGTAAGCCACACTCTCAGAAGCAGACCTGCCACCCAGAAACATCCGGTAACCCAGGAAGCGAAAGTGAATTAGATGGCTCACAGGGTTTTCAAGTAACCCCTCTCAATCTGCATGCAAGGTGAGAGGGGATGAAGTCAGCATTTACCTTGCAGAAGAAAGGAACAAATCATTGTCAATGTATCAGACAGTAAAAGATGACATTTATGTTTCCAGTTTTAAAGGATTGTCTCTAAAGCAGTACAAAGATGTTGGAGCATTTGTTTGCAAGAAGGAACACAATCAGCCTTGCACAAACTGTGAAGGGATGTTAAAAGTTGTTGATAAAGTGTTGACATGTGGCTTTATTTCTCTGAAGTCTGCATTTATGTTGTCTAGTCCAGGTGTGTCTTACAAGGCCTCAGCAGCAAGAAAGAAACTTCTACGCATGCCCTTGGCCTGCTTAGGGGTTGGGGAACTAAAAGAAGGTTCATACTGCTTCTATCTGGTGGAAAAACAAAACACTGTTGATTATCAAATCTTTCAGACTTTGCTGACAAAGTCCTTGGACACTTCAGGTTCTCAAAAAATTCAGTTGTCCAGAGAGAAATTGAAAGGACTGCTGTACCTTGCTGAATCAGAATCCGAAAAAGAGATGCTGAAGTACATTGCAGTGAAAGCATCTGGATTGTCAAACACTAAGGCAAAGGAAGTTTATGGAATATGTGACCTTCAGAAGCGTGTAGAAAGAGTCGAGGAAGCGCTTAACCACGCAAAAGCAATTAGAGAGTCAATTGAGAAGATAGCCTGTTTGAAACATAAAGGGCTCCTTGCTTCCTTTGGTTTTGAAGTCGATACTGAAAGTGACCTGAGTGATACAGAAAGTGAAAGTGATCCAGATGAGGAAATGTCTGAAGACAAGGAGCCCTGTGTCCATAACAGCTCATTCGTTGCAACATTATTGAGTGACAGCTTAGAGCACCCCAGTACAGGACCAGATGGACAGTACCAGTCCAATGACCGTTCAAGCATGCATAAACCCCAGGAGATTCAGCTTAGTGGAAGCAATGATGAATGTTACAAGCATCAAACTGACACCAGTGAGGTCTACATGAACTCGCACCAAGTGTTAGACATTCTTAAATCATGTTCTTTTAACTGGTTTTCATTTGTGATGGCCTTAAAGTCCAAACTCCCAGATATTACTGAACATGCATTAAATCAACTGCTGCTTGATTTTGGTGGTCAACTGTCTTTCTTGAATTTAGACGAAGGTGATCTGGATCTTGCTGAGCGGTCTCATCAGGCATTTCTGCTCTCTGAAAAAAAAAAGTATCAATGACGAAGAAGGCATTGTCGTCTCAGAGTCTGAAAGTAGTGATCAAGAGATATGGAATCAAGGTATAAGCAGCGTTCTCGGAGAAAGTGGTAGAGAGATGGTCAGAAAGCGAAGAGAAGCAATCCACCGGAAAGCTGTGAGGGAGGCAAAGAGAAAAGTAATGGAGCAGCGGTTTCTGAAGAGAAAACGAAGCAAAAAGGTATCACGAATTTTAACTGAAGTGCCAGAAATTGGGAAAGAAATTGAGAACTTTGTCATGGAGTGTGGTGCAGGTGCTGACGCTTGGCGTCGAACTGGAGTGATCACTTTTGATGGAAACAGAAAGGTGCAGAAGAAGCCAACCTTCAAACGGGTAAAGGAACACCTTGAAAGGAAATTCAAGATGAAAATTTCCTATGGCACCGTTGTTCAGCTTTGTATAGCCAGGAACAGGAGAAGAAGATCTGCTTCAAGGTACAAAGGTGTTGCAAAGGTTCTGCAAAAAAGAGCCAGGAAGGGTTTCACTCTGAAGTTCAATCCCGATGAACACTGGAGTGCTGCATTTTATGCAGCTCTCAATGACCAACAGTTTCATGATGGTGAGAAAGTATTAAACCTTGGCAGAGATCACCAAGCCGCCTTTCGTTTAGACACCATGACCATCCACTAATTACACGGAATGCTTTGTGTTAAAGATCATGAGCCTGTCACCACTCGAACAGACTATGCAAGCGGCTACCCGTCGACACTCCAAGTGACAAGTTACAACTTCCCCGAAACAGAAAATGCTGCAGAACGTTGTGCAGGTGTAGTAAAGGCCCGCCCCCTGCATGAAAAGAATGCAGCACAGCATGTTGCTGATTTAGAAATGTTGTCCACTAAAGAGGTTTTGAAGCCAGTGTTTTTTAAACCTGCATCGGACGAACCCAAAGAAATCGAATTCATAAGAGTGGATGGAGGTCACGACGAGGGCCCTTCCCATTGTGAAGTGCAATATTGGTGGACAGTGCACCATCTGAAAGCACAAACTGTTGCAACTATGATTACAACAAGGAATAGTGGTGCAAGCTACAAGAACAGAGTCGAGCTGCAAAATGGATGCCTAGCTTTGGGGCATGCCAATCTCTTTGTACCATCAACTCTTAATGGAAGCTGCCTGACAGATAATGGGAAGGTAAACGAAACAAAACTGAAGGAGAATCTCTCATCTGCCATCGATGTCTATCTCAGCCATGTGGATGGAGTACCGTGTGCGACCACCGAAATCCACTTGTTCCGTGGTGCTGAAAGTGAAGCTTATCAGAATGAAAACAAGTTGGTCAAAGTGTTTCTGAAGGGATCTAAGGCGGCAAAACAAGAATTGCAAAAGAATAATCCTGAGATGTACATGAAGATTAGTGAGATTTTGGACCTTAAGCGGAGGCATTTGTGTACAGGTGCACCCACTAAGTATGTTTTCTATTTGTACTGTTGCTATGAAAAGGACTGCATACATCCATGTTGTAAACAGGGGCGTCCTGAGGTAGAACCTACTTGGTATACTGGGGGCCCACCACTCTCCTTTCTTCCACTTCCAATGGTAGACCCAGAGCGCCCATTTGCATCAAGTGATTGCTCTCAGTGTAAGGGTGTGTGTACTGGACACTATTTGAAACCAGAACAGTTGAGGAAGGCCTTTGCGAGTGGTACATACATTGCTCCCAAGCCCCCATCGGAAGTGCTGTTATCCGCAATGAAGAATTTGAAGTATGAAATACCTCATGAAAATGGTATTCTTGAACTGTCCCGAGAAGTACTTCTTTCACCCGAAGAAACACGCATGTGGTGTGAGCATTTATGCCAAGTTCATCGCAATAGAGTCAGTGGAGCGAAAAAGAAAGCAACAGCAAAAGAGAAGCCAGGAGCCAAGACCAGCCAAAAATCAAATCAAAAATGTAAATCACGGAGCATCGAGAAGGATACATGTCTTCAGTGTGGGCAGGAAGATCCCCCTGGAACTTTCCAAACAGAGGATGATGGAGACGTTGTAGACTGGATCTGCTGTGATGGTTGCAACAAATGGTGCCATGCCTTCTGCAGTGGAATGCCTGATATTTCTGAAAGTGATGATTGGCTGTGCCTTGCTTGTAGTGATAATTGGGTGTAGAGTGTATATCTGCTTCGTAAAACCAATTTATTTACTATTTGGTGATTTATTGTTTACATCGGTAGTGATCATTGCACTGGGAAACAGGCTTTTAGTCAGGTGGGAGTCCAGGAGTCCTATGGACGGCCACTTTTCAGAGAAAATTAATATGAATAACTGTATAGAGTTTTTTTTTGGCAAATTTGGGTATCATCAGATACCTTTGCACTCATAACTGCAGAAAAGCACCTTGCATGATCCTCAGGCCCTCCTATGGGGACAAAGTCAGGCCTTATGAAAATTTTGGACTCCCACTTTTTAAATCCTGGCTAAAAGCCTGCTGGGAAGTCGATACTTCTACTGAGAAACTTTCACAATTAAACAAGAAGTTCCGGACTAAAGGGGCCTGGCCAGGCCATTCTCGCGCCCATTTGTCAGTTAATCATCAAAGCGTAAACAACTGGCAAACAACCTGCATATTTTCCACAACTGTTACTGATAAAATGTGTTTCATTTTTGCTTGGAATATTCTGTTAAATGTTAGGAAGTTATTTTTCATATTTTTGTCAATATATTTTGGTTTCATGAGATTTTGAAGCATGTTCAGCTTGAAGGATGCTCGGCACCTGCCTCCTCCACAGGCTTCTCCAAGGCCAAGCAAGCGCGGATTTTGACGCGAGAGGAGGGATCAAGCGCGGATTTTGACGCGAGAGGAGGGATCACGTGTGAGCGCGGAGCGCGAGCGGGGGGACTGGAGGCGAGCGCGGAGCGCAAGCGGTGGGTGATGGTAAAATATCCCCCAGATGAGCGATCGCGAGCGACTGGGGACGAGGCAGGCTCGGCACCACAACATGCCACGACCACAAAGGTACAAATTTGCATTTCGTGCCCGGAAAGTGTGAAATGTGGGAGGTGCCATCCCTTTTGTTGGCGGAACTTCTTGTTTAATGACAAACAGCATTGTCATAACTTCCTAGAGTTTAAGAGGACGTTTCCTATTTTAAGTAAGGTATTGATCACTTACACTATAACAGTGCAATGAACAGTTAATGTTTACATAGATTTGATCGAAAGATTATTTGTCAAGCTTTAGAGTTTAATAGCACAAAGGTACACTATAAAGGTGCAATGAACAGTTCATGTTTACATCGATTTGATCCAAAGATTATTTGTCAAGCTTTAGAGTTTAATTGGACGAAGAAGGTACACTATAACAGTGAAATGAACAGTTCATGTTTACATCGATTTGATCTACAGATTATTTGTCAAGTTTTAGAGTTTAAGAGGACGAAGAAGGTACACTATAAAAGTGCAATGAATAGTTCATGTTTACATAGATTTGACCTAAAGATTATTTGTCAGGCAAGCTTTAGAGTTTAATTGGACGAAGGTACACTATAACAGTGCAATGAACAGTTCATGTTTACATCGATTTGATCTACAGATTATTTGTCAAGTTTTAGAGTTTAAGAGGACGAAGGTACACTATAACAGTGCAATGAACAGTTCATGTTTACATAGATTTGATCTAAAGATTATTTTGTCAAGTTTTAGAGTTTAAGAGGACGAAGAAGGTACACTACAACAGTGCAATGAACAGTTCATGTTTACATAGATTTGATCTAAAGATTTCTTGTCAAGCTTTAGAGTTTAAGAGGACGAAGAAGCTAGAGTTTAAGAGGACGTTTTGGTTCCAAGGAAAGTACTGATCACTTTAATACATAAACAGTGCAATGAACAGTTCATATTTACATTGATTTAATATAAAGATTATTTGTCAAGCTTTAGAGTTTAAGAGGACGAAGAAGGTATTGATCACTTTAATACATAAACAGTGCAATGAACAGTTCATATTTACATTGATTTGATATAAAGATTATTTGTCAAGCTTTAGAGTTTAAGAGGACGAAGAAGGTATTGATCACTTTAATACATAAACAGTGCAATGAACAGTTCATATTTACATTGATTTAATATAAAGATTATTTGTCAAACTTTTAAAACCTCAGCTTAAATAATTTTGCAGAGCCCTATAATGCCAGGTATAGTGAAAAAGGTCTTTTTAACAGCATACTATTCCAATCGCATTGAGCTGAATCTTTTTGCAGTAACTGACAGAGACTAGCCTTAAAAAGTTTAGCCAGAAATGACCATATGTAACTACACTTTAAATTCCACAAAATCGTTAAAAAGCTAGCTGAAAAATAAAAGAAATAAACCACTTTTTGCTGTTTTATATAAATGTTTATTGATTCTGTCTTAGTTTAATTATTACACTCCTCTTGTGTGCAACAAGGTTTGAATGACATTTGACCACCTTCACTTGCCCTGGTTCGGGATTTTGACCAATTATTTTGTCCCGGGGGTGGGGAATTTGACTTTTTTTAATGGAAAATGTCAAAATCCCCACCCCTTGCCAGACCCCCCCCCTCCTCGGGCTTAACATTGACAGGTGCATTAAGTCTTGAAGATGCCATAACCAATATCAGAGGCAGTCTGGTTCCTCCTGGATATACGCCATATTCTTTCAGAACCAACACAGAGGAATCCCTCCTAGATAAGTTGCGTTCAATTGTAGCCACCTACACTTTCCGAAAGAAGGTAGAGGAGCTTAAGGAAGAGGGGGTAGATTTTTCTACCCACCTCTATGTTCCAGAAGTGGACCCGGTCACTGGCCTTCCCCACCATGAAAGAGCAGATCATAACCACCTCCTTAAAAGAATTGGACATCATTTAAGGGAGGGTGGTTATGATGCTCTCCAGTACGAAGCTTTTGCTGATGTGCTTGCTGACCCCAAGAGTGGACTGACCCATGCTGCTTTGGTGGGAAAGCGAAAACAAAGTGTGAAGGATGCAGAGAGGCTGCTATCATACCATGTGGTCGACTCGCTCAGAAGGCATGGCCACAATACTGAGGCGGACTATGTTCGCATCATTGCACAGTGGCACGAGGCATCAGACGGGAGAGGGTTGAGCCAAATGCAGAGATGCCGCTACAATTATGAAATGCTAAATTTCATCTTAGATGAGTGGATGCCTTGGCATAGGGAGACTTATGACTTTGCCACCATTGACATAAACAGGTGCAAAATTCAATCTATTTTTTTTAATGGAACTTTGAATTAAGGAAGTGTACTTTTTTAGAAATAAATTATTTTATTTCTATTTTTTGCTTGGTATAATTTATGGTTTTCAAAACAAGTCCATGAAGTTAATGTATTTATTTTTATGCAGCTACATCTGACACAAACCTCCATGAATATAGACTTGCTATCTCTTTTAACTAGTAACTGAATTAAATCTCTCTTACTGATATCTCTTGACATCTTGAGTTATTGTTACTAATCAGAAGAAAAGCACATGGAGATGTAGCTCATTATGGTTTCCTTTGTTAATGTTCTACAGGCCTGTTGCTGGCATACGGGGATTTTCTAGGGAAACTGTTGTGGAGCTGACAACAAACATTGAAAGCCAGGAGCTGAGACAGACACAGAACAAGGAAATCGGTTATGAGGAACATCCTCGCGCAGCAGAGACCGATGACCTGGAGTCTTATTTTTGCATTGCGCACCGGGACCTTGGGCAGATTTTTACCCTAAAGCAGTTTAAAAGCTACTGGCCAAAGAGTGTGAGGTAACAGTCCTAGTAAAATGTTAGAAATGAATTTCTATTTTGTTTGAAAGAGCGTCAACTTAAAATTTATACTCATTCTGGCATGCCGTCAATATTTTATATACAGCCAACTGGAATCTGATTTTGGCCTTAAAGTACATGATTGCAGGAATATGTGTAAGCCAAGTAAAAGCAGACACTTATTGGGCTTTTTTTTCTGTAAAACATATTGGTATCATGAAATGGAAAAATTCTGTTTTCCTTTTGGAAATGGATAACTGAGATAGAGCTGAAAGAATTTTTGGCCCTTCTTTCAAGTCTTAGAACAGTTTTTAGAAGAGTAGTATATCATTTACATTAATTTTTGTGTAGTTCAGAATTGCCTAGACAACACTCCCTCCTCCATGAAATTTTGACAATCATAGTATAACTAATTCATTTTTCACCATTACAGGGAGTTCTGCAAGAGAATGGACCCCGATTTACCATTCTATTATTGGACATTAAACGAGCGCTACTCTGAGGAGGCATATCCCTCTTTTGATTTATGGCCAGACTGGAGATGCTGATGATGACCGCAATCACCCCTTACGGCTTCACGGGTTAAGACTTAATCAGAGAGAAGAGTGGTGCCATTTTTGTTGTTGGAAGAGCTTATCTCCCAGCTTGCCATCGTCAAACCATTCGCCAGTCTTTTCACAGGCCTGGAAATTACCTCCCACCACCCCCATGAATTCGTCCCTTTGTAAATGCAGCAAGTCATTTATAAAGTACTCTTTACTAAAGAAATAAAAAATGCACCCGAGTGCATTGTTGAGTTACATAAGCACACAGGAATTTTTAAGAACACGAGAGAAGTGCATAGAGAAGCAGGAGATGCAGCCGAGTGCTCTTAAAAATTCCCAAGTGCTTATTAACAATGCACGAGGAGAAAGTTTTTTAATTCTTTTATGAAATGTTAAAGAAATTGCGCGCTAAAACTTGTGATGTAAGCAGCATACATTATAACTCGATAAAGCACGCACGTCACATATGCAGCATGCTTTATGGGACTATAATGAGTTCGAATTGACCAATCACAGCACACGCAATTCATTGACCATTTTATAATTTAATTAAATAACCATAAGTGCATCAGTCAATTTGTATTTATTTAGACCAGGTAATTCGTAAAACTCAGTGAAAAATGGAAAAAATTTTGTGTGTACTTGACACATTGAAACTGGTCCATTATGAGAAGAGTTTTTTAGTAATTTACACAGTAATATGTGATGTATGCTGTGAAGATCATAACTGGGCACCAACATTTACTGAGAGAGAAGTGGAAATAAATTCAGATAGTTTTTAATCAACAGTAAAGAAACTTTATTCAAGCTTACAACAAAATCAAACACAATTACATGCAGTTCTAGGAAAACCTGGTTTTTTCCTAATGCCATAGGTAGTCCTTAAACTAAAGTACAAATTTAAAGTGATTGAAATTTGGAAAGCTTTGCAAGACTTCTTTATACATAATGTAAATACCCACAGAAATTGATGAGATAAAATGCTAAGTTGGGGTGCTGTCCTTGAAATCATTTTTGTTTGTTTTTTTAAATAATAAACCCAGGGCATTTGGTAACTGTTCTGTACACACAAAAATGCCCTAGTAATATTAATCACCCTTGTTAGATCTCCAGACCCATAATAAATGTAAAAGAACTGATTAAAGAAATGTAAAGGTCCACTTTCACCCTAGGTGCCTTGCGTGCCAAGGAAAAGTTTTCATATATGAGATTTGTACCCGGTCATTTTATGTGAGCAAAATGTTTCAAACACGTTCCTTCCTTGTTATATTGAGATAAGTAGTTAACATGCATTACGGTTAAAGTGAATTGACTGTTCACCATCAATTTTTACTAGAAGTTCTCCAGTTTAGAGTGTTTGGGAAAAGAGCTCACTTTTCGAAACAAAAACAAATGGTCGCAAGGCAAATCAGTTGAGAGTGGGCCTTTAATTTAGAAATGGGGTCTTCAATGTCAACTTTGGAATAAATTTAAAACATCTTCAATTTGAGGTTTTTTGTTCTTGGAAAAAACTGACCTCAACAGTTATTATATTTTAGACTGTCAAATAATTTTAGTTAACCAGTGCAACAGTGTGCAAAGAAGTCAGTGTCTGCTAGCAGGCTACTGGACTTAATTTTTCAGTTCAATGTTTTTTCAGCATATCTTTCAGGCTAGAAATTCCTGGTTCAAGGAATTCAGTTTCTTTGCATCCTGGCACAACATATAGAATTAACCTTAAAATCAAACTTTTGAGAGTTTCAATTTTAAAAAAACTTTTCCACTGTGCAAGATGCTTTACAGAATTTATAATTGTTAATGGTAAACCAACAAAAACAGGAAATTAAATTATTGTAAAGAAGTATTTACAAGCAAACAGATCATTGCAGTTGTCGTCCATTACAAATGGTAAGGTAACAAATTTTCCAAGTCAGCTAGTCCCTTTTCTACTAGTGAAAACTAGAAATAAAAAACAATCAAATATCCTCATTATATTTATACGAGTCCCTGTTTTTCAACCATTTGCCTTTCTTGGTAACTGTCACCGAGGCAAAGTATTTAAAGCTAGCAATTGGAACAATGTACTGATATCTGATGGAGCTACCTGCCATCTTGGTTATTTCTTTGTTCTTGATGGCCTCAGTGACTTTGGCAATTTTCACACCAGGAACATAGCCCAGTGGTTTCCAAGTACCTTCGTGGCAAGCATGCACCAGAATTGCATCCTGTTGACGGGTTCGAAACTTAGTTGAATGGGAACTGGCTCCTTATTAATCATTTTCAGTCTACAAAGTTTGAGGGCAGTTTGAAAATGTTCGTGGTACGAACTCCCTTTCAAAGTAAATGTCTCTGTATAAAATTCTTCTCCAGTAGTTGTGTTATCTGGACCGAATAATTTACCAATGTCGCTGTCTTCAATTGCAACGGTTTCAGAGAAATCATGGTCCAAATCAAGATCTGCTGCTTGTTCTTCTTCGTCTTCGTGTTCATCTTCTTCTGAGCCATTTTCTTCGTCACATAACAATAGGTTTTGTAATTTCGAAGCAGTTGCTGTAGCTGCCGCGGAGCACGAAGACAACAAAATCATTCCTTGATAATTCGAGCAATTGCAGTTAATGCTCCTCGGATCCAGGTAAGGCATAGAGGCGATTGAGTTAACAGTGCATGGGACACTGGCTTTGACAGAGCACTGTGAGGCAGTCAAAGATATATTGACTTTTCCCACGTTAAAATCCCAAATTATCAACGCTTCTTCGTCCTCGTCCACTTCATCTGGGTGAATCTGCAATTCGTACGAACTTCGATCAAAATAACGCACTTTATAAACTACCAAGAATTTCGATGACAGAACCCAAACTGATCAATACATTTCTGAATTCTTACCTGGAATTCAACACTGGAAAGAACCTCTATAACGCAGGGCGAGGGAATATTTCTCACTTTCTCGATGACACGCTCGCATTCAGGAAACACAACTAAACGTCGCTCCGATAGAAATCCAGGGAAACTCACGTGACCAAACAAGCATTTCAGCTTGAGAAAAGGTAAACTAGGTACTGTGCCTGTATCAAAGAAAATACAAGATTCTTATTACATAAACATTAATCAAATACTAGGAAATATTTCACGCGAAAACATCATATCTTCACGCGTGCTTTGCTTTATTGGTTAACAAACCAACTTGCTATGTCTACTGGCTAGTAGAAGTAGTAGGAGTAGAAAATGCACATTGAAATGTAATCTGGAAAAGACATCACAATTGAAAGATGTGTTCTACCTTCACAGGATCCTTCTGATCTTGTGGATCCAAGCCACTCCACATACGGCCAGCCAGCAATCTTTGAAACCGTTCAGGAAATTCAGTTAGCATTGTCTCGTGCACAATCCTGGGCATGCTTCAGGCTGTACTGAAACACGTCTTGCTAGGGTAACAGCTTCTTCATAGAGATATCGAGCATGGTGTCTAGTATTAAGGTCAGTTTGCATACCTGTTAAGGCTGATTTTAACAGAACAATTTCCTCTTTTGCTTTGAGAAGATCCATTGTTTTCTTTTGTAGCCTAACTGTGAGTGGTCTGGTTAAGTCTAAAATGTGTCTCACAATAACAAGAGTAACAAGAAAGGACAATGTGATTGCATTAATTAAGGTTTGTGCGTCATTTCTACTGTTTTGATTCCAGTTCCCATGGCTAGGAGCATTTCTGTTCATTGAAGTGTCTTCAAGTGTAGCCACAACTGGGTGAAGAAGTTTCACGATTTGGTCCATACCATCAATGCGCTCAATCCACCTTGTTCGACACACATTTACCAGAACAAAGTGGTTGGCAGCAGGCATCATTACTCTAATCTTGCTGATCAAATGTCGCTGTCGCTTCGGAGAATTGTCAAAAATTCTGAGAGCTTTCTTACAACATCCATCATGTTTCTAACAAGTGGTAATTGGCATGTGTCAGCAACACACAAGTTAAGCCTATGGTTCATACAGTGAACGTAGATAGCCTTGTCATGTTCAGCCCAAATAAGTGATGAAGCTCCATTCAAGCACCCAGACATATTGCCCGCACCATCATAACATTGGCCACGACAGTCATCCATAGATAGTCCTAAATCAGCTACAGCACCAATTATTAAATCTTTGATAGCTGCTCCTGTTGTTCCATCCTCACAAAGGTAGAATCTCACAAATTCTTTTCTGACTGCTTCGGTCGAGTCGAGAAATCTGATCACCACTGAAAGATTTTCTCTATTTGATATGTCAGGTGCTTTGTCAGACATAATAGAAAAATATTTGCTATCCCTGATTTCCTGTGACAAATCATTCACTATGATAGCACCCACAGTTGTAATCATCTAATTTTGAGTGGTTTTAGAAATATATGTCGCATTTCTGGGTGCAGTTTCCAGGTGATGTTGCGGTGTTTGGGCGCCGCTGTCAATTCGAAATTCTAACAGTGCCTGAAAGTTTGCAGAAAGACTGGCATTTTGTGGATCATCATCTCGTGGACCCCTGAGGGCGATGTTTTTCTGCAGAAAATTTTTGTTTTGAAAAGGGATTTCAGAATTTCGCGATTTCTTTTGATTTCCTGTTGAAGTAAGTTGTTGATCTGTTGATCAATTGGGACTGATTCTCTTGTCATACTTCTCAGAAAATTCTCCATTGCAATCATTGCAAAATTATGCATCTCACATTTCCTACTCGCGTGTTTGGTAAAACATGAAATGGCGGACGTCCAAAGTGTGAGTGGAAACTTGTACAATTTGTCTAGTTTATTCGAATTTCGCCCGCACTGGACTCCAAAAAAACACACGGTAAACAAAATGCACCATCGAGATATTTAGAGTATGCTAGCCAGGGAAATCTTTTTAGCCAGCTCCACACAAAATGACAGTTAGAATTCGAACATTCCACTGACACTGGGAATCCAAATAGCTCATCTGGTTTCCACACATTCTCTATGAACGTGAGCTTGTCCTGGTCCGAATATGAGCTGATTTCCTTGAAAACCAAGCTAATAAGTTAACGATGAACTCTAATCGGAACTCAACAAGAACAAATGAAGGGACTTCCGGGAGAGGCTTCCCTTTATATACGATTGTCAGTAGTTTCCACGCTAGTTTGTGTCCTGAATAGCCAATCACAACCAAGTTTGAGTAGTACGCAAGACAATGTGAGTGTTTCTGGCTAATCGAAGTGGGTTTTGAGTGATTTGTGACAAGATCCATATACCATCCAGTCCCACCCACTGGGTACAAACTTGCTCCAGTCGTGCCTACGAACTTTTTCACGTTGTTCTCGGAAGTATCGACAAAGGGACGAAACCGTGCGAACAGAGACTCGTCGAATTCGCTCAAGAAGGGCTGGGTTTGCTGTGTGATCGACGGAATAATGAGATGCGACGCTTTTTTCTTTGTTTTATTTCATAATAAACAATAAAACAAGGAGGATAATTGATTTCTTGAACTACAATAAAGACCCTTTGAAATAACAAACGTAGGTTTGGAAACATTTGAGTGATTTCTGGAAATCACTTGAACTACTCTGGATCCACCCCGAATCATTAACGATTTCCATAGGGCCTGGGATGAACTGTTCCCAGAACCAAGGAACTTCCACTGCCTGTGCCACTAAAGTTGGCAAAGACACCAAAAAGGAGGTGGCAATTTGTAACGTTTGTTTAAGTGCACCACGAAATACAGTCTTTGTTGAGTGGTTCCACGTTTACTCATGCTACTATTGTGCATTAAAAAGTACAAGAGTTCAAAACCTTTATGTGGCATGATGTACAACCGATACCTATAGAGGGAACTTGAGCAAGAGGAACTTGCGGATGCATGCTTTTAAGTTGTTGTGTGGTTGGGTTTTGGAATGTGTCATTCTGTCATTCATAGGTGCTGTTAAGTAGCTATTTTTCAATATGTTTATTGGAGGGAAAAGAGTGAATTAACTTGAGAAATATTTTCATTGTTAAAATTGTTGAAACCCACAGGAAATGGTGTATGGGAAGACATTAGACGTTCTTTTAATGACAGGGGAACCAGCAACAACATACATAACTTGGAGAAAAGATGGAGAAAAATTCAAAGGCCTCTGCCAAAAACGTGGAATACTAAAGAAAGTTGACCAACTTTCAACCCTTTTCAATACTGATGGTATACCAATATGTAAAAGCTCAAAAGTTGGTGTGTGGCCATTGCTTATGGTCATCAATGAACTTCCTCCTGAAGTTATGTAAGGGTAGTTAAGAAGAAATGAAATTAAGCCATATACAGTCCCACACAAAAGATAACACATGTGATGGGAAATTGCAAGAACCAAGAGATACATGAATGGCCTAGTTGTTCTGGAGAGACAAAAGATTTAATTACCACTCATTTAAGAGCACAATCCTAATGGATAATACTGGCACACAATTGATAAAGTAATTTTCTCTGTTGTGATGAGCTGTTATACAACATCAACTTGAATATCTAATTGATCAAGACATGTGTCTGATGTTAAAGCCATGAGCTAGAGATTAACATAACGTGAAAGGTGACCTTAAAAACCAGAATTAAAAAACATTATTACCCCTACAGGGAACTTACATTATCTTCGTCTCGCTTGATTTACATTAACATGAATAACATTGTCCTTCCTGTTACTTCAGATTCTTAAAGAAAACACTTGCCTGTGGGGGATGTGGCAGGCCAAGGGGAAGCCTGCTATGTATGCTTTTCAGAGGCCACTGGTGACAACCGTGAACAACATAATATCTCAAAATAGGATACGAAGTTGCAAAGGGCAAACAACAATTTATTGTTTTTATCTTATAACTAAATTAGTCTTCTTAATGTGGCCTTTGCAACTTGTTATAATGCCTTTTTCTTTGATGTAGGTTACACAATTGATATGCTCCTTCATAAAGGTGCCTTTGGATGTTCCATTTGCCACACTGAAGGTGAAGGTATGAAATCTCGAAAGGGCCACTGCCGATGTTACCCCTACGAACAGTACCAGACTGCCACAATGCAAACTGCAGACACATTCACCAAAGTACATAGATATTTTAAATACATTTTCTCATAGAACCAACAATTGTCATAAAAAAGGTTCCCGAAAAAGCAAAGGTAAGTTTCTACTTTTAAGCGAACATCAGATGGTACATGGTGTACACCATCAATAATTGAAGATTATGCTGTGGTCAGCCAAACACTTATAGACTTCATCCATGTCTACTTCCGGGGGTTGTGAATACTGTGTTAAGTCTCTGGTTGATGTCTTTACCGTACAACACAGGGAATTTTTTTTCATCGGACACAAGGTAAAAACTACACTCATACTTTTTATTTTATCATTTGTTGCTTCTATAAGATGTATTATCATTTTATGTTATTGCAACATACACTGCCATTTATATTTCTAAATGCCACTCTGAAATATCTACCAAAATATCAGGTTAAATTTGTGAGACGTTCTTGAGAATAATTGAGCGTATCGTATCACAACATTGAAAACTGGCGTTCTTTGGTTATCTTCAAGCTATGTTATTTTCAAATATTACTCTTTAACCATGTTTTAACTCTTTTTTAACCCATGTGTTCATTTTGACAGCTTGCTGAAGAGAAAGAAGTATGCCTCAGATATGAATGGAAGGTTCCGGACCAAATGTTCTTCTCAAATTTTGGAACCACAGATGTCATTGATACTGGAACTGATGACCATGATGTTCATCACTCCATAGATGTTGGACATGACAAAATTAGAGATTTTGTGCTCAAAACGCTGCTTTCAAAAGTTAATACATTGCTCTCAAGAGGAAACCATGGCCCAGATTAGGAATGTTTATGAGGTTCTCACTGATAAACGCATACCCTGTAAGAGTTGGTAGGCTGTTATTGAGTTTATAAAGAAACTGGGTTATCAAGATCTCAATAAAACATGAAATTTGCTGTAGTGACATGTTGTTGACTAGTGTATTGAAATTTGGTGTACCATTGAAAATTATTAAAGGTCAAATAAACCAAAATTTCGACATTTTTTCTTTCAATCCAATTTACTTGTGATGTGTTGATTTGGTATCAAATAAACATGTTCTGAAGTTTCAAGTCAATTGGACTTAGGTTCGCAGAGATAATGGCACGTGAAAATTGCTACTTTTTGGCCTTCATCATCGTAGAGTGGTCGGGAAAGTTGTCGGTAAATTGTCGGAAATAACACTAATGACGTCACTGTTGGCGAGCAGGGAAAATTGCGGGGATTCGAAGTGTGAGGACTTGAGCGGAAAATCATGGTGTTTTCTGCTGCTATGAGAGTAAAGTAAGTAATTTTAAGTTTCCAGAAGATCCAGAACTGCCTCAAGAATGGCTCAAAGAATGAAAGGAGGATCGTTTCAACCCACAAAACACTGATTCACTTGTCTGTGCAGACCAGTTTACACCACAGGTAACCAAGCGATTCGATCGAAAATAATCGGCGGTTTTCCATGTAAAAGACCTAAAAATCCAAATAAAGTTTGAAGAACCTTACCTGTTATGTGTTTGCTGTGTTTTTGCCGGTTTTCCGAGCTTGTGGAGATTGTTTTGAGCGGTAAGTTACAGCAGTATAAACCATCCATGTCCGCCCAAGAACGGAGCAACTTCACACGGGAATTCCAATTGCGTGTTCAGCAGTTGCACAACGTAGAAATTTAGAGGTAAGAATTTTGCATTTTGTTCAATATAACTATGACTAGCTTGTATCTTCTGATGGTTGTTAGCTCTTTCAGTTAATTTATTTGAGAATTATAAGTCATAGCAGTTACTATGCATTAACAATAACCTCGGGTTTTGGCGCATAAATTAGGCTTCAATAATTATAAACAGACGTAAATTTCGAGCTCTGAATGTAATATTTTTCACACACTAAAACATTTCACTTTTATCGCTTTCATACAGCGGCTGCAGGCCCTTCTTAAGCCTCTCACAAGCCAACAATCAAGACAACCAACAACATAAACCCAGATTTAATAAACTGGCCTAGTTTCTAAGTGTTGTGGCTTTTCACTGGCAAGCAGGTCCCAGGGGGGGCACTCTGGATTTCAAGTGACAGGGGTAATCGAAGGATTTTTTTTTGGGTGGGGGTTGAAATTTTCCATTCCGGGATGTTTTTGGGTAGGAAAATTGGCAAGTATTTTTTTGGGTGGCTTGATTTAAGTAGAGGTTTTTGGGTATTCAAAACAATCTGAAGAATTGTGGTAGTGCCTGTGTATCCTGGCCGCGTAGTTCTGCGAATATTAAGTACTGACAACCAAACTTGTTTTGCGGTTGTTTCAATTATATTTAACGATGGTGTCACATTACATTGCATCTGTTTCATAAAACCGGTTATACAATAGTCCGTAAAGTGTCCCAGGTGTATTTCACAAGGCTTCAGTTCATTCAACTGATTTCTCATCCATCGTGTTTATCACCCGGCTTTATCCTCACTGGAATTCCCTTTTGCTGTAGTGAATTCTTGATATCTTTCGCTTGTGACTTGTGGGTTAATCCTTTCTGGAAATTTTTGAGGCTCGAAAATTCGGCATGGGATTTTGGGGGGTAAATTTTTGGTCCAGGGACTTTTTGGGTTCCTTGGAGGCCCTAGGGATTTTTTTGGGTTTTGATTTTTGCCCCCATTCGATCATCCCAGTCACTTGAAATCCGGAGTACCCCCCCCCCGGGGAAGCAGGTGTTCCAGGCTGTTCCATGTCCATGATTTTTAGGGGAGGCAGAAATGACATCATATCAAGACAAACATGCCCCTATCAAGTTTATGACAGGTGTATCACTTAATATAATTATGGGTTCCACCCTTCGTACAGCTGCTATCTGAGTACTTTCAGGAGGGGGAAATGGTTGACCCATAAAAACTGAAGGAATTGATTGTTGTTTGAAACAAAAAAAAAACTTCTTCTGTGGGTGTCGCACATGTTCCTTGTCACTCCAAGAAGTACTAATACCTCTTGAAAAGTTGTTCCCGCCAGCATGAATTTCTGACATTATAGTACCTTAAAACCCTAGAAAGTAACAAAACATGCTGACAATGGTCATTTTTAATTCAAACACCTAAAGTGGTACCAAAGCATGAATTGTAATCACGGTGACCCGTTCACTACACTATGGGAGCCCCTCCCCTCTCACCTCCTAGGTTAAGTACCCCTCTGTAGTAATTGAAGAAAATACAAAGTTTAGAAACATTTGAAAGAGTAGTACTACTGTCAACCAAATATGATGTTAATATTATCTAGCAAGACTGCCAAGCTGTTAATGGACATATTCAAAGCCCTTTCAGCTTCCACTTTTACTTGGGAAGCTCTCTCTAATTTTTAAAACCAGACAAGATGGAATGGCTATTGGGATTTGTCGTCCCAGCTTCATACGTATCCAGTAAGTGTATTGCCTATAAGCAACATTACTGTATACATGTTCTGAGAACGAAAGAGGAAACAACAGACTCATAAGAAAGATACACAGATGAGTAAAAGGTAACTCATCCAGGGGTTTCAATAAAATTTGAAGTAGGCATCTGGTTTGAATAGAGTAACCGACTGTATCAACTAGGGGTTTGAAACAATCTTCCTTTAATTACTTTAATTTAGGGCAAAAAGTAGCCGACTTTTCTGAGCGAAATAGCCGACGCTTTTCGTCGGCTGTCGTGCTTATTGAAAGCACTGCTCATCAGTAAAGGGATTAAATAAATATGTCAACTACAAAAATAAATCTATATTAAATAAATAAACAGGTTAGCTAACCAGTAACAACGGTAGAAAAACAACATTAACTCGATTTCACAGCCTTAGAAATAATCAAATCACATTTGATTTGTTTAAGCTAAAATTTAACAGTTTGTTTTTGCTTTCAACTAACAATTATATTACTTATATGTTGTACTGGTACTACAACTGATTGTAAACCCAATACTTGTTAAACCATATACATCAAAGGAGTCATAAAGTGCACAAGGTTGCTAAGAACTTAACAAGGTATACTGTTTATGTAGTCATGTTCATTCATGTAATAAGGGTTTTTGTAATTGTCATTTCATTATTGTTCCTTGATCTTTTACTACTTTTACGTCACCTTTTGTCAAATATCTTAGTATTTGGCAAACAACCTCATAAGCATTGCAACATCTCATCATATATTAATGAAGGATTTTTTCTCATGAACACAATTTATAGGTGATTCATTTTCGGACCAAAATATGTAATTTTCCCTCCCCACTAGTCCCCTGGTTCCTCCCCTGCTCCCAGAGGTTTTTCTTTCTCTTTTCCCAAACAAAATTCAACCACAAAGTAGCTCTCAGTGTGCCCACTGTCAGAACATGTAATTTTCCTTACCCATCTTGAGAACCAGATGTGTAATTTTTCCCACCCATTTTCAGAACTGACAAAAGATAACTGTCACCCCGGAATCAATTTCCATTTTCAGACCTGACTTTTAAGTTAACAACCATTTTCACACCGAAAAGGCTTTAAAACCATATTCATTTGCGTTGCACCAATCTATACATGGAGTTTGTTCTCTGCCCCCCACCCCCCCCCCCCAAAAAAAAAGAGCCCAAAGCAAAATTAGGTTAATATGTACGTACTCCGGCGTCTCAATGACAGCTGGATTTAAAAAATTCTCTTCATCTGTCTCTAGGACATAGCAGATGGTATCTTATCACAGGATTTGGGAATTGCACGACAGCAAGACACTTTCTCGCCCAGCTGGCATTAGTACAAAGTTGCCAAAATTTAAATGCACCTAAATTTTGAACCTAAGATTGTATACATGCAAAACAACAAGTAACACTTCGCAATGTAGACAGATACATTCAACAAGATTCAAATACATTCAACAAGAACTGCAACCTGTTTTCAGCTATGTTCAAAATTTGAGCTGGATTTCCTGCCGCTGTTACCACGAGGATGAAAACTGTACTCACACAGGAACCATAATGGATACATGTATAAGAAGCTTTGCTTTACTCTAGTCAGTCTAGTCAGTAAGGCATAACAACGAACATCGATCATGATAAGTGTACAAGAAGGCTGCAAAGAACAACAAAAATGCCTCAAATAAAGTGGTAACGCATTTATTAACAATTATACAGCGAACTTTTGCAGTGTAATGAATAAATTAGCTTAACCGCTCACCATTAAACTTTACCAATTCCGTCGTTTACTTTCGAAGCCATTGCTGTCGGTTGAATATCATCTGAGATTTTGCAGTCCGATTCTGTGGCAATTAGCTCAAACTGGTATGGCTCTACGTTAAATGCCACAGGTTTGAGCTCCTCGGCCATTTTCAACGCAAAGAAAACGGGTGAAAACAGAGAATTTTCCAAAAAATTACATCAATACTCTTCAATACTCGCCTTTGGATTTTGAGCTTTCTTTGCTCATCAACAGTGACGTCACAGAATCAGCGTCGTTTCCATTCCTTCCATTTAAGCGCGCGGTCATTTCAGAAACGATTTCGTGAAACCTTCGGATGTCTTCGTACTTTTGGCTTTATTACTCCTTTTAAGGTCTCAGGAAGGAAAATTTCGGCCCAGTTTGGCTTTATAATGATTTCTTTTTGTGTCAAGACGTGTTTAAACGGCTAAAGCGGAATTATCAAAATTTGGGTTTATTTGACCTTTAATATAAGCTTTTCCTGATTTCCTTAACTGTTTTCTTTTTAAGAGTGATGTGATTGGGTGTCCAAATGTACATTTAAAATCACCTTTGAGTTCAAAATCCAGGTGATTCGTTTAAACCTGTAGGAGATCGAGAAGATGTAGGAAAGGCGAAAGTATTCCTATTCTCCATCAAAACCTATTCCTAGTAGACGTTTATGGCAGTAAAAAGTACGTGTTGTTGACGATGAAAGTGAAGATCTACTATCACCCAAAGTGGTTGTGTCTACGTTGCAATAAAATAACTCTTTACTGATAGGAGCGCAAAGAAGATGTATTTTATTAATGCAATGAATTTTATTTTGGAACAATCACTTATAATACAAATACAATTACAGTCACACGCTAACAGCCACAGTAAAAATAATACTAAATATTAATTTAAAAACTTACACGTAATCAAATGAAACTAAACAAAGCATGATTTACAGAATAAAAATAAATAAAGAGAGAGAGAGAGAGAAAGGGGGCATAAAAGGTAAGACGAGCACAAAAAATTCTTAATTAATTACATCGAAGGTTGTAACACAATCATACAGCAATGTTAAGATTAAGATAATAAGAAAGGGGGAGGCTGAAGGAGGCAAAGAAGGTGTATGCCAAGGGAGATGGCCAAAAAAATTTACCAGGAGTAAGAGTAGATATTGTTCCATAGTTAGACCAAAGAAAGCCTGTTATAAGGAAGGTGTACATATTCACACATTGCCAGAAAATTGAACGAAATTCATATAACCAATCTATGGTGGCCCAGCATTCTCATAGCAATATCATGCAAGAAACTGCCCAAATGATAAAAAAAATCAAGTGATTTTATTAAAAACACTTTTGAAATATCAATCAAAGTGAAATAATTTAAGACTGTTCTTTTTATTTTCAATGTAATTTAAATAAAAGCAAAAACAAAAACGAAAGCAAGTAGAAAAAATAAAAAATAACCATCAATTTAAAAAAAAAAAGAAAAAAAACATAACTGAATCAAACTAAATGAAAAAAAACGACATCTGAAATCTAAGTAGGAAAATGTGACGTGAAAAATTCTGAACATGTCAAAGTGAAAAGCGAAACGATTGTCACGTTCACGATATGGCCCAGTGTTCTCATAACAAAAACAAAGCAAAAACAAAATGATTCTCATATGTTAATATTTGGCTATAATGATCTGGCCCGGTGTTCACATAACAAAATGAAAAGTAAAAAGCGAAACGATGTTTGACTATAATGATCTGGCCCGGTGTTCTCATAACAAACCCAAAGTAAAAAGCAAAACGATTTTCGAACTTCAACAACGTGGCCCACTGTTCTCATAGCACCGCTTGCCCTGTGAATTGTGACGCATTAAAAAGTGCATGCCGGCTGCAAACCTCACAGTTTTATAGGTTACAATAGACTAACCTTTCCTGTATTTCGGAAGAAAAGAGGCTGTCATTAAACAACTTTTATCCCGCTAAATGTTATCTTGCTAAACCGACAACAGCCCAGTTTTCTCATAGCCCGAGCTACTTGCCAACAGCGGATTTACGAGAACTGCTCCGAGAGGGGACTTGGACCTGAACCTTGAAACGAGGGTGAGAGCATTTCCCGCGCTTTTTTGATCGCAGCCAATATTACCGGCAAACAAACGCTATTTTACTCTCGATTGATCTTTTTCTCTTGAAAATATGCCTCCCAAGAGACGTCAAGACGTTTGGGATGACCTTGAAGGAAAGATGCGCCAGAAAAGAACGCGAATTAACGCAGCAGCGCAGCGGGGCAAAACTGGTGCTGCACCTCACGAACTGGTCGTTCAAAGGCTGGCTGCAGAGCCTGACAACAAGCAGACCTACCGGCCAGTGCAACCGAGAGAATTCGTTTCTTTTGAATTCAGTGAGCTTACTTTGAATAACCTTAAGAAGGCCTGTGCGGCTCACTTCAATTTACCACCAAGTACATGCGACGTGTTGGTATCAAACAAAGGGCCTTCATGTACCAACATCAATCAAATACCGCATCAAAAAGACAAGGTATGAATTTTGACTAATCTCTGCAAACACCTACATCATCATTGTACATGAATATATGTTAAAATGCATTGCGACCCTTTCCTCAATCCCTGAAGGAATGGAGGGGGGGTTGGTATAACGAAGAGGCCCTTTCCCCAATCGTTGTCACGTGGCCTTGCCAAGTATAAAAATGGTCGAAACGCGAAATAGTTGTCAGAACTGTAAATAAAAGTAGATGGTGAAAGAAGTAATGTTGCTCATTTAAGACCACCCATTTCTTGTTTTTTTTTTGGTGTGTAATGATTTGTATGGAAAGGTTGCTGGATGGAGCAAAAACCACCAAGTTGTTTTAGTTGTTGAAATGTTGAAAAATGCTTACATATGTTTTGTATTTGGCTAGGTATACCTTGTGCGATTTGCAGTACACCAAGAAAGTGAAAGTGATGTTCTGAGTATCAGTCAGTCTTGTGCCTCTTCCTTAACGAGGGCCTCTTCATCATCAAATTGCAACAAAGGTCACACGTTCAAGGCGCCTCCAGTGTTTGCTGAAACAGAATACCCAAAATCTGTCTCAGTATCTGAGCTCATGCACGCAGGCAAGCTGGTAAAACCTAAAGCGAGACAGAAGGCTACTCTTTTGCAAGAGAAATTTGATGTCAAAACAGGTGAATGGAGTGTGGGAGCATCATTGGAATTGCTAGTTGATGCGGAAAAGTTCTCTTCTGGTGGGTTTAGAGACGCCTTTCAGGCAACAAGTTCCAACCCCATTGACAGCCAGAAATGGGTCATCAAGAAGTACAATCCCAAAGCCAAAGATGCCATCAAGGATACCCTGAAAACCACAGAGGAAGTTCACACCAAAAAACAGGTGCAGATGCATGCTGTTGCAAGACAGCTGACCAAACAGTTCTGCTCAAAAGTACCAAACCAATTTGGACAGTGCTTTCAGTACAACCGAGTCTTCTTCTCACAGTTTGAGGATGAACCGGCGAGAATTGAAGAATTTGTTCCAGGAAACTTCATCAAATACATAAACAACAATGGAGAATGTTGCAGCCTTCCACAGAAGTGCACTGCTGAACTAAAGGAGCTACGCTTAAAGGCAGAGTGTTTGGTTCACTATACTTTTGAGTCTACGAACCAGAAGCTCATGTTACTGGACATTCAGGGCTCTGGATATCAATTGTACGATCCAGAAATTGCCACAGCAGAACTTTGTGACAACACATCCGAAATTTATTTTTGTTGTGGAAATTTGTCAACGATTGCCATGGGGGAATTCTCAAAGAAACATGTATGTAACAAGTATTGTGAAATGCTAGATTTGCCAGAAATGCCACAAGATCAGTTTCAGTGAACGAAATTCCAAGGGGGACTTAACCTTCGTTATACAGTGTACAGTACTGACAGAGATAATCATAACTTATCAGATCAGATCATAACTTAGGGTCAGCTTTCAAATTTTCAAAACCATGTTTTAATATTGGTACCTCCACCAATGCAACTAGTGGTAGAAAAAAATCATGTTGAGTAAACAAGATTCTGCTGCATTTGAGGTACTCTTAAAAATCTGGGCACCATATTCATTTTGGGATAAGGGTGTCTTTCGTGTCAGTAATAGTTTAATCACATAATTTTTTGAAGATGTCAGCACCTGCGTAGATTTGACTACAAATGTTTAACAACAGCATTCTAGAATCATCAATGGCAAATATTAGATCCTATTAGAAAAGGTTCAAGTTAAGCCTGTACTTTGTAAGTTTCTTTTACATCAGTATTACTGAAAGTCTTAAGGTTTGTTACAGTTTTGAGTTTAGTTGAGGTTGCTCTTGAAAGACAATGTTTGAACATTTATGTATTTTTCCCAACAGTTTAGCTGTACAACTTAGCTGTATGATCAGTTAATTTAAAATATAAACACAAGAAAAGTGCATAAGTATTCAATAGTGTTTCTTCCTTATTGAGATCAGTAAATTGCTGGCAAACCCAGTCAATACAATGCTATGGTTCATCCCATCTGCAAGGAGCAGTCATAATTCTAGCTGCCTAAATAATATTATTGGTATAGATTAGGTGCATGCAGCTGTCATGCACCAATTTTGAACATCAGTGCTTAGTTTCCCTCAAGGTGGACTGGAAAAGGGCTCAAAATTTGACATTCAAAACTGAAAAAACTCATGAACAAGATATTTCCAGAGGAGATGGAGGGTCAAACCAAAAACCTTCCATAGGAGGGGTATCAACATTTTCTGGAACAACACAAATGCAAGTTTAGTGCTGAACAGGATAATGGGCCTTTAAGAAGAGGTAGGTATCAGCAGCATCCCTGGGTTTGACATTGTCCACTTCTGGTATTATTCTCTCGCACTGTTCTCTTGTTTCAGGTGGTAAAAAATCATTTCCCTCCTGTAGAACACCTGACAATTCAGCAGCTTCATCAAGAGACTCTTCAGACACTGGCCAACCTGAACAATAAAATAATGGGCTACTGTGAACACTCTTATAATGGTCACCTCTCTAAAATTAACACCTATGTTATGGACAAACAGTCGGCCCCTGACATTGTCAATAACATTGGCAAAGTGTATGAAATTGCAGGAGTTTTTTGTCCAAACAAACATATGATAACTTAGAAGAGTAACCCTCATCCTCTGTCTCACAATTACTGGTACTGTCAAGTAAGTAAATGTAACTCTGAGTCTCTGTAAGGTAGACTGACCTTGCTAACATAGAAAGTGGGTGCTGGTCCTGACAGTGTCCATCATAGAGAGAGTTAACTGTTCAATTGGGTATGACAGATGTGGTGTATTAATTTGACTAGTGCAGAAAATTTCATACATAATGCTTTCTTGGAAAGACTATTCGTATATCATTTAAGGGTTAACCACGGCTCATGATCAAATAAAACAGTAAATCATCAAAGGCTTGTCCTAGGAAAATCAATTAAAAACATTCTGTGCTGTTGATTTTTGCTAAATTTTTCATTAAGTTAAATTCATCAACTTTCATGACATTGTGTACAATGGTGATTTAAAATAATTAATATATACCAATACTGTTATTTAAACTATATGTTTGGAAAAGAAAGTGAAATTTCATACCACAGTCTTCAGCTCCATAGTTTTCAGGAAAGTGGTAAACGTGATTGGGAACCCCCTTAGGAAGCTGAGCATCTTTCTGCTTCCTGATCCTATGGGATTTCCAAATTGTCTCCCTGAAAATATCCATTTCCCTCTGAATGACTGGTATGAACACAAAGGCCAACAGGTTCCTTTAAATTAAAAACAAGATTATTAAGATTTGTTCTAATAGAATTAACATTTATTCCCACAAAATGCCCTTAGTTTAATTTTTAGCCTCAAATGAAATAAATGTACTGACTGAAGAAAGCAATAATTGTATTAATTTACATGCTGAATACTCAAGGACTGTCATTATGTATTAAATGTCCTGTTCCTTTGATTTCTATACCCATTACGTCTAGCTTGTTGCTTTGGGATTAAGTGGTGTCAAGAGGAGGGAAGTTCACTGTAACAACAAGGTCTTATCAAGATGTTCAAAGTTACAGCTCTTAATGATAGCCTGGTATAGAGCACAAAATCTTCATGAACATAGCATAGAAAACACTTTCAAGTGTACTATTACCTGTCAGTTTGATCATTTGGATCATAATGACCTTGCTCCAACAGAATCCTCAATTGTCTTTTGAAATATTTCTCCATGCGGCCATGAAGCTCATGCCACCACCTCTCAATCTATGTGTTGATAAACAATAAAAAGGCAAAATGAAATTGAGAAGATACAATTTATGGTAAATTAAGAATGGGGTTTTGTCTAGAGGAAATATGTCATAAAGATATCCAACAATACCCCATGAAAAAAAGGGCTGCAAATTTGACAGTCTAAAACATTTACAGGTCATTGGAACTTGGCAATTAAGAGGTTAACTCTCTTGTTAAATGCTGTGGATACAAAATGTAATTGTAATGATTTACTGCAAAACTACCTTGTTACTTGTTGAAAGACCATACTGCACAGTTTCTCCAGCATTTGTAATATCTCCATGGTCATTTCTTAAAAATCCATGAATTGTTGCCATAAGGCCAGTCTCCGTTCCTTTGTCCAGTCTAAGGCGGCAGCTCATAACTCAATAACAAACAACAATGTCAAGTCGTCATAAGTAGCAAAGAAATGTTAATTTAAAGTATGTTACTGTAAATCATACTGTCACAAACTTTAATATTTAATTAGTGGACCCTAAATTTTCCTGATGTTACTGAGTGGACACAATTAGAAATATTACTGCAAAACCAGTACACAGTCATGCTAATTTGCAATTTATTATTTGTTTCTGATCATTGATATCATGAATTCCTGTCTGACACATGACAATTATGTTGTTTTGGCAATTTCGTATATTCAGAATGATATAAATGACTACAGGGGGAGGCGGCACTTGACCCATGTTTGGGTGTAGGGGTGCCCCTGAGGGTCTGCAACCCTGACCCTGTTTAGGACACAAAAAGGCCTAAAATACCAACCCTGCCAAGGGCAACACTCTCCATTCAATTTTTTTTTAGTTCAAAATTTTAAAGACCAGCAAACATTTCCAATCTAGTATTGTGAAATACTGTATAAGTCATATTTAAAGATGACAATCCATGCATCCATTCCCTGTTTAGGACAAGTTCAGACCTGTTTGGGCAGACTTGCATAGAATTACATACTCCGGTTCAGGACAAAGAGGCCAAAAACCATACCCTGTCCAGCAGCACGTCCCCGCATACGCCATTTTAGGGTCCCCCCTCTACCAGGGTATTACCAGTACCTTCTGGTTGATGAAAATTTTATCACTGAAGTGAAACACTGTCATAGTTTGTGACACATATTAATTAATTTACAGTAGTGGAGGACACATGGAATTAAAATATATATCTTTTGACTTATACAAGTGTTCTAAATACCACCTGCTGATAAGCTTTGGGTTGGAATTTGACACCCAAACTTTAAGATAAAGGAGGTATCCACTAAAGACGTCTTGCATCCCATAAACAGCAAGAGGAAAAGTGTCTTTAGCAAAGTCCATCAACTTGTCATGACCATCTCCTGAAAAAGTGTGATTTGGTCCCTAAAATTGGAACACAGTAGGCACATCAGATCATCTAATACTGTCCATTTTCGAGTATACACTGTCCGCTTCTATTACTCATTTGACCTCATCCCAAATCAGGATACATTCTAAAAAAAAGGTGTAGGATGCAATCAGTTGACTGTCGTTGTTGCTGTTTCTCGTTTTAACTCTGTATTTAAACATTGTAAATCAAATTAGGCCATTCTCATAAAAAAGTTTCGTTTCCCATGGCTAAGCTTAAGCTTTATACGTGTGGAACATAAGAATCCTCAGGGCATCCTCTCATTGTTGATAAGAACAACAACAACAGCAATATGTAATAATTAAACAGAGTCGGCCTGTGGGTTAGTTACACTATCTTTTCATACAAAGGGCTCAATTTATTCAGAACCTACCAGAGAAGTGAATGTACCCGTAGCACCCCGTCTTCTTTTACCACGACCAACCTTCCTTCGACCTTCAAGTCCTTCCGGGGCAACCTTCGTCATGACGTCGTACACCAGACCTCGCGGGACGGCGAGCTGGTGTTGTTCACGTATTTTCCTGTGCATGGCACGATAACCCAGAAGCTGCCCAGGGCCGTTGTTCTCCTCGCAAACAGCTTTCTCTACTTCCTGGACGGTGACATAATTGACATACGTTATGCCAAAGTAGTTTAATCGTCGACTGAGCGTCCCCAAGCTCCACGCATACTGCGGATAGTCGCGTTTGAGAAAGTCCAGTACTTCATTTCTCTTCAGGTTTTCCAACACATATTTTCTCAAATCTTTTTCTAAATCTTCGTCGCTTTCCCACTCTGGATTCCTAATTCGGCTCATTTTGTACAGCTCCGCCACAGCATATAAGTACGAAAGCGATAAAAAAAGCGCGAGAAATGCTCTCAGCCTCGTTTCAAGGTTCAGGTCCAAGCCCCCTCTCGGAGCAGTTCTCGTAAATCCACTGTTGGCAAGTAGCTCGGGCTATGAGAAAATTGGGCTGTTGTCGGTTTAGCAGGATAACATTTAGCGGGATAAAAGTTGTTTAATGGCAGCCTCTTTTCTTCCGAAATACAGGAAAGGTTAGTCTATTGTAACCTATAAAACTGTGAGGTTTACAGGCGGCATGCACTTTTTAGTGCGTCACAATTCACAGGGCAAGCGGTGCTATGAGAACAGTGGGCCACGTCGTTAAAGTTCGAAAATCGTTTTGCTTTTTACTTTGGGTTTGTTATGAGAACACCGGGCCAGATCATTATACTCAAACATCGTTTCGCTTTTTACTTTGATTTTGTTATGAGAACACCGGGCCAGATCATTATAGCCAAATATTAACATACGAGAATCATTTTGTTTTTGCTTTGTTTTTGTTATGAGAACACTGGGCCATATCGTGAACATGTGACAATCGTTTCGCTTTTCACTTTGACATGTTCAGAATTTTTCACATCGAATTTTCCTACTTAGATTTCACATGTCGTTTTTTGTCATTTAGTTTGATTCAGTTATGTTTTTTCCTTTTTTTTAAATTGATGGTTATTATTTTTTATTTTTTCTACTTGCTTTCGTTTTTGTTTTTGCTTCTATTTAAATTACATTGAAAATAAAAAAAACAGTCTTAAATTATTTCACTTTGATTGATATTTCAAAAGTGTTTTTAATAAAATCACTTGATTTTTTTTATCATTTGGGCAGTTTCTTGCATGATATTGCTATGAGAATGCTGGGCCACCATACCAATCCAAAAACAAGCCAATCTGGTTAAAAGAAATATAAACATACACAGTATGTCTATTGTGTGGGTCATTAAACATCTCTTCTCCTGCAATGTATGTGGTATCAAAAGTGTATGTTCGGAAGGCTTTCACCCATCAGGATACCAAAAACCTCTGCTTTGCTAACTCAGCATGTAGAATATCATGCAAGAGGGCCCAGTTAGTTAAAGCAGAGTTTAGGTAACCCAGGGTGGGATCGGGTATTTACCAAGTTATGAGTTTGAGTTGAGTTTGAGTTAAGATTGAGTTACGTTTGAGTTACCGTTTCTGGCGTTTTTATACCCTTGTATACCCTTACCCAACCATGCATCCTTTCGAAGCCTGTTGAACAGCAGCCTGCTGCCCTGCAACTCGCTCACTGAAAGACACCTTACAGGCACTAGCTTAGTGGACACTACCCTTCCCAAACAGCAGTACAAGTAGCCTGCTAAACAGAAGAGGTCATTCAACAACAGTACGCTGAACACCAGCCCACCCATCAACAACCCTACCAGCAACAGCCCCACGGACACACTCCACAGCACCCCGCAGAATGGTGGCGACCAAAGCAGAAAGGCTTCAACTTCAACACTGCCAGAAAAAGTGAAAAGCAAAAAAATTGACACCTGTGCTAGAAACACAATCACGGCAGACAATTGTAATACTGTGTGGCAGTTCACTCAAAACTTTTCAAAGGAAGCAAGGACAAAAATGGCATGAACGATTGCTAATAAGTAACCTTTCTTGAGACGGCCTAGCGACCCACAAGATGTAAGACCAGACCAGGTAGCCTTTTTTGTCGATACCACATTTGTAATTTAAGGTTAAGCGGGTGTCTGGTAAACAGGATAGGCGGGGGGGGGGGAATTCACATCCCTACGATGAGGAAAACCCACTAAGTTTTTGATTTAGATCGTGTTCTGTAAACGCTTCCCAAAACGGGCAACTGAGCAAATCAAAAGTCAAGTGTGCAAACAAAGAGTCAGAAAACCATATACAGAGTGGGTGTGATTGGTTGGACTGATCTAAGTAGAGGAAGGGGAAAGTTTACCATCATCCTCACAACTTAACATTTTATGGAACTTGCCTGACTTGTGACAACAACAAATGGATATCAGTATAGTACTGTATTGATTTGTTTGTTTTATCACTTCTTTTCAAGGGTGCAATTGCAGAATCCATAAGAATTTGACTATCTAATAAGAGACACAAAAACAAATGTAAACTTTTGCAAGCTGGCATTCAAGAAGGAGGACCAAATGCAAAATCAAAAAAGAAATTAGCATGTCAGGAATTGAAGGGCGATTACAAACCACCAAAAATGATGATATGGATTGTGAAAATCACCTCAAAGAGCTGGAGAGGGAAGAAAGAAAAGTGGAAACAAGGGGCAAGAGGTGACCACAAAACTAATGAATGAGATACAACTATACAGAGTAAGAAATCAGATCCATTTACGCTCCCAAAAGAGTTAACGCCACCATGGACAAATCCAAAACGCTGAAGCATCCAACAGAGGTGAGCCTTGGACATTGCTATTCATAGTGTTAAGACAGTTAAATTGACAAGTGTACTTCAACATCACTGAATTGCTCATACTTTATATATAATCACACAAGTAAAAACGTTCAACAGCACTATTTCTAGCATTACACCAAACACTGGCTACCACAAATTAAAACCGATAGTATCCATTTTTACGTTAGAACTCTTTACAAAAGTTGGCTTTTTTTAAATGTTTTTGTAGAATTTCTGCAGCAAACAGAACATCATTAATGTATGTTAACCTTATTTTTTGTGTATTAATTTTAACTGTCACAATACTCTGGATCACTTAGTCAAAAATATTGTGAATAAGCTTCAAATCAATTTATCTACAATAAAGTCTAAATGTTGGGAAACAAATCAGTGGCAATTATATTTTACAGGAACTGTCTAAGAAGGATGCCATCGAAATGCTGGCAGTGTCAGAAAAAGTGGAGGTACTTTTTGCTGTTTATGTTTGTTCAATTCCACTGGTTAGTCTTTGTTACGATTTCATAAAGTACAGTCAGACCTCTCCACAATAGCCACCAGAGGGGTTCAGAAGGGTAGAGATGTCCAACTCCAACTGTTTCTTAAATTAATCATTTTTCTACATACCCGATGAATACCTGAGCACCCAGTACGTGTTTCTTATAAATAGAAAAATATCAAGCCGTTTTCAGAAGTGTGTTGCTGACAACAGCTTGATACACGTTTTTTTTTTTAAGTAAGCGTTTTTGAGAAAATATAAATACAAAAATACAATTCTTGACAAGTTGAGGTAATTATCTATAAATTAACTGAAATGCATTGTCATTAGTTTTTCCATTAAAGAAATTCAAACACAACAGTGGTGATGTTCTTTGGGTACATCTGCTTTGTTGTTAGTTAAATAATTCACAGGAATACTATTAAATTACGTTTTGTCACTTTGTTCTTCAAACCCCTCTGGAAAAAGTGAAAAAGGCTCACAAAGCTGGTTCTGATGAACTGGTCTCGCTGCGAAAACAAAAGGCAGAATGTGTGGTTCCAGAAAATATCCATACCCCCCCCACGGAAGGTCACTGGAAATTCCGAGGGGGAGGGGGGTTCAAAGGCAGAAATTTCCGAGGGGAGTGGGGGTTCATAGGAAGCTCATTTTCCAGAGGGTAAAGAAACACGAAAAAATTGAAAGCAACGCACAATTGATGCCAAGCACGAATTAATACTTACGTAGGCTGTTTTGACCTTCAAAACTATGCAAATATGTTGACCGAAATGCCAAATTTTCCGACTTTGATTTGTATAAAATTTCGGTAGACCTGATTTGCATATTCGCGTTTACGGAAAATTGCGTGTCTCCTTGGCCTTCGGTGAATATTGCACCGTTTTCAATCCTTTCAATGGGAACGTTTTTCGTTAAACACCAAAGTTGTTTAAACAAATACAAAAATATTTTTATCGCGCAATCCAGCAAAGGGTTTTCAGCCGTTTTTCACCGGATATCATCGAGATAGAATTGTTGCGTTACATAAAGAGTGACGCTCATAATTTGAAAAGGTCAGATTTCACGCGTTATGCAAATTTGATGCGTTTTTGAACTGAAACTAAAAGTTCAGCCTATATTAGCTATTTCTTACAAATTCTTTTACAGTTGTCATTATCTTTGAGTTTCCATTTGAACTTCATTTACTATTTCAATTTTAAACAAAGGATAAAGTGCGGGAAGACAGGTTCGATTTGTTATCCCTCTGTGCAATTTATTTTTAGACTCACGGTATGCAAATTCACTTGTGCATAATCCCAGGAAAAAAGCTGCTATTTTACTCTAATTCTCTTTTGAACATCATAACCGTCGATTTTTAGTGTAATTTACATTCAACAGTTTCGCTTTTGACGGCAGGTTTGAGTGTGGCAAACACAAAATCAATTCTCAAAGTTTGGCTTCGTTGTTAATGTTTACGTCGCATTCGGCACGCAAATTATTCGCGGCAACCCTTGGCACCAACGTTAATAGAACGTTAAAACACTCGGTTTAAACAAATTTTCGTGAAAAACATAGAACATTTCAAACGGGATAGCAAACATGCAAATAGTATAGAACAATAACAAAGCGTTATATGTTGAAAATGGATGTTATAATAGTAAATGTTAAAACGAAAACCATGTTCGCGTAACGTGGAAATTCCTGGGGGGAGGGGGGGTCATCAAAGACCCCCTTGGAACGGAAATTCCGAAGGGGTGGGGGGATGCAAACCAAAAACCTTCCGTGGGAGGGGTATGGATATTTTCTGGAACCACACAATTAAGTTATATGTAAGCTGCATACAAGAAACTATAGATTAAGAGACTGAAGCCTTGCATTTGGCAATTAAAAAAGCAGATTCTAATTTAGCAAAACTAGTGATGAAACGTAAAGGTACTAAATCACAATGTCTAACAGTATCAATCTGATTTGACATAATCCACTTAAGTACGTAAGGATTGAGACTAAGAAAACAAAGGTAAGCCTTTACTTTGAATTTTGCTTCTAAAAATAAAACAGGTTGCTTATTTGAGGCTCTCTTTTTTACAGAAAACAAATCCAAGCATACACGACATAGAACGTTTGTTACTACCTCATTACCAACAGTTGCCATTGGTAATCCTCATGTCACAGGACACAATCATCTCTGATAATATTATTCTTATATTTTTGTAGATCCAGTTTCACGTCAAGATCAAAATAACAATGAAGATCAAGATATTAAATTTCAGAGGAAAAAAGAGCTAGAGACAAACCAGAAGAAGCAGATGAATCAACTGACGCCATTCTTGACGCACTTTGAATGGCGGAGGACATGGGTGATAAATTAGATCAAATCTTAAAGCGACTCAAGAAGTTGAACGTCGCTTGGACAATGTGTACACGACAATGGCTTCAATAGAAGAATCTATAAGCAAGCTTAATAGAGAAGTTAAGAGACTTGAGAAAACTAGAAAGACTGACAAGAAAGTTGATGAACTCGAGGATAGCATTGCCTTTAATGAGGATGACATTTCTGACCTAAAGAAGAATGCTAAAGCCACCGAACTAGAGTTAGAGAAATGGAGAAAAGAAGTTCTATACTTGGAAGCATACAGCAGGAGAGAAAATGCAAAGTTTTTGGCATCAAGGAGAACTCGGAGAGCAGTGAGGGCGACGTAGCACTCATCCCGAGAACACAAAAGATGTTATCTACAACTTCATAGAACAAGAGCTGAAGATCGACCATGCCCGTGACAGAATCATTTTTCAAAGAATTCACCGGTTAGGAAAGCCTAAAACAAATGGCTCTCCCCCGATCATTGCACGCTTCCTATGGTACTCCGATAAAGAAGAAGTCAGGAGCAAAGCATACCAGCATTTAAAGGCAAAGGACTTCTTCGTATATGATGATATTCCTAAAGAACTTTATGATTTAAGGAAAAACAACAGAAGAAATTTCAAGACGCTTTAAGCAAAGGTTTACAAGGCCCATTTTAGCAAAGCGCATCCCGATCAACTCTTTATCAATGGCAAGTACATTGCGCCGGACACACCTCTAGAATTACTTTTAGGCCCAATTCACATAACGATTCTGATAACCTTCAGATATCCTATTTTTCTTGAATTTTGATTATGTATTTTTTTTGTTTAAACTTTTCCCTGTATATTATGCTAATTTTAGCGGATACACGTAATTTTCATTAGTTTTCATTTATATTGTAATGCCACTTGGGGATGCAGCACGTCTACATGCAGATGAATGCCCAACAACTCGGTTTGGGGTGGTGAGTACGGATTAAGTGTAGAACTTTCACCTATCACTGTATTTGTATGTTCTAAGTGTGTGTGTGTATTGTTCTTCTTTGTTACCTTCAATGTTTTAGTGTTATTTCGTTTCTTATCCGCTTTTTAGTAACAAACTACCAACCTTCTTTGCCACTTTTCCTGTTATTTTTCAATTTTCCTAACTCACAATAGTAGAAGTTAATTTTAAGCTATTGTCCTTAAATGCTTGAGGGATTCGTGACTTTCAAAAGTGCAAGTCAATTTTCACCTGGATACAAAAACAAAAGGCTGACCTGATTCTCCAAGAAACATACAGCACATCTGACATTGTCAACAACTGGAAATTTCAATGGCGCGGTGAGATGATTTATAGCCATGGGACTAGTCATAGCAGAGGCGTGCTTGTGCTCATTAGTGATCAGCTTCAATGTGAATTGAAAAGTGTTAAAGAGCCAGTGTCACCCAAAGTGCTTTGCGTGCCGAGGTACAATTTTCATCTATGAAAACTACGCCATTTTCTTGATTGTCGTGAAGTCTGATTTGTATCTTCTTCCATCGCTGCTGTTAGCGATCCGAAAGCACTAGTGTGAATTTTGACTTGACATTTAAGTGTCACCGTATCGATTTCATTGTATATTTCCGAATTCTGAAGTGTTTTTGCGGTGGAGAAGGAGATCTTTAAATTGGATGCCTCGTAGGGTTCAGGAAAGTTGAGGTGAAGGCCGAGTCTTCTGGGCTCTGCCAAAGTTGTGCGGCTGAAGGAGTCCGTGTATCAGTAGCGGAGGAAAAGAAAAACATCTACGGGTTTCAGCAATAGTACTGACACTGTGTATGCCGAAATAGTGCTACATTCGTTGCCGAATGAAAACAGAAGGAACGTTAATTTACCACAAAATAACAGTAGCTATGGGCTTGCTCCAAAATAATGCTTATGGTCATGACTTTGTGCTGTTCTGCTTAATTATTCCTTGTGTTCATTGTCTGTTTATGTTTTATTTTTACAAAAAGTGTAAGTGGCTATTCTGGTTTTGCGTCCATCGACATCAGTCGATGCAATCGATTGCGCAATCAATCGATCGGACTGTAATAGATCCATGTATACGCATTGAATGCAAAGTCAGATCTTGAGTAGTTTTCTCCAGTGACATCTAGTGATGAAGACGTCAATATTCTTGCTACTTGTTTTTGTCTTATTTTTATATCGAGTGGAAGTGGATAGTGTGGTTTTTTTACGTCCATCGAGATCGATCAATCGATTGGTTGTTATAAAAGCTCCACATGTGCTGACTACAAAGTCAGATCTAGAGTTGTTTTCTCCGGTAACATCTAGCGATGAAGATATTACTATTTTCAGAGGCTACTACTGTAAATATCAGCTTGCTGAAAGGCCAGTGCGGCAGGGTATAATTGGCAAAACGTCCAGCAAACGCGCCAGCCAAACTTCAAAACAAAAACACAACCATGCAAAGCACTTTGGGTGATACTGGCTCTTTAAATGTGATGAGAACGGTTGCTTTATTCTCGTTGAGGCGTTGATTCAGGAATCTCCATATATTCTTTTAAATTTGTACACACCGACTAAGGAAAATGAACTATGGGCATTTTATGAGAAAACATCAACCCCTTTAGACGAGATGATTGTCGACCCCCAGTCCCAAATTAATATTGGGCGTGATTTCAATGTCCATCACTCTGGTGGCAAAATTGAAACCAAAAAACGGTTAAGCTAATTGAAGATCTAATGTCCGCATTTAATCTTGTTGACATTTGGAGGATATGGTATCCTAGCAAAAAAAGGTCTCTTGGAGGTAAAAAAAAAGCCTTTTATCCAGCGGCCCATTGATTACTGGTTGATATCCAATGATATGCAGGATGATATAGAAAACGCCCAACTTAAAATAGCCATTAGATATGATCATTCAGCAATCTCGCTCAATGTGAACAGCCTAAAAGAACTTCCCTTCGGACCTTCATACTGGAAATTCAACTCCAGTCTTCTTGAGGATGAGACTTACCTTCATTTTATTAATTCCAAATACCCCTAGTGGTTAGCCAAGTTTTCGGACGTTCTTGATAAGCGATTATTGTGGGATCTGGTCAAATACCGAATCAGACAAGTCACAATAAAATACAGTAAAGAGAAAGTGCGAAAACGCAGAGCTCAGTTATCAGAGGCTGAACACAAACTACGGCACTGTGAGGATAAATGCAATCTATCCCCTACCGCTGAATATATTTCGCAGCTAGAAAATGCCAAAAATGAATATGAAACCCTCTTTGATTACACAATACAAGGTAAAATTTTAAGATCTAAATAAAACTGGTATGAAAATGGCGAAAAGAACTCTAAGATCTTTCTTAAACTGGAAAATAATTCATCCCCCAAAACATCTATTCGTAGACTACTGGACAATCAAGGCAAGGTTGTTCTAGACTCACAACGTATTTTAAAAGAACTTGAAAATTATTACAAATCCCTGTACACCAAACGAGAATCTACTGCCTCGGAAGAAATTTTTTCCAGTTTCCTAGACAATACCGATTGTATACCGGTTTTGACAGAAGATCAAAAAGCTCTCTGTGAAGGTAGCCTATCAAAGGACGAATGTTACAATGCGCTGAGACTTTAGTAATGGAAAATCATCGGGAAATGATGGCCTCACCTCAGAATTTTACAAGAAATTTTGGCCTCTCCTTGGCCAACTTCTGACTCTTTCAATTATTCATTTGCACACGGGGAACTATCCAACTCCCAAAAGCAGGCGGCGATTAGATTGGTTGAAAAGAAAAACCGGGATAGAAGATTAATTAAGAACTGGCGTCCAATCTCGTTATTAAATGTGGATGCCAAAATAGCCTCCGAAGCCCTAGCCTCAAGATTAGTAAATGTTCTCCCTCATATTATTAATGAAGATCAGTACGCTTATGTTAAAGGCAGAACTATTTTCGACGCCGTAAGAACCATTGACGATATGATGGAATTCACAAGACTCAAACAACTTCCTGGGCTGTTAGTCGCGTTCAACTTTGAAAAGGCATTTGATTCATTAAGCTGGGACTTTCTATTAAGATGCTTAAAATCCTTTAACTTTGGTCAATCCTTTATCAACTGGGTTTCTGTCTTGTACACCAACATCTCAAGCTGTGTAACCAACAGTGGATTCTCCACCCCTCTATTCAAGATTCAAAGAAGTGTAAGGCAAGGTGATCCGCTGTCGCCTTATTTGTTTATCATAGCTCTTGAAATCCTGCTAATTAAAATCCATAATGACCCAGATTTTTAAGGGTATTCGTATAGACAACAAAGAAATCAAATTAGCGGCCTTTGCTGATGACCTCACCACTTTTTTGCTCGACAAAGTCTCATTAGGCTACTTATCCAACACTATGAGACTTTTTGGTGAGTGCTCGGGTTTAAAGCTAAATGACAAAAAAACCAAAGCGCATTGGCTAGGCAGTAGTCATAATTGCGAAGAACTGCTCAGCATTGAAACAGTAAAGAAACCTATAAAGATTCCTGGTACCTTTTTCACATACAACTGGCATTGGAAACAAGAACTCAACTTCAGCGCAATCTTGGACTCTCTCAGAAAAAGTTTAAACTCTTGGCAGTGGAGAAATCTCACAATAATGGGCAAGATCCAAGTCATCAAATCCTTTGCTTTATCTAAATTCATGTACCGTGCATCTCTGATTAGCCTTGACAAAACCATGATAAAAACAATCGACTCTGTTATGTTTAAATTTCTGTGGAAAGGGAAAGATAAAATTAAATGGCTTGCGCTTATCAGTGATTACAGAGACGGAGGTTTACGTCTGCCTCATATTGAATCCGCAATCACAACACAACGCATGATGTGCCTCAAAAAATTTACGGAGAGCTATTTCAGCCCATGGAAAGCTGTCCTGTCTTATTTTTTAAAAGATTATGGTGGTAATTTTATTTCGCGTTGCAATTTTAAACCTTCCGATATCTTGTACGACCACCTCTCAAGTTTTTATTGTGATTGTCTAACTGCATGGTCCACCATCAACAATAAGCGGATTTCCTCCAGTAGTCAGGTCCTTGATGAGATATTATGGAATAATCAGTTTCTACGTATTGGTAACAAACCGCTATTTAGTAAAAAGCTTTTCGCAAAGGGGATTGTTCACGTCAGTGACATTTTTTCAGATGATGGTAGGTTGCTGTCATGGGACCACTTTAGGGGTAAAGGACTTAACTTCAATGATTATCTGTTGATCTTTGGCCTATCAAAGGCGCTTCCCGGCTCGTGGAGAAATTTATTACATACAGAAAACAACAACAAGTCTCACCAAAACGAAAGACATTTAGATTTATCTGTACAGCTCAATGACGAATCTGTTAGCATATCCACCTTCTAAGAGGTTATACTGGGTGTTAGTTGTGCAAAAACAAGCCTCTCCAACCGCTTCTGCTTCCCAATCACAAAATCAACTGGGATCTTATTTAGTCAATCCCTTTCAAGGTAACTGTTGATGTCAAAACAAGATGTTTCCAGTTCAATCTCTTACATCGCATTATATACACCAATAGGTTGCTGTGCAAAATGAACCTCGTGGATTTGGATTTGTGCACTTTCTGTGAGGAAGAAGTAGAATCTCTCGAGCATTTATTCTTTCGTTGCAAGAGTAGTCAGGATTTTTGGAATTCAGTGTTTCTTTGGCTAAGCGAACTTCATTTCAAAATTGGGTTATTCCAGAAAAAATCCACACCCCCCGACGGATGGCAAGAGTTTTTGACCCCCCCTTCCTCCTGGACTTCCTGTACCTCTAGAACCCTCCCTTACCCGGATTTCCAAGGCCAGAGACCCCCTCTCCCACCCAGATTTCCCTGATTTATTATGGGCCCTAAATTCAACATTCAGTCCGTGGAAAATACGTAGAATCGCATCCAGAATATAATGACTGTGGAGCTCAATTTTAATTTTAATTTCTTCTTGTGATATGAACGGAAATTACGAACAGGTTTTGTACTGGTAACAACATGATTAAAAGTTATTTTCTTCCCTTTTTATAGCACTGAACTACAACTGTAGCCCATTCCTGTGGAAATGCTCAATGAAGCTGATAGCGGCAAATAAAATAAATATTGAATTACGTGTACCCGAGGTCAAAACAACCTTTCAAATTGAAACGTTTCCCGGACGTATTCTTGCCATAATTGAAATAAATGTTAAATAAAACTTAAAGTTAGAATTAAAGTTAACGACAGCAGCGGTAGTTTAACAGGAGAACGATAAATTTAGCCCGTTGAAATCTATTTTGTACTACTTCTGTTGCAGATGTAATTTGCATCTGTCAAAAGTAATTTGAAACCTATGCGTAATGCTACCATTTCATAACACGTCGTGCCATCGGTGACGCGAAAAGTATCCGATTTATATTCCTTTATACTTGCAACACACAGAAGAAACTCAGTGACAGACTGAGATTTATGGTTATTTTCGCCCAACAACATCTATTGGGCAGAAGGAAAGGAAACATGTAAAAAAAAAACGTGTCAGAAGACACGTGCATTTCGATACAGCTAGACTGCAAGCAGCCGTCCTATTTTCCTCAGATCCTACGCGCGAGTAGAAATGAATAAATTATGCAAAATAGGGGTAAAAACGAGAGGGGAATGGGGGAGAGGGAGGAAATAGGACGACTGCGGAGTTTTAATTGTTCCATGAATTACCGTTTCTGAGAAACGGAAATTCTTCATTGGTCGGTTACCTGTCAATCTGTCATTAACTTATGTTAGTCCCATCGGGAATAATTATTAGATCTTTTTCGCGGAAAGACTGGTTCACTTCCAATATGGTGGATCGAGGAAATGTTTTGAAGCGTGTTTGTGAGGAAAAACTTGGTGGAATAGTTTTGAAATCGGAACAGAAAGAAGCTGTGCTGTCTCTCTTAAGTGGAAAAGATGTTTTTGCAGTATTACCGACAGGATTTGCTAAGAGTCTGATCTACCAGAGCTTTGTGTTCGCGAGAGAAATACTTGATGGTCATTCGCCGTCGATTATCGTAGTTATTCCTCTGCGTAGCGTCGTACAAGAGCAGCTCACAAGCAACGAATTTGAGCTGAAAGCCGTGGAACTGACCCTGCAAGATGATGTCTTAAAATCCGTACAAGAAGGTGCTGTGGATGTCGTCTACTCTTCTGCGGAGAATGTGTTAAACGACAAGTTCTTGTCACTCCTGCGAGAACAAAGTTCTCCGTTCAAACAACGCTTGAAGTTGATTGTTGTCGATGAGTCGCATATGGTATTTACTTGGTAAGTATTGTTTTCGTTTGCGTCCATTCTTAGACAGTTTTCCCTTAAATAGTGTGAAGACTACGAATTGCCAGCCGCTAAATTTTATCGCAAAACACTCAGCTAATTTTCTTCCTTCCAAGCGCGTGGTTGTGACATTTCATGCGGCACATGTTTTAGAATATAGAAGCCGCTGTAAGTAAACAGTGCCATCAGTTGAAGTTTTTCTCTTCTGCAATTTTTTAGTTCAGAATTATTAGTGAAGTTGTTCCAGTAAGTATACATATAAAGCACAAAGTTCTTATCTTATTGCTCTTACTATTATTTACAGGGGAAAGGGATCAAAGAAAAAGAAAGCTTTCAGGGAAAATTTCGGATCTCTGTCAGTGCTCAGGTCATTTTGTGAAGGTAATCTTCACTTGTCCTTGGTGTTTAAGAAATATCCAATTGAATTTGTTTAAACGGATGATTGCTGTTTTAGCAAAGGCTATATATTTTTGTTATTGTTGATTTTGTTAATCCAAACAGGTATTTAGCTCATTCAATGAAATTTAAGCTCAATTGTTCCTTGTGTCAAGGTTATCATAGTTATCTAAAGGTTTATACAACATGTTATTGTATAACAGTGATTTTAAGGCTTTCTTTTTTAGCCAGAATTACGAACTGTCCAAGTCTTTGTTGCCAGTGCATGTCCATTGCTGAAATTTGTTTTGGATTTATACAGCTAAGTCAGGACTAAGACATACAGAGGAAACTGTTATAAGCAATTGGCAAAGGGGTCCTGTACAGCTTGGGTAGAGCTACCGTAAACACCGGCGTATAAGCCGCACTCGCAGATAAGCCGCACCCCGAGTTAAGAAGCTCCAAATTTGGAAAAAAATTTTTTGTTAATTAATTCATAGCCGAGTCATTTCACTTCATGAAAATATTTGGCTGAAGTGAAGTCCGTTTCAATATGGATCGATGATTCAATTTGCAGTCTGAATAAGACTCAAATACACATTTTAATTCCTATAACAAGTAGCAAAAAGGTATGTAAACGTACTTGAACACAAGACCGCTTTCCCTGATGAACTTTTTCCCCAGCATTTTCCCAGTTAAAGCTATTCAAGTCCGAAAATTTGCGAGTAAATGACTAAGTTCGCTTCATTTACGTATCTTGGCTTAGTAGCCAGGCATTTGATGAGAAGAGAGGAAACTGGTGACAACATGGATTAGTTTCATCAAACAATTTATTTATTTACAGGTACATCCAACGAGTTATCTAATCACCGTAATTGATTAGGACTTACATCTTTGAAATAATAAAATACGGTGTTTGAGTCAGTACAAGTTCAAAGTTTCAGTTCATAATCGTGCAATAAAGTTCAGAATCCGTAAAATTCTTCTTCGGTATCTGAGCTACCAAACATCTGCTCATATGTCTCAGCATCGATCCCTGCTTGTTGCGTCTCATAGTTGTCAGCGTACAGCATTTCCACATCATCATCATCATCATCAGCTTCATCATCTAAATTTGCAAAGGGGTCATCATCCTCCCCCCAAAGTTCATCGTCCTCCGTTCCATCCAGGGCATTCGTGATGGAGCATTTAAGGAAGGATTTCTTAACCATCTCCGGAGAAATGTCATCCCACGCTTCCTTGATCCAGCCGCAGATAACATTCAATTCTGCTTTACGGGTACGGCCACTTGCAGTGAAGGTATGGTCTCCTGACAGCATCCAGTCCTGCCACTTGGCTCTCAGGCGATCTTTAAATGGTTTGTTAAGACAAACATCTAAGGGCTGAAGAATACTTGTCATTCCACCCGGAATAACTGCACACTCAGTGTTTACTGTTTTTAAGGCTCTTCGAACTGGATTTGAGAGGTGTGCCCGGAACGAATCCCAAACCAAAAGAGATTGTTTGCGACTCAGTCCACCTACTTTGCTCCAAACTGTGTTTATCCAGTCCTTCACCATCTCCTCGTTCATCCACCCCTTCTCTTGGCACCGTACAATAACACCAGGAGGAAAGACCATTTTCTTCGGCAATGTCTTTCGTTTGAAGACTATGTAGGGAGGAAGCTTCGAACCATCTCCACGACATGCCAGCATAACTGTGAATCTGTCCTTATCATGTCCAGTTGTGACGATTGGGACACTCTTTACACCTTTCTCAGCTATAGTACTGTTCGTTACTACGTCAAATGTCAGTGGTGTCTGGTCTGCGTTCCCGATTTGACTTAGTTCGAAGTTGTGCTGTTTTCGCTTGGTGATAATGAATCTCTGGAAGTTTACGAGCTTATCTTCGTAATCTTTAGGCAGCTTCTGGGCAACAGTTGTTCGACATCTGACTGAGAACCCTTGACGTTCCATGAATCGGTAACACCATGATTTCGTGGCTCTAAATTTCTCTCCTAATCCTGACTTTTGTGCGATCAGCTTGGCCTTGAGACAAATTACGTTCGTGGAGACTGCACCACCTGCTTGACGTTTCTCCGCGACCCAAATCGCAAGTTCCTTCTCCAGTTCTGGATAATGTGCTGCACCATAACGATTTGCACGTTTATCAGGGTCTGGAAGGGTATTCTCGGGATCCGGGATTTGACCGAAATACGGTGCGGGATTCGGGAAAACGCAAAATATCTCGACGGGATTCGGGATTTGACTGCTACCAGGGAAGCGGGATTCGCCAAAATTTGGGCACGGGATGCGGGATTTTTTGGCTTGTCTGTCGGGAATTTGGGAAATCGTCACGATCCAAGTAAACGTTCTAGCGGCAAAAGCAAATCAACCAGGCGAGCGCAAAATATCAATCAAAACGGCCAATCTACATCTTAAATTTATTAGCTTTTGCAGAAATTAGTCTTTTTTAACGTATTTTTGGGAAAGAAAAAACGGTATTCGGGAGAGCGATGAAAAAAGGGCGGGATGCGGGATTCTCCTCAAAAAGGAGCGGGAATGCGGGATCAGGACCCCCCCTTCCAGACCCTGGTTTATGCCTGGGCATTTTCAGCAAAGTTTCCCTTTGAGCTCTCCACCTGCGAACACAATTTTCGTCGACTGCAAACTTCTTTCCAGCAGCACGGTTTCCATGATCCACAGCATACGACACGACTCTTAACTTATACGCACCAGTATAAGATGCTCGTGGTGAGCCTCTTTCAGACATCGCGAAGTAGATTGATCTGTTCAATTGGATTACCGGCAAGGTATGATTATTTACAGCTAGTTACTAGGTTTTATGTATCGTATTCATATCATCTGATAGGATCGGAAATAACTTGCGCTGATTGGCTTTTATTGTTTCTTTGTTGACTGCTTATCCTTTGTTGATTCACTTCAAACTGTGTTTTCTCTTAATAGGTTTTAACTAATTTTAAGACTGTTAGCCGAGATACTTTCAAATATGACACTAGTATCTTATTCTATGCCACCCTATGAACAAATTATTAGCTTAAAATAAACAGCCACGTCCAGAAACAAGGAAATGTAGTCAATTTTGGACTAAAAATACAAGTCAATAAGCAACGCATCGGTTGTTGACAGAATGCAAATAGGGCATTTTTGTAGCGTAGCAACGGAATGCAAGTCACCATTATTGGTCGCGCCGGGACTGGGGTGAGCAATTATGTGTTGTCACTTCGTTCATTCGCGAAGCAAACTAAAATGAGGTTTTAGCGACTTCTTCGGCTGTTCGTGGCTATCATGTGTACAAGGATATTTGGAAGCCATCTATCGGTGACAAACTCGCCTGTGACAGGGAGTTCAATAATTGCTTTGACAAATTTGCCGTCAAAGTTGTCACCAAAGGAGAAACTGTGGGCCATTTACCGCGCGAGTTCTCGAAGATAGCGTGGTATTTTCTCGCTCGGGGAGGATCGATTTCTGTTGAAGTGACAGGCCGTCGACAACGCTGCAAACAGCTTTGTGGTGGGATGGAGATTCCTTGTGTAGTGACCTTCAGCTGTTCCAGAAAGGCAACTTTAAATCGTTTGAAAGACCTGTTAAAGACAACAACGTAACAGGCTTTCACAAACGGCTCCTTTAGGAGCCACCAAACGCGTAAAAGCAGTGACCAGAGACTTTATTTTGGGGTTTTGGGGATGACTCACGGAAAATTACAGATTTTTTTCTAGATGTTCTCGCAGATAAGCCGCACCCCCGATTTGGAGCGAAATTTTACGGTAAAAAAGTGCGGCTTATACGCCGCTGTTTACGGTACTTGCTTATGAGAACCTTTACCCCCCAATTACAAAGTTTTATTATGAATTGCAGTAAGCAGGGTTCTGTGAGGGTGGTCACTGAGACAAGTTGGTCTCCACTGTGTTTTATTTGTCAGGTACCCCCATCCTGGCTCTAACTGGCACAGCAGATCACAAAATGATCTCAACAATCAAAGGGAACTTGGCTATGAGGCGCACCACGCACTCAATCATTTTGTCACCTGAACGGCCAAACATCATGCACACTGTGATCAAAGTTTCCAGGGATGGATACATTGAACATTTTCAATGGATTGCCAGCATGATAACAACTGGTGGCATAAATACACCAAAAACAATTATCTTTTGCACATCATTAACAGATGTTGCAAAGCTTGTGAGTAATCTCTTTGCCATGCTGGGAGATGCCCTGTATGAACCAGGAAAACCACACCATCCATCAAACAGGCTGGTGGGAATATATCATGCCCACACTCACACAAAGTACAAGGAGAGGGTTTTGGCTTCACTCAAGTCACTTACAGGAACAATTAGAGTTGTGATTGCTACCACAGCACTAGGAATGGGGGTAAATTTTCCCGATGTCAAATACATTGTTCATGCGGGCCCCGAACGATCACTAGTTGACTACATCCAGGCTGCTGGACGAGCTGGTCGAAGTGGAGACCATGCTCATGATGTGGTGATTTATCATGGAAATCAGCTGGCTCAATGCGACCAAAGTGTTAAAGAATTTGTGAAAACAAGTGGCTGTATTCGGGAAGCACTATTCAAACATTTTAACTGTGATGTGCAACCAGTCAAACCCCTTCATCATTGTTGTTCAAACTGTGCAGTAAATTGCACATGTGATCAAGAAAACTGTAAACAGGCACTGCCATTTATGAAGCCAAGTGAGGAGGGGCAAATCTCAAATCTCAGGGAACGTGCAGTCTCTCCCAAGGAGAGAAATGCCCTAAAAGAAGCTCTAATGGGAGAGAAAGCTTGCTTGGATGCTGCTCAACAGTCAGTCTTTGACACTGTTACCACCCATGGGTTTTCTGTGGAACTTATCACATCTGTTGTTGCAGATTGCCAACATATCTTCACTATTGACTACCTAACAGAGAACTTCCCAATCTTCAACTTCCAACATGCAGTGTCCATATTGGAATATATTCATGAAATTTTTGATGATCTTCCAGCTATCACAGAACTAGTGCCCATGTTGCAGCCTTCTCAAGCTGGTGACCTAGCCTTTGAATCAGCACATTTCAATTTGTTAAATTTTGAAGAGTCTGGAAATTCACAGTCAGAAGATGATGACTGGGTAAATGATGATGAATTAGAAAATATCTAGGACACAAGTTGGATCACAAAAGTAAGCAAAAACGAAACACATTACTGTGATTCAATTAACTGTACTAGACGTGTAATGTAAAATGAGTTACCCATTTGGTAACTGAACCCTTACTACACGTATTTTGTTTCTGCATTTTTTTTCATTTTATGTAATGCAAACCCTATCAAACTGGTTATGCTTTGTTATGTGTTACAAAAGTAGGTAACCTGAGGAAACAGCCAACGTCTTGCGAGGTCACCACTCACTTGAACCCTCGCAAAATGACGTCTGAGTAACGAGCACAGAAATTCCATACTGGATTTCCATACTACCCAGATCTAGGTAGTGCTTCTCATTGGTTGAAACAAAATTCCCTCGCGTTTCAACCAATCAGAAGCACTACCTAGATCTGGGTAGTGACACGTCATCGCCGGGTATGGAACTTCTGCGTTCGTTCCTCAGACGTCGTTTTGCAAGGGCTCAAGTAAGTGGCGACCTCGTGAAACGTCAGCTGTTTTCTTAGGCTAAAAAGCAGGGTGATTTCGCCAAATTTGTCTTAGACTGAGAAAACTGACACTTTTATGCAGATGTTCATAAAGAGATGTTCCATTGACATTTCATACCCAAGGGAAAGTTGTTACTTTGTTTTTTTTTTTTGGGGGGGGGGGTGATAGGATTTTTAAGTTCAAAGAATTTTGTTCCCTTCAAAGGATTCCAAACAAAAATTTGATGGGTCAGATTCCTGCCCTCTTAAGGTGGTACTGGTGTGTGAAAAAAGTGAAACCTCCCAGTCTGTTATACGACTTTTTCTAAACTATGAAAAAAAATTCATTCTAGCTGCAATAATTGTAAGCATACTTATTTTTTTCTGAAGTAAATGACATGTTGTATTCACTGTGCCTACAAGTAATGTGTACACATGCTAAATGTTACAAGGGCAGTCCCTTTTTTGTTTACAATTCCATTGAAATTGATCAACTCTGTTGAAACTTACATGTTGATCAGCATGTTGTTTCTCCCAACATCATAGAAAATACAAGTTAAGAGATTTAAAAAATGGTACCAAGGAAATTGACATGACCATTCACTGAAAGAAACTGATTTCAATTTAAACATAGTAGAAATACTGAGATAGTGGGGGAGATTTTGCATGGTGATGTGGTGGCTCAAAGGTTTAATTTTGATTCTGACAAAGAAATAATTTTAAAAACAACTGCTTGACTACACTTCGCTGGCCTATTAATTTTCATACATTTTCTCCCAAATTTTGAGTTTTTTTTAAATCCATTTGAAGAAATTCCTGTAATCAAGTTTAGAAATGATGTTTCCATTGAACTTAGGAAATGAGTTGTGACCCTTCCTCCCTGGGGTCTTCACAAATGCCTCCTTCTCCACAAGATCCTTTGCAATCTGCAGGACAGACTCCGCCTTGTTTTTACATTGTCTCTGTTTGACCTCTTTCTGTAGATTGCAATCTTTGTCAATTGACTCGAGCATAGCTTCAAGCACATCTAGGCAGCAGGCAACTCGCTGAGCACTTGACTGGCTAAGATTGGATCCTAAAACCTTGAGAAATGCTTTCAACAAGTTGTTGAACTGTTCTAGTCTAAGATCTAGTGAGATATTGTGCCCCTTCTTGCCTCTTGTGTTGCAGAACCTGTTCCATTTCAACCTGAAGGCTTGAACCTTGGACAACAAAGCCTCTGTCTTGACCAGAAGAAGTAGAGTTGTATACTGATACTTAGTTCTGCCATGACTGTAATAAATGGGTAATGCCATTTTGTACAAGTCCATCAGTCGATCCCCGTCACCTTCTCTAATTGCATCATTTATATCTCCTAAAACTAACCCAAATGTCAGTTTTGCAGAGTGACAGTTGAAGAGATAATCAGCTTTGTGTGACTCGCTTTCGGTTGGAGGTGGTGGAACATCAGGTGCCACAAGGCCATCATGTTTCTTTTTTTCATGCCTAAGAAAATAAACGTTAACAAATTTTCAGTATTTTTCAGGATCCTTGTTATGGATGACTGATCCTGAATTTAAATTACCTAATGAACAGTGACAATTAGACTGCTTGCAGTGACAATAAAACAAGCCAGGGATGTTTTTCCACGGCCAATTAGACTGCGAGCAGTTGTCTTATTTTCCGCAGATTCTATTCACGAGTTGAAATGAATGAATTATGCAAAATAATGATAAAAGTGGGGGGGGAATTGCCACGCAGCTCACTACCCTGTAGCCTGCGAACGCAGACGTATTTCCGGCCGTCGCTTGTCTCCGCCGAAAAATAACGTCTGCGAAAACGAGCCCACGAGCGATTTCCATGACGTCATTTTCTGGGGACCAATCACAATCTGGTTCATAAAAGTCAAGAACTAAACTCGCGTGGATTGCGCGAGGCACACAAATACGCGTGTGAAACAAAATGGCGGAAGATGTGGAAAGATGTTTGGATTCAGCGTTTACGAAAGTCTGTGGGAGATTTGGAATCCCGAACCTCAATAAGCAGCAGGAGGAAGCAATAAAATGCATCGTTGAGCACAAAAAGGATGTCTTTGTGAATTTGCCGACCGGATTTGGAAAGTCGATGATTTTCCAGGGATTGCCAGAAGTGTTCTCAACGCTGCAATCTCCACGTGAGAAGAATATTGTGATCGTCGTTTCACCATTAGTTAGCCTTATGAAAGATCAAGTAAGCCGGCTAAACTCCCTCGGAATAAGTTCTATTTGTCTGAGCGATATAAGCACAGAATCGCAGAGAAAAGCTGTTGAAAGTGGCCAGTATTCCATTGTTTATGGATCGCCTGAATCGTGGCTGGGCGATGAAAGGTGGCGAAAAATGGTCACGAGCGACTGCTACAAGAAGTTCGTACGAGCTCTGGCTGTTGATGAAGCCCACATAATTTCGCATTGGTAAGATTTGAAGCTTATTGACTTTTACTTGAATCTTTCGTCCCCCATCCTTAGCAATTAGTGCTGAAATATCCTTCACATACGAAATAAACAACCTTATCAGTTTCTCTTTGTTGAGCAAATAACTGGAGCCCTACGTGTAGCAAACTTTTTATACCACAGCTCAGTGTTATCCTTTTAGTTGTAAACCTCTCTCAATTGCCTACATATCTGTATTGTGTTGTGGCTCATAAACTTTGGTTTCTAATTTTTTAAACCACTTTGGAATTTTAATTTTCTGTCTTGTATTTGTTTTCAAAATCTAAACAATGAAAATATAAACTGCTTTGAAAATCTAAAGGAATTATTTTAAAATCAGAAGTGCAGCATATAATGGTGCGCTAGTGCAGCAGTTCATTATCTTAACACCATTTATAAATATGAAATATTTTGTTTTTTCTTAGGGGTAAGTCAAAGTCCAATAAGCATGCAGCTTTCAGAGTGTGGTTTGCCCGACTAAATGAGTTCAGGTCATTGCTTCCTTCAATACCATTTATTGCCCTCACAGCGACAGCTACTGTCGACACAAAAGAAACAATTTTTGAGGTGCTTGCCATGAGAGATCCCCATGTTATCATGGAGAGCCCAACCAAAGACAACATTAGTTATGTTGTTACATACCTGAACAAAAATGCTGACCTTGCACAGTATTTCTACTGGATAGCCAATGAGGTGATTGAACATAGCACAGAAGCTACAAGAACAATCATTTACTGTCAAACTATAAAGCAGTGCGCAGTAATATATTCAACAATAAAGTCAATTCTTGGAGAACATGCTATCGTTAACTCTGAGAATAGTGAGCAGCCTAAGAAGGTGGTCATTGAAATGCTTCATTCTTGTACCCCTGCATCCAACAAAGAGAACATCTTACAGTCCTTCCAAAAACAACAAGGATGTGTGCGAATTTTGGTAGCTACAATAGCTTTTGGCATGGGAGTGGATTGCAAGGAGGTCTACAGGACCATCCATTTTGGACCAGCCAAGAATGTTGAATGTTACATACAAGAGAGTGGAAGGGCTGGGCGAGATGGAAAGCAAAGCACTGCCTACCTCCTCTATCAGGGGATGCAATTAACCCATGTTGAAAAAGAGATGAAAGACTATGTCAAACACAAGGGGTGTAGACGGAAATTTCTCATGCAGCATTTTGATAAAGAACATTTGGACCAACACAACCCACATCACTTGTGCTGCGACAACTGCTCTGTTGTTTGCAAGTGTGGTCTTGAGAACTGCAAGGTTCTTAGTTATCCTGTTGACTTTAAGCCCGATGTTAATAAGCCTTCCAGGATACGTGATGTGACAGATGATCAGAGAAAGACGCTTACAAATGAACTAAACATCTATCACAAAAGTTTGATTACCAGCCTGCTCAAAAGAGATGCAAGTGGCAAATTAAAATCCTTCACTCATCCCAAGTTTCTTCTGGGATTTTCTGCTGTTCAAATTACCCAAGTTCTGGACCACTGCCAAGAATTGTTTTCAATCAGTGACATTTGCAACCTGGTTGAAATATGGGATTTGAAACACGCAGTTAAGATTTATGGAATTTTGCGAAGCATTTTCATGGACATGGGTGATGACACCCATAATTGCATCGAAGACAATGACTTGTCATCTGATGAGGAGGAACTTTTGCCAGATGATTGGAGTGATATTGCCCTAGACGACGAATTGGCAAATTTGGCAATTGAGAATCTTAGCTTCTCTCAAATGGATGACTCAAACAATGCATCAATGGACAATGGGGCAAGTGAGGAACCATTTGCTGCCTTAAATGCAGTGATGAATTTAAGCTTTGATTCTGTTCTGCCTTGAGTGACTCTTCTTTAAATTAAATTTTAGCCAGCATACAGAAAGGACTGTATGTCCTTTCATGTGACCAAAGGGATGTTTAGCATTTGAGGTCATCCCAAGTTATGACACCCCCAAATTCAAAGTATCCCCAAAGGTAACCACTCATTGCTCACATTTAAATAAGGGAAATATACATGGTTTTCACTTTGTAGTGTAGAACTACTGTATGTGTATCACTGAATATTTTTTCAGATACATATATGGGGGTGACAGTGTGATGGGATGACTTCACATGCTGGCTTACTGAATAAGTGTCCCTTGTGATTAGTCGGAGTAATAACTTTGGTTCTGGTTTTAAGACATTCAAATGCTCTTAAACTTTGTAGGAAATACTCAACATTTATTTCAATATTTACAAACCTAACTGTGACATTCAACAGTTTAAGAATGCCACTTTAAAAGTTTATTGAGAATTTAATGTGTACATGTATGTAGGTTGGTCTTATTCTTCAAAGATATACATTCAAGCAAAACATTCTTCTATATTGGTTAAATTTTTCTTCTTGTCTTGGTGATTAAAATAATCTTTAATATTAATTCGATGTAGATTTACAAATTTGCTAAAGAAATAAAACCTCTGTTTACAGTTAATTTCATATTAATTTTCTCTGAAAAGTGGAGGACTCCTGGACTCCCACCTGGCTAAAGGCCTGCAAAGAAACAACTTCTCTGGCTCAATCTTATAGTCCCTCATTTAACACTTATAAGTCAAGGATAGACACCTCTTAAAAATTGCCACGGGGCAATTTCTAGTTGAAGTGACCACTGTCTTCAACTTTGTCATTAGATCAATGATTAGGAAATTGATAGTTTATTCACATTATTAGCTAGATTTGTAGATCATTATTTTGTCCCCTCTCGGTTCTAATCAATTATGAATTTGTATTTACATGTTCCAAAAAGAAAACAATTTTCCTTACATTGTTATAAAAACATAAAGGGTGGTATCCATGTTTCATACCAATACAACAATGTAACAATGCAGTCAAGGAAACTTGACCTCACTCAGTCACCTCTTAATACAAATAAATTAGCACCTTAACCAGAACATACTAATTGGACTGCAACAGCAGCCTACTTGTTATTCTTTTGTGAACATGTAAATTGCCCTCCAAGTCTTGCTCTAGGCTCAAACACTTTTTGTTTTGTGCACATGCCAACAAGGCTTGGAGAGCAATATGCATGGACACAAAAGAATATCAAAAAGGCTGCAGAAGCACAGTAGTGTTATACTATCTGGCTTTATTACCAGACGAGAGCTTTTTCTTGTGCTCATTGATCCACACAAACACGTTAGACATGTCAAGATTTTCTAACACATCCCTCTGAAATCCTGTGAAATGCTTCAATTTGCGACCCTCTTGATACTTAAAAACATTGTTCTGTACCAGTTCCTTTAAAAGTTCATCGAAGTCTCCAGTTGGGAATTGCTGAACATGTTTCCCAGAACGTACAAATTGATGAAGACTTCTCTCAAATTTGCCGGTGATCTCTCTTACGGGTTGCTCTGCCTTCGAGATTCGAGTAACAGCTTTCTCATTCACATTTACGCCCAAGTTGCCAATTCCTTGTTTGTTGTAGTTGTTGCTGTGTTCAACTTCAAGATCATGAGGGATGTTCCTACCAGGGCCACCATGATTGTTCACACCTCTGTTCCACACAAGTTTTTCTGCCTCTTTCTCACTCAACCCATGGACAAGGAGCAACTGGTACAAGCTCTCCAGAGCATACTTGGTGCTATGTGAGCCATCTGCCTTGCAGAGTAGCATGAGGTACTTATACTGCCTAATAAGCCTTTCACCATCACCCTCAGACACTGCATCTAAGAAGTTCATAAAAAATAACCCTTCTGAGAGAAGTGCTGAGTTGTAGTTGAACATGTCATCAGTTTCTTTAGATGTTGAAGGTGTTGATTTTTCAGTTGTTGAAGGAAAATCATCTGGAATATCCACTGGTGGATCATGTCCCAGTTCATGTCTTCTACGACTCTTGCCATTGTACTTGAAGGATGCTGTACAGCCTGGAAATCGGCAAGGGAAGCGCCCATCTGGATTGAGCTCCAGTTGCTGTAACACTTCTTGCCTCTCGTGTTCTGACACCATGGCTTGTATTGAACCATCCATCATCTTCTCATCAATTACCAGCTCGTCAACAATCTTTGCAGCTGCGTTGTGTAAAAACTGAAGTTTCTGAAACTTGCTCTGGTTGATGAGATCTTCAGGAATTGGCAAATGGGTGGGCATGCCTTGTTTGCTATCTAAGCCAAAAACCTGAAAGGCAGCAGCAATAACACGCGATGTCACCAGCAAGATCATAAAATCTCTGTCTGCCCTGTAGGCTGCGTGAGGATCTTCTCGCACATTGCAACGATTAATCAAATTCCGGTCAGAGAACATGGTGCAGTGGTCATCTGAAGAACTTCCAGAGTAGAAACGTTTATACAACAGCTGTATACAGAAAATAGAAATTGGTTTTGAGCAATAAAAAAATAATATTTAATAAAATGCCTCCATTTAGTGCAAAAATATGCATGGATATTTGTCTATGATGATTACATAATGTCATCTTGATTTGGAAAAACCTAATTTGCATTTACTTTCTACACACTAATTTACATATGCGATTTATAAAACCGGTTTCGTCTAAGACCTCGTCAGTTGATCGCTAAACAAAAAAAAAAAAAAAAAAAAAACAACTGACAAGGTCTTAGACGAAACCGGTTTTATAAATCGCATATGTAAATTAGTGTGTAGAAAGTAAATGCAAATTAGGTTTTTCCAAATCAAGATGATGTTTAGTAATACTTTCTTGGCTTTGACGATCAAAATCTCTCAGAGATTACATAATGTCTGTAGACAAATGTTTTAGCTGAATGAAGGCTGTGGAGTTTAAAATTAAATAGATTTGTCTTCACCAGGTGACATGTTTAGACCAATCAAATGAAATAAAAACTTTTGATGAGTTTCCAAATGGTCCTATATGAAATAGTCATGCATGTGGATTATGTAATGTCTAATAAATGAGCAGCAGTGTTTTATCACTGACTGCAATGAACGGCTTCAAAATCTTCTGAGGTAGATCAACTCATTATTGCACTAATATTTAGATTTGTGATCATTTTGGCCTAGAAAATTGGACGTAAAGTTTAGCCGTGTCTTTGTCAGATATGGACACTCATTAAACATTAATTTCTTTTGTATTTCCTTTATGAATTATTAATGAGTTTTTGAAGTGCTTTTTAAGTGTTGCAATTCTAAAAAAAGGCATGTTGAATAACTTTACCTCAAGGATCTTAACTCCTGTGTGCCAGTCACCAAGCTGGAGATTGAAGCCTTCCAAACGGTCTTCTGCTGTGTATCCATTGGAAACTGAATGGATGGCATTCACTGCCCTCTCGATGGACAACTGATCTCCAACACACAGCTGGCTAACAAACTTCTTCTCTCCATTCCAACTGGAATATGGCAGGTATAACTGAAAACTCCTTAGAATGTCTATGATATCTTCTGTGATGTTTTCATTCTTGAACAGCACACCCATTGGTAACTGAAAATACAGGTAATGAACAATTATTTTTAGCAACATTGAAAAAACCTTATTTACACAAGCTCCTGTCTCATAACTAAATTATGGTTGTTCATTGCATCTGTTTTTTGTACCCCTTACTGCTAGTGGAACTCAAAACAGTAAGCCCAGGAAACACCAGTAGCTTTATCCTAGTGTTTCTAAACCAATTAAGGTATGACCTGCATGCATTTGAGTGAACCGTATTGGCCACCTACACAGACAGATTTTTGGGCCATTTCCTTGGAATACTTGTGCGGAATATGCCTGATGCACACTTCTTTTAGGAAAGAGAAGCTTTCTAAGTGTTCCACAAGCATTCTAGACACAAGCACAATATAATTGTGCCGTTGTTTCTTCTGGTCCTGAACAGTTGGAAGGAAATTGATGTTTGGCACACCACTTATCTCTCTGGGTGAAGTATCGAGCTTGTTGCCAGAAACCCTGTTCATGATGATTTTGTGGTTGACCCAATGAAAATCCAAATTCTGATTCTCCTTGGTCATGTGCTTGCGCTCTATTTTGCCATCAATGTTATCAAATGCAATAGCAAAGCCTGGATGTAAACTTGACTTTGCCTCTTTAAGCTGTTTACGTGCATTTTCAATGTCCTGGGTACAGTTGTTAGAACAGCAGTGGCCAACTGTGCTACAGCTCTCGGTGAGCACGGTAACTGCTTCCTCTTTATCAACAACAACTTGCTCATCCTTGGACATCTTTTGCTGCAGATCTAATATTTCTTGGTCATGTTTTTCTCCAAGCACATCAAGTTTTGAACGTACTCTCACACTGGAGCATGTCACTTTCATTTTGGATAGTCTATCCATTGTTGCCTAAGAGGAATGATTCAAGAAATGGGATATAATTATTATGCGAAAAACAAAATACAAGGTAAGTGAGGATGGATATTGCAATACCCCCCCCCCCTTCCCACATACACAAACACCCACTACTTTTGCAAGATTGAAACCAAGTATGTTTTAATAAGTACTTCATGTTTGAATGAGTTATTTGGGACTTCCATACCACTTCATAATTGACAAAATTAGGTTTATTTTCGTCAACTTTTATTAATTAGGACACTTTTAATAAGGAACATGCATCTCAACAACTTTCAATCCTGAACTTGTCTGTGCCCGAAAATTAAAAAGATGAAGAAAATGTAAATAAGTAGAAGAAGAGAAATGGAAAAGGGCAAAAATATAGCTAGCTGATTGGATGCCCTTGTTTAAATGACAATAATAATTACTTATTAGGATAAAAAAATTAACTTAACATAGGAGAGGAAGAGGTATAAATAAATTAATGCAGAGCAAAATAATGCTGGTATTGTACTTAAAGAAATTAAGTGCAAGAAGTCACTCAGACTATAAAAGTTGACAAAAATTTACTATTGTATAAGAGAAAGGCATCTTTGGAAGTCAAAGTTACCAGATCGAATCCGCTACATCTAGGTACATCATTTCAAGTTTTCACTAAAAATATTAGAGAGGTTTAGCATGACGTTATCGGCAGACGGCAAACGGCAAAGATAGCTTCTAATTTTGAGTTCTTTTCTTTTGTCCGTAAATAAAGCACACAAAAATGGAATAACGTCTCCTACTATTCATTCAAAATACAAATAATCTCACTCTACTGTACACACAACTAAAGAGAGACGGCAAAAGTTCCATTTTTGCCGTTTGCCGTTTGCCGTAAACGTCATGCTAAACCTCTCTATTTATTATTCTATCCTCACCTCCAGAGATCTTGACTTCAGAAGAATACCAATAACTGTGGCGCAGGCGTTCATATGTGAGTTGCGCTGTTTCAGAAGGACTGACCCTGCTACTGCTACGCTTGGAAGCCAATCAGGAGTTTCCTTTTTAACGCAAGCACTTGTCATCAGAAATGCATAGAATATCGGGGCCCTTGCTTTCAACTCTTGGCAAGCCCTCGCGAAATCGAAATTCACTATTTCCTCCTTTGTATTAGCCCTGAAGATCGAGGGCCGTTTTCTAGAACAAAGTTCATTCAGTTGCACAGTCATCAACTTGAGAACCTTTTCCACGACCATTTGCTTCAGTGTGTCACTCTTCAGAACCGCACTAGCAATCCGCTGTTGAGGACCGTGCACAATTGCTTTGCCAATGACTGCAAGATGGTTTTCTAGTTCACGTTTATAGGTTTTACCACAGGGATAAGTCACAGAAATATGAACTTGTGTCTCAGACGATTCTTTTCCAGACACTTCTTGCGGTTCTTGCACTACTGGTTTACTGCGTGGAGTTGAAGTCAGCGATCCACCGAAGGCTTTTCGGAGAAAACCACTATTTGGCGTCCCAGGTATTGGGCTCACACCACCAAAAGATAACACAGGCGGTCTGGCAAAAGAGGTAAAAACAAATTCCCGACGTTGGAGGAGGGAAAAATATCGCAGCAGGACTAGCCTGCGAACTGACATCTTGTGCGGAATTCTCACGTTGACTACTGTCGAACTTTAGGCTTTTTTTCGCCTCTGGCACTCCAGCCGGTTCTTTCCCCAGCCTTTTGACGCGTACAGATTCATCCGATTGAAAGACCTGCTGTATTTCTTGCTGTATTTCTTCAACCTTTCTGAGAGCATTTTGTAAGCCGACGAGCCGATTATAACACTTCGTTCGACAGATATAAAACCTTTCTCTCTCGACGTAAACATTCACATCCACTTTGGTCGCCCTGAGAATTAAACTTGGAATATCCACTGCACTTTTCCCCAGCACTCTAATTTTAGATTTCGGAAGTGAAAAAGTGTCTTTACATAAAAAGCAAAACTCATCCGAACGGGTCAATTTCTTCGGTGTTTCGTCCATCGTTTGCCGTCGCGTTCGCGATAGATGCCAAAGCTACCATTCTCGCCTTTCCACGCGCGCGGGAATTTGAGCCAATCTAAAACTTAACGTAATTGGTCAAAAAGAAGACAAAAGGATTGACGTCATGGAAATCGCTCGTGGGCTCGTTTTCGCAGACGTTATTTTTCGGCGGAGACAAGCGACGGCCGGAAATACATCTGCGTTCGCAGGCTAACTACCCTGCAAATTAGGTTAAAGTTTTTTTTAAAGTTTTCTTAAATGTTGACTCACAGATTTCTTGTAGCTTTGGCTTTGAACACTAAACCACATCCCGCTCTGCATCTCCAGTAACCCTCACTATCCCTTTCATCCCAAGGACCAACAACAGCAATTAGCAGCTCTGGATGCAAATCTCGTTCATGCCTGAAACAGTTAAGATACCAGTGGTCTAAATTAAAGAGGTTATTTTGACAAAGTCAAATGCTGCCTTATTTGTCATAAATGTTATGCAAAGGAACTACTATTTTGTCCAAAAAATATTGATTCGTGGACAAAATATTAACAGCAAGAAGAATATTTCTAATAATGAGATTAATTCTTTGGCTTCCCAAAGAGAACCAGAGAGAATGGCATAAAATACAATATGCTGTGGTTTCCTTTTTATTAATACTGTACTAGGTACAAAAAAACAAGAAGTACCTGACTCGCCAAGAGTGAGAACTGTGAACCTTCCCACAACTTCTACAGGGGTACCCTTCTGTTACACCTCTGTCGAGACGTGCCATTTCTTCACTGACTGCTGACATCTCATCACCAAACACAAAGGTGGAGAGGAAGTCTTCAATTTTGTTAAAAAACCACTGTCTCCGTTGCAAAACAGGATCAAATTTTGATGGGAGTTGCCCTAACTTAAATGGTTGATCTAGTGGGATTAACAGAATATTTTTAAAAAGATATGAGCAGATAATGTATCCTGATTTTGGTTGCAACTGATTTTACTGTCAACTGGTCACTGAATATGTGCCTCCCATCCTGCTCCTTGCTCAAGTTTAAATGTTCTCAGTTGTATTGTTGAGTTCCTCAAAGCATGGCTAGCACTAATTAGTATGACAAGTTTTAGGGTTTGTTGACAGCTACACCAGGATTAACATTAATTGGGCTTTATTCAGCTGGGACCTATGGAATAATGTAAAAACCTGATAATCAAAGGAACTGGATAATTTTTTAAAAAATTCAAATTTGCAATGAAAAAAGAAAGCCTTAGTCTGACCTTCAACATCCTTCATTCCAGCATACTCCATAAATGCAGATAGTGTGTGGCCTTCAAATTCCCTCTCATGAAAGTCCCGGTAGGCATTGTAATCTTTGTGAGGACCCTTTTTGGCATTGGTCTTGCCAGTTCTGTTCATTGAGGCACATGAAGTACCAATTTCTGTTGCGGACTTGAAGAACATATTGTACTCGACCTGCAAACGGATGATAACATTTCTTATTTTTTTCTCAGCGCGTGAGCGGGCAAGATGAACCAAATCCTGCAATCTGATTGGTTCCGGGAGCGGGCGGAATTTTCCGATCTTGACCGCGGTCAACGGAACGGAAATTTGTAATGGGGTACTCAAGACCTCTGGCACAGTTTTTCTCAATACGGACCTCCCGGCCGGCAAATAATATATATTTACTGTCAGCGTGTTTATTAGGTGTTATTTACATACTAAATTTTTTTTTAAAACAATTGAAATGTTAATTTATTAATAGAAAAGCAAGAAAAAAGAAGTTTTTTTTTCGGTTATCATTCTTATTGTATATCACTAAGTTAATTCATTTTATATGTACCTCATAAAGGTTAACTTTGGCTTGCCAATCAGCGTGAGATGTGTCAAGTCCCTCAAGACGATCAAAGGGATTATCTCCATCCTTAAAGGTCCATTGGACATTACGGGCCCTCTCCTCAGTAAGAGCGTCTCCATCAAAGAATATTGGCTCCAAAACAGTCTCACCCTCACAGGGTACATAATTCTCTTGAGTTTTGATAAGCAACTGGGCCATCTCTCCTGAAATATTACTGTTGAGGAATTCTAAGCCAAGACAGCACTAAAAAAATAAAAGCATTGAATAAGCAAAGGCTCTACAGGACAATGGTGTCACTTTCCACAACTACCATAATTCAACATTTTACCCCCCAGTGATGCTAAATTAACATGGGCCCTGATTAAGCTGTTCCAGCACAATACCTCTCCCATAAATATCCATAGCAGGGATTAAACTTGTACTTTTTAAACGTTTGATCTATTTCTTTTTAGCAAGCATAATGCTGGTTTCACTCTACTACGTTTGTATAGTTTAAACTCTAATTTTCCTTCCCAGTTCTTCCTTCTTTTTATCATAAATTTGCATAATTAACTTCTTTTCTGCTTTTGCACTAGTTCAAAAAGGGAAAGGAAAATGACCATACAGATTCCAAACAATATTTCGTGCTTAATGTTTTTATGAATTTTTACTATGTACACCGGCAGAGCACACATTAAAAGTATGTTTGACTTACAGTGTCTGATTTCTGTGACTGCTCCTCCGAGTATGGGTGTGGTATGTGATATATGACAGTGTCCTTCAGGAATTTTAACACCGGAATGTAAGTTGTTAGAATGCGGCTAACCAGGATGACACAGTCCCTCCTAAAGTTAAGCTGCACATCAGAATTTGGCAGTAGTTTCTGCAAATCGAGATCTTCTAGCCTACACTGTGATGGAACGTCATTAGTTGGTTCTGGCACAACCCTGTCCTTGATAGCAAACTGCTGAGTCCAGTGAATCGACTGGTTTGAGTGATCTTTGGATTGTATCCTGGCTTTGACGCTCAAATCAAAATTGTCTGCAACAATTCTATGAAATTTATAAACATCAATATTCTGTCAGGGACAAAGGGGTGGGGGGAGAGGGCACAAAAATAGCCCATACTGGGATACCTGCCCTGTAGGGTGTGGTTTTGTGATGTAAATTCGGAAATAGGATAGGGTGCTTGACTTTATGCTGTTATGGACAGGCCAGTTGGCAGGTTGCATACATAGGTGCCGTTCAGTTTCCAATGTTTCTTTTATTTTACACATCTCATGAAGTTCAACATTGCATGTGATACATATCACTATCAGGAGTCAAATGCTTCAAAATAAACACGTACCTAGGGTAGGGGAAGTGCAAAAGTTCTGATTCTAAACAGTGCGGATAGACAGGGTAGCACTGGCCTGCTCAAAAGCATATTAAGCCATATCATTTTTACATCTCTGCTTGTGCATAGGATGTGAAGAAAAAATGTTTGCATTAGAGCAAAACACAAGATTCGGTGTCAGCTTGCAAACCAACAAGCTGCAAGAAGCAAAGTAATAACAGAGAAAAATATTACCTGTAATTGTAGCCTTTCATAACTTTTGACTTGGCCTCTTCAAAGGATTGATTCGTCAGCTCTCCCTGGGATAATTTGTTGGCAAAAGCCTTGTTACACTTTTCAAATGTCTCATCCGAGTAATGATGGCAGTCCTTCGCTAGTTCCAAACTCATTTGCTGGGTTTCAGCACCTTCTTGCTTTGCTAGAATCTCATCGATCAAGGCCACAGAGTTTTTCCGGGAAATGACATTTTCCTTCCGTGATTTCACTTTTTCATCATGGTGCCTTCCCATTTCCCTTTGCTTTACAAGAGTCTCCTTGTGCGACATACATAAACCGAGGCGGTTTAAACAAGTGAAATCGGCTTCCTTGGCACCACTGTGCATTAAAATCGACGAAATTCTATACGCAAAAGCGCTCATTCGGTTGTTTCTGTGTTTGGCAACCATGGCTGTAGCAGCAGCAATAGCGTTGATGTCCTTTGTTTCACTTGCTTTCCCCTCCTCGTTTAACGAAATTCCACATGCTCCAACCAAACAAGAATTCCATAAAGGGCATTCTTTTGAAACCTCCTTTGCTAAATTTTGGTTGGAAAATTCAACAAGTTCTTTCGGAGTTTTTTTTCGCAAAATTGATTTACCAACCTTGCAAAGGTCAAAAAATTCTTTACCAACTACCTTGCGAAGAACTTGTTGAATGTAGGGCTTGGTTTCTTTGATTTTGAATAGAAGGATGTTGGTAGCCGTTTTCCAATTCCTTTTCACGACGTCCTTGATGAGGCTTGCACATGCCGGATCCTTAGGAGTTCTGTCCTTCACTGATGAGTTGGGATGTTTCTCGTTTGGATCTTTTTCCAGCACATTGTACTCAATCTTCCTATTATCTTCGTGGTCAAGACTGGTCAGTTCGCCGATACTCGGATCTTTTTGATAATCCGAAACTTTGAGTAATCTCGGTTCCTCACAGACCAAGGGTGGACAAGCTCCTTCGGAACTGTTAAATGTTTCTGTTGCCGAAGGTGCCACGTTCTCGCATTGTGATGTTGCAGCAAGCGACAAAGATAGCGATCTCTTCACTTCGGGTTTTTTGGGAGAGTTTGATGCATCGTAATTTCTGGACATCTTGTTTTGCTGCGTCTGATGAGGTGACTTTCAGTTTCATTTTTCTCGTTCTGGGCTGTGCGTGGAGCTGGCTGATTCAAGTTGCTCTTCAAAATTTTCACAGTACACACTGCAGCTCTAACCTTCGTTCCACACGGCGAACACACACGTGTCGAAAATTGTTCACTGGACGATAAATGAAACCCAAGGTCTTCTTCAAGGTAGGACGCCAGGGACCTATTTAAGCCTTTTTCTGAGGAACTTGGAATATATTTTCTGTGGAAATATATCCCGTTTTTGAGGACTGAAAATTGCCGTATGTGACGGAGAACGTCCGGTAGCAAATTCTGCAAAATTGAGAAGACTCTTCCCCTTTACGCTTTCTTCCTCGCTTACTTTGCGGGACAATCTTTTTCGGTGTCTCAAGATTCATTTCCTTTTCATTTCGATTTTATCATTCGACGAGTTTACAGAATAACGAAAGAAGGAAAACGCGCGCTGGTCCGTTTCGAAATATATCCGCCACACTTCTCGAGTTTGTGTACAGTGATCGATTACACAACGAGTTTTCCCGGGATATGGGTATCGGTTTTCAAACTGGATGGTTCTATCAATCAAAGTCATCAGATAAGCATTATTTAAATTAAAGGCGGCAAATTTTTAAGATCAAAGATTGCTCAGCAGTCTCTTTCTTCTTCCTCTTCCCCACGCCCACGCTTCTCGCGGCTCACTCGCCAACCTCGCTGAAATTAGGAGAAGAAAGAGACTGCTCGCAGTCTACGATACAGCATACCACTTTATTATTTTACATTTCACTTCCTTGGTTTTTGTGTTCCTTCAAATTGATACGATAAACATTTATGACAGACAAACTATGAGAAATGAAATTCATTTGAGCAAGGTATTTGTAACTTGAGTTTTTGTTGCAAAAGCGAGAGCGAGGGAAACGATAGCTCAAACTTGTCAACACTCGCATCGAATGCAGTCCATTTGTCCAATTTATTTCTTGAGAGATGACTCAAGTGACTACGTTGTTGCTCATTTGTTTTTCATCTCGAAACTGTCAACTTACATTTGGCCAGTACTGCAATACAATACAAAGTTCCAACCTTTAACCTTGGTTCGCTGAGCATGCTTTGTAGCTACCAGGTCAACCACGCGCTTTCTTCGTGTTTTCTCCTTTTATCACTTTTATGATATTCTTTGCAGAAACTTTGAAACTGAAACTAAAAGCGTTTAAGGTAAGAAATGCATACTTTGAAAGACTACTACTTTCTTCGATTCGGAGGAAGTTTCTTCCATAAAGTCAAAGATCTGAAAAACTGAGGTTACATTTTTAATGACCCCCGAAGAAGAGTTTTAAGTCTAGACCCCCCTCCCACCTGGATTTCCAGAGGCCTTGACCCCCCCCTCCCGCGAGAATTAACAGCGTGCCATCCGTCGGGAAGGTGTGGATTTTTTCTGGAATAACCCACTGATGCATTAAACGAAATTGATATTATGCTTGGATACACCTCTAAGTCTCAGTTTTGGACAATACTAAATCACATCATCATTACTGGTAAGCAAATCATATATCCTATTATTCAACGAATTGTCACTATGCCCATATATGGTAAGGAAGCCCTCAATATCTGTCATCCGTACATGACAGATATCCTGCGATATACGTAAATGACCATATTTGGAAGTGCCCTGTAGATTTTCTTTCATTGCTTGTTTGGCGGCCATTTTGAAAAGCAAGGCAGTTTTAGCAGTGTTCTCCGTAAATTTTAACTCCCTGGAAGAAACTTTCCAAGATTAAGTGCTCTTAAAAAGTCAACAAGTATTTGCTTCAGCTCACAAAGATATCCAGAGGTTGACTTGGAATTTTCATAGTGAAAAATCAACCAAGGAAATGCTATTGTAGATGAAGCAGCACACTTGCTCACGGAAAGACTAAAGTTGAAAAGATTTTAATTCACAGGAAGAGGACCTATTCTCGGTAAGGTAGCAATATTGCTCAATCTTGCGGAATATCCCCTGATTTAGCCAACTCGGCCTACAGCCTCGTCGGCTAAGTATCAGGTGATATTCCGCGTGATTTTGCAGGATAATTGTTAAATAACCGTCAAAGAAAAACAACACCTTTACTATGCCACCTAATAGCTAAATTGAAATACATAAAACGCATTGAAAAGCACATTGCCTTTGTGACTAACTGACTTGACTTCCATAGGGTAAAGTGGCAGCCATTATTAGACATGTAACTCTGCAGTATTTTTATGACGATAGCATTGTTTCGAGTAGCCGATTAACATTTAATATGATTGACGACTATGATAGTGACTGTGTTAATCAACGTGTACAGTAGTTGTGTGCGATATACAGTAAGTAGCTCAGTAATCGCGTACAAATTAATGTATATAGATGTATGTGTGTATAATGTAAGGTTTTCCTCTCTTGTTTGTAACTGTAACTCTGTAATGATTTTCTAATTGTTACTTGTTGCTCTGTAACGATTTTGTAATTACAATAAATGTTACATTAAAAAAAAAGATATTAAATTTCAACTGTTTTCTACAGCCCATTAAAAACGGTCATTAGGGTGTATTCTTGGATAGGACTTATCCAGGAATAATGTTGCATTAGTTGAGGAGTAAGCTTCGTTTAAGCTGAAATTGATTTTAAAATGTACCTGATAAATGGAACCAGAATAGATAAAGAAACCACTACTAATCATTGCCTAAAAAGGTTATAATTGCTTTTTCTAAGTTGTTAACACAGTTTTAAGTGAAGGTCACAGGTATTGGAGTTAACTAAATTTTCTCTTACATTAGCAAGTTGGAGACAGATCAGTGGGTGGTGGTGGCGTACAAAGACTCCCGGTATGTCTGACATGTTGGCCAAAAGATGAAAGAAACAATCACGGTCAATTTATTTAAGAAAAACGGCTTTTGTTACTAGCCTACCAACCCTGACAGGGACGACATTGACCCAAAATTCATCATTTCCCCTGAAATCAAGGTCAAGTATGTAAATAGGAAGTACGAGGTCAGCAACAAAGAAGAACTTCACAACATTTTCAAACAATTTTCAACAAAATATTTTTAAAATGTAAAGCGATGAACAGTTTTCAGGGGCATCCAACGAAAAACTTTTAGCAAAATACTTGAAATATCATTTTCTAGTTGGTAAGATTGTTTCTGAGCTTTTTAACGGTAAATAACAGTAACTAACGGAGTTAGTTCAACTCATCTCGTAGTGACTGCTGTGTATGTTACGTGACTAGTGCATGTTTGTTACAGTATGTCATATCCGTAACGTATTCTTATCATATCATGTAATCTTATGTACACACTCGGAGTTGTTCAGTTGAATAAACGAGCTTAGAACTTAACATGGTGGCAGCGTGAAGCGGACGTCAAACTTTCACACCGTTTGACAATGCGCACTGACGAACCTTGAAACAGTTCAGAAGATGCCAGGAGGAGATCCGCCAACTGCTTCAGGAGAGCAGAATGGAGAACAGATTCAACCGCCCATTATACAAGGAATACAGCTGCCGACAGGTCTAAATCTAGCGGCAAAGGACAAGGCTGTCAACTGGAAAGTTTACAAACAACAATGGGCGAACTACAGCATCGCGGCCCAACTAGCTAAGCAAACGAAGAGTACAGAGTGGCACTATTTCTCTACTCGATAGGACCTGAAACGGTCAAGATATACAATAGTTTTGATCTGAGCGAAGAGAACCGGAAAAAGCTATCTGAAATCATCAAGGGATTCGACAACTTTGTAATTGGCGAGACTAACGAGACTTATGAACGTTGTGTTTAATAGCCGTGACCAGAAGGAAGGCAAAGCGATTGATGCGTATGTGGGGGAATTGAGAACACTTGCACAATCGTGCAATTTTTGAACATGTCTAAACGACACACTGATATGCGATCGAATTGTTCTTGGCATACGTGATGGAGGCACACACAAACGGCTGTTGCGTCAGGGCAAGCTGACATTGCAGAAATGCATCGAAATCGCAAAAAGTGATGAAGTGTCAAACATGCAGCTGAAGAACATGGACCAACCCACCCAAGAAGATGTCCATAAAGTGAAGTTTCCTAAACCAAAGAAGACGGAGCAGGAGAAGAAATACCCGAAATATCCGAAACAGCCCGACAGAAGAAATCCAAACAGGAAACCTATTGATGACAAGATGTCTACAAGCCATAAGGCGTGTGATTATTGTGGAAGAAAACACCGCAGAGGAAGAGCTAACTGCGCCGCTTGGGGACGTGTTTGTGGAGCCTGTGGCAAGGAGAACCACTTTGCATCCCAGTGTAAAGCAAGAGAAAGGACACAATGTTGAAGTCGAAGATGAGTCAAGCAAAGAATTCCTTTATTGTGTGACCACATTGCCCGAAATAACAGAGACTGTCAACAGCGTCTCCGAACGAGAGATCTACGCAAAGATGCTTATCAACGAAAAACCCATTAAGTTCCATATTGATTGCGGCACGAGAGTAAATGTATTGCCCAGTAAATACGCCAACAAAGAAGATATAAAGCCGACCAAACGCGTGTTGCAGATGTGGAACAAAACTGAACTTAAACCAGAAGGAATTTGTTACGTGACCATATGCAATCCAAAAAACCGCAAGAAATACTCGGTCGAGTTCATTGTCGTCAAGGAGAACTTGACCCCGTTGCTAGGCGCAAAAGCAATCCAGCACATGGAGCTGATAGAGGTTCATGAGGAGAATTTTAAGAAAGTAGCCGCAGCGAAGATAGCAAGTACAAAGGCACAAACAGCCGAAGAAATCATTGATGAATACAGCGATGTTTTTTAAGGCAATCTGGGGACATTGGAAGGAATAGAGCACCTCGACGTTGACCCTTCAGTGCCTCCTAGTATTGCTCCATCGTGACGAGTGCCATTTGCCATCAAACCGAAGCTCAAAGCTTGAGCTTGAGAGACTGACAGACATCGGAGTGCTGATGCCTGTTGATGAACCCACTGATTGGGTGAGTAACCTGGTTGTTGCGACAAAGGAATCGGGGGATTTGAGACTTTGTCTAGACCCACAACAACTGAATAAAGCACTGAAGAGATAGAGACACCCCCTACCTGTGATAGATGATGTACTGCCGAGCCTCTCACGAGCCAAAGTATTTACTAAAATAGATGCCAGGAATGGCTACTGGCATGTGCAGTTGGACGACGAGTCCAGCAAGTTGACCACTTTTGACACACCCTACGGCAGATACCGGTGGAAACGACTTCCCTTTGGAGTCAGCGTTGCCAGTGAGATTTTTCAAAAGAGACTGAACCAGGTGCTTGATCGACTTGATGGCCTGCTAACAGTACATGATGACATGGTCATTTATGGCATAGGAGACACCCAGGAAGAGGCAACTGCTGACCACAACGCTAAGCTGCTAACGTTCTTACGGCGATGCAGAGAGAAGGGCATAAAATTGAACAAGAAGAAGCTTAAGCTGCTTTGCAAAGAAATCCCCTACATGGGACACTTGGTAAGACCAGATGGTCTGAAACCTGACCCAGAGAAGATGGAAGCAGTACGCAACATGCCTAAACCCAATGATGTGAAAGCTGTGAGGTGATTTTGTGGTTTCGTGACCTACCTCGCAAAGTTCTTGCCCCGACTGGCAGACGTATTGGAGCCAATACAGCAGTTGACACACAAGGAAGTACCATGGCAATGGCAACATGAGCATGATACAGCATTCGAGAAGGTCAAACAGCTCGTAACACAGGCACCCTTGCTGAAGTATTACAACCCGGAAGGGGAGCTCACTGTCCAATGTGATGCAAGTGATAAGGGACTTGGGGCCGCCCTTATGCAGAATGGGCAACCAATAGCATTTGCAAGTCATGCCCTGACAGACCCAGAAACTCGATATGCTCAAATAGAAAAGGAGATGCTAGCAGTAGTGTTTGCGCTTCAGAAGTTCGATCAGTATGTTTATGGTCGCCCAGTTACAGTCCAGAGTGACCACAAACCGCTAGCTGCAATCTCCAACAAACTACTACGAAGCGCACCAAAGAGGCTACAAGGGATGCTGTTGAAGGTCAAAAATATGACATTGTGATCGTCTACAAACCTGGCCCAGAGATGTACCTTGCTGACACCCTAAGCAGGGCATTTCTTCCCACTACAGAAAATACCCAGGGAGAGTTCGAGCGAGTGAATGCCGTCAAACTTCTGCCCATGACGGATGAGAGACTGGAGGAGATGAGAAACAGCACCCGTGATGATGCAGTGTTACAGCAGTTAAAGGAAGTGATCCAAACCGGATGGCCAGAGGTGAAGGAGGAGCTCCCAGCAGTACTAGCTCCTTACTTCAGTTTCAGAGATGAGATGAGCGTTTATGACGGTCTTGTCTTCAAAGGAGAACGACTCCTTATCCCGAAACAGATGCGGTCAACAATGAAGGAACGCCTGCATAGCTCACACATAGGCGTGAATGGTTGCTTGAGAAGAGCCAGGGAGTGTATGTACTGGCCAGGCATGACAGCCGAGCTAAAGGAATACATCTCACAATGCGAGACCTACAGCAAATACGACACAAAACAACAGAGAGAGTCGTTAATGAGCCATGAAATTACAGAACATCCGTGGGAGAAGATTGGAGCAGACCTCTACACCATTGATGGCCAGGACTACCTGATTGTCCTTGACTATTTCTCAAATTTCTGGGAGATTGACCACCCTCCCAACATAAAGGCGAACACTGTCATTAAGAAACTGAAGTGCCACTTTGCACGACAAGGAATCCCGGACATTGTAGTGAGTGACAATGGCCCGCAGTTTGCTTGCGAGAAGTTTACAAATTTCGCCAATGAATGGGGCTTTGAGCACCGACCGGGAAGTCCTGGACACCAGAAAATGAATGGCAAAGCAGAAGCCGCTGTTAAAGATGCAAAACGCCTTCTGCGAAAGGCCAAAGAAACCAAAGGAGACCTATATCTTGCAGTACTGGCACAACGAAACACCCCCACTGAAGCGATGGGAACCAGTCCTGCCCAACGATTGCTAGGCCGACGGTGTAAGACACAACTACCAACAACCAAAGAGCTACTGAAGCCGCAGTCTGTACAAACAGAAGCAATCAAGAAGAAAACCCAGGCACAACAAGCGAGACAAGCCAAGTACTACAACAGGGGAACTTGAGACCTCTGCCCCTTAGAGGAGGGTGACCTAGTCAGAATGAGGCCAGTTCGATTGGGACAGAAAGCTTGGGAAAAGGCAACTGTGACCAAGCAACATGATGAAAGGTCCTATGAAGTCGAGCTGAGAGTGGAACCTATCGAAGCAACAGAGTAGACTTGAAAGAGCAGCCCACCCCTTCAAGACCGTTGGAACAGACGCCCAGTCCTCCACCACCGACTCAGAACAAGGATAAGATCCCAGCCGAGGCTAACAGGCCACCTGAGACATCTGACACGAACCAACAACTGAATGAACAGCACTGCTGTGCCACGTCCTAAAAGAACCATCAGAAAACCTGCCTATCTTAAGGACTTTGGGACTTTGTGCACTAGGACCCAAGAGACCTAGGACATTTTGATAGCAACCGGACTTGACGAATGATTAGCGGACATTGACTATATGATTAAAGAAATTGATTGAAATCTTGATCTTTTAAGAATCGTTTCTATTTCCCAAACGAGGTGGGGATGTTACGTGACTAGTGCATGTTTGTTACAATATGTCATATCCGTAACGTATTCTTGTCATATCACGTAATCTTATGTACACACTCGGAGTTGTTCAGTTGAATAAACGAGCTTAGAACTTAACAGTGTACTTTGTACTGTGCACGTTGTTATTCCACTTTGTACTGTGTTTTCCTGAATGCCTGGCTGTGGCTTAGCTCCCGGGGCGCTGTTCCATATAAATTAGTGATTTAGAAAGGAATCATTGGGTGCCCTTGTCGTTTTCTCCAGTTGTACCATAAATGAGAAATGCAACCGCTGATCGAGTCATAGACTGCACACCTTAGTTCCCATTTTATTGAATGGTACAGTAAGATGCCATTTGATTCCTGATGTCTGTTGCACAGCAGGTTTTTTTCTCACTCGAGATCTGCTTTATTTCCAAGCTGGTTTAGATTGTTGACTAGTGTTTGCATCATGTGTTAATGTAGGGCGTCAGTGATCCATTCTTGTACATGACAGTCAGAGGAATGAAAGTTACGCACTTACTTAGTGTATTAACTTTTCTTTTGCTGAAATAAGAGCAAATCTAGAGTTGGAGTTAATCAGTCAGAGTCAATGACTAGACTAGACAAGACTGTTTTACACCCAAGTGAACACTCTCACCAAGAAGGCCAATAGGTAGAGATGCATTAGCCAACAAGAATGCTAACAGTCGAGTAGTTATGAAGAGCCGAGTGACGACAATTCTGCCTCACCATCAAAACCACTATAATTTGTGTACGAGTGTGAATCTACAGCTGCTAATATTTACAAATACCACAACACAAAGATTGCTGGCAGTACTGTGCTACCTGATTCAGTGAGGGTAGAAAATGTGCAGAAGCAATTGACATTCCACTCATTGGTGTCCACTTCAAGGAGAATCCTTCCTGCAGGTACAGGCATAGCATTTATGAGAACTTGTACAGGTATATACAGGGTATATTGAGTGATAGAAAACAAAAACAAAAAACCCTGCAGCAGGATGTGCATAGGCTAAAGAGGCATTAAGATTTTAGCAGAGCACAGAAAACATCCTTCCTAATGTAACCATACAATTCTAATAATTAATGTGGAACATGATACAATGTACTCTAAACAGTCTCAAATGTTTCCCAATCAGCCAAAGTTAATATTTTTAACAACTGCGATAAGAACTAGTTGACAGTTGAATTGACGATATCTTAAAATGTCCAAGATAATGGGACAATCAAGATAGCCAACACTAGTGACTGAGAAAACGAAGGTAATTACAATGGGTTTAAGAACATGAGAGAACTCATTGAGGAGGGAAAATTTCTGAGAGAAGCTAGAGTAGATGGCATAGCAACTGTCCCTCTTGCTAGTACACGTGTCTTTCAAAATGTAAGATCTACAGTTATATAGGGGTGTACAATATTTACCTTATAATCACTTCAAGTTGTAACCAGTCCTGCTGTGACTGTGTGTAAAACATCAACACTTCTATTTACCCTAGAATTTTTAGTATTCTAGATTTGGAGAAATAAATATTGTTACTCGTTAGCAATAATTTTCCAATAATCAATTGTGTCAGTCTCTCCACTATCTCATCCAATTTTCACTTCAATTCTGCGTTGGCTACCTCCTTCCCCAACAGAGTATAGAATTGGTTGTACACGTGTGGTAAAACATCTCCGCATTCCTGTGGTGTACTGGGAACTAGCCTACATCCGGGAACCACATGTAAAATGGGTTGTTGATTAAAACATGGCGGTTGTGCTGTGATTGCTGACTTCGTGTCGTTTTATTTCGGCTACAAACACTACATTGGTGACTGAGGATTGGCTTATCAATGGCTGAGAGAGCTCTTCCAACGCTGGATCTATCGGGATCTTCATCACAAGTGGCAAATAACTGGAAGAAGTGGAAACGGGCGTTCGGGAATTACGCTGAAGGAAAAGGCTTAGACAACACGAGGAAGAAAACTTCACAGCTTCTGCACTATGCCGGAATGGAGGTACAAGATATTTTCGAAGATCTTGTCAACCCCGATCCAGTGGGCAATCAAGATCTCTATGCGGTCTGTATTAGGAAGCTTGATCATCATTTTCGCCCCAACGAAAATATTCCATTTGAGTGCCACATGTTCCAGCAGTTGGCGCCGACGGATGGCGAATCGTTGATAAATTTGTTGTGCGTCTCCGTCGACAAGCAAGGTATTGTAATTTTGGTGATTCTCTCGATGACAACTTAGGAGATCAGTTAATCGAAAAACTGCCCGACATAGAATTGAAGAAGAAGCTGTTGGAAACCAGAAACATCACTTTAGCTCAAGTTCTGGAGAAAATGAGGGCTTCGGAAGCAGCGGGACAACAAATGAAGCACATGGCGGGTGTATCGGACGTAAACGCATTCGGACAAAAGGAGGATAAGACAAACGATCAGTCGGCGAAAATGTGCTTCACTTGCGGGAGGGCAGGACATTTCTCACGGGATCCATGCTGTCCAGCAAAAGGCAGGAAGTGTTTTAGCTGCTCAATGTATGGCCATTTTGCAGAAACCTCGACCAAACTGCACCTGAGACAGGAAGAGGGCTTCGTCCAAAGAACACCAGTGGCAATCGTAAGGCGTTCAGAAGACAGACAAACCAAGTGGAAGATTATGTGGTGGGTAGCAGTCAAGAAGAAAACCCTGCCTTTGCGTTTACTGTGATGGAAGAAAATGAGGAGGGTGTTTGCAAGGTGTCGACTGCACGTCACGTGCCAACGATGAATGTGAGCATTGATGGAATTGTTCAGGAAGTTTTGATTGATTCAGGGTCTGTGAGCAATTTGATGGGGGAAGATGATTTTCAGAAATTGAAGAATGCGGGCTTCAAGGGGAACCTCGAACATTGTTCAAGGAAATTGTTTGCCTACGGTGGCAGACAAATTGAGGTCGTTAGCCAGTTCAAAGCAGAAATTTCGGCGGGGAATGACAATGTACTTTCCAGTTTTGTTGTAGTTAAGTGCGGGTATTGCATACTGGGGAATGTTACTGCCAAGGAGCTTGGTGTTCTCCACATCGGTCCAAAGGCCAGTCCCATTGGTGGCAGTTGTAATGAAGTCAAGAGCAATTTTGCCGACCAGCTCAAAACTCAATACCCTAAAGTGTTCACAGGAGTTGGCAAACTAAAAGACTTTGAGTTGAAACTGCATGTTGACCCGAATGTACAACCTGTGGTACAAAAGTGAAGGCGAGTTCCTTTTGTGCTTCAAGACAAAGTGAAAGCCAAGATCGATGAACTGTTAGAAGGGGATATCATTGAGAGAGTAGAAGGCCCTACCACATGGGCCAGTCCGGTTGTCGTAGCACCCAAGCCGTCAGGCGAGATAAGACTTTGTGTGGACATGGGTCGCGTAAATGAGGCCATTATCCGAGAGCGGCTGCCAATACCCGCTGTCGATGAAGTACTAGAAGAACTAAATGGCACTACTGTCTTTTCGAAGCTACAGTACCGCTCAAAGGAAAGTTACGACCCTCTCGCGAGACGCGAATCGCATCGCGTGCCACGCGATTCTCGTAACGCGCGACGCGACTTTTGTCGTGCGCGAAGCCCTAAAAACTGTAAGTTTTGTAGCTTAAAATTCTATCGTAATTTTGATTGCCTATTGTAAAGCGAACACCGATTGATAACTATCATTGAACGATCGGAGAACCCGGCGCCATTCGCGTCGTTTCGAGCAAAAACTAAGAACTGCTTTGGAATTTGAAGTGCGTGAATTTCACATGTACATGCAACTTTACATCAGATTATTGCCAACAGCAATTCTAAACGACAATTCTTTATATGCCTTAACATTAAAAAGCCACATCCATGGTTACATAATATAAATTTAACGAATGATCGATCGAACCACATTCTTCATTGAACAAATTTAACCGCTGCACATGCAAGGCTTCTAATTTCACTTCGGTTATTACACAAACGTATTTTGTCACCGAAATCTGCTGGATTAGTTAACTGCTAATATTTCGTGGCTCTCGCCTTTTAAATTCGATAGTGATCTGTCGAAATTGAGACAAAAGCTTGCCGATCGTTCGGTCCGAAGTGCACACTTCGTCCTTTGTCAACAAAGGACACAAAGCGCTTGTCAACTTACTTCGGCATTTATATTTTAAATCGATAGAATCAAGTTTTATAGTGAATGAAATTTTGGAAGCGATGTGTGAATAGGCTGTGAGTTAAGAAATTTCCCTCGAAAATCCTTGATTTTGGATGGCATCATGCGTTAGTAGCAGACATGACAGGTTTCGAATTACATATGCACGTTGTTTTGAAGTTATCCAAATTTGTGAAGTTATGCCAATTATTTTTGTCCATGTTTCAGCGAATTGAAGGTAAATTGTACCGCTTGCTTGATTAAAAAAAAACTAAATCGTTTTACTTTATTGAAGCGAATTCACTAAGTTGCTTGCTAAAAGAAACTTCAAACACGTTCTCTGTTTTCAGTTTTTACCGAAAGCGATGTGTCGATCGCTGTCACGAGCTCGAGCGTAACGAAAACTTCAAACACAATCTTATTTCAATCAACTTGTTTATGGCGAACTAACAGGTATATGTGTTGGATATGAATTTTAAAACTCGCCAATCGATTTTTATGTTCTACTGATGACAAAGCCAAAGAAATTTGGCCAAACATGTCGCAAGTATAGTGGAAACGAAAACTACAGACATAGTCAGTCGATTGCGATGAATTACGTCGCCAGCTATGAAAAATAAACTCAAACTCATACGCTTAAAGTTAGTTCTAATATTTGCGTAAAGGAAAACCAGAAACACATCAAATCCTTCTTTCTTGGTGTCGCACCGAAGTGTCCGAAGTGCAGTTGCTAACCCGTGAAAATCGCTTCGCGAATTTCATCGGTAAATCGTTCCTAATTTATGCCAAAATTGCCGCTTCAGTGACTCGCGCTACGCGATTCGCGTAGCGCGCGACGCAATTCTCGTAGCGCGAGACGCGATTCGCGTAGCGCACGAAACGAGACGCGACTGGTAACTTTCCTTTGGGCGGTACTGTAGATCTGCGTCATGGTTTTCACCAGGTAGAGCTGCATACGGATTCCAGGGACATTACCACCTTTGTAACGCATGACGGTTTCTTCCGCTATAAGAGACTAAGTTTTGGGGTTAATGCAGCACCCAAGAAATACTAACACATCATCAGTCAGGTTATAGCAGACATCGAGGGAGTTGTAAACATCGCTGATGATTTGATTGTTCATGGAAAGACTGTTGTGGAACACGACCAGAACTTGCACAAGCTATTAGCTAGGCTCGAGGAGAAGAATCTTACCTTGAATGGCGAGAAGTGCACCTTTGGAATGGTAAAGTAGTTTTTATGGGCATTCTCCTTTCGAAGCATGTCATCGGGGCCACTGAGGAAAAGGCGTGAGCAGTGAAAGAGGCAACTTGTCCGTCGTCAGCCTCTGAAGTGAGAAGTTTCCTGGGACTTGTGGGATTTAGCTCGAGATTTATTCCTGATTTTGCGACCAAGGCAGAACTTCCACGAGTACTAAGGGTGAGTACTAAGGGTGAGAAGTTTCTATGGGGAAAGGCACAAAAGGAGGCTTTCAACACGCTGAAAGAAGACATGGCAGGAGCATCCATGCTGGCTTATTTTGACCGGGGAGCACCCACAGAAGTCACAGCAGATGCCAGCCCAGTGGGACTTGGTGCAGTTTTGGTTCAGGAGGTAGACGGGGAACACCGTGCAGTATGTTATGCTAGTAGAAGTCTTAGTGACACTGAACGTCGGTACAGTCAAACTGAAAAGGAGGCACTTGCGCTTGTTTGGTCCTGCGATAGATTTAATTTGTACCTGTGTGGTCTACCTGAGTTTGACCTAGTGACTGACCATCAAGCTCTGAAAATCATCTATGGCCCAAACTCTAAGCCATCCGCTCGAATAGAATGCTGGGTGCTGCGATTGCAACCTTTTAACTACAAAGTTCGCTATGTGACCTCCAGGGAGAACATTGCGGATGCCCTGTCCCACCTAACTAAAATTCCAGCTTCAAAAGGATACGTCCAAGATGAAGAGTATGTGTGCAAAGTGACTCTACAAGCAGTACCAGTGGCCCTACGGATTGAAGAGATTGAAGAAGTCTCATTTCAAGATGAAGATCTGGAGGTGGTGCATGAGGCATTGGAAATAGGGCATTGGAGCAAGGCCCCAAAAGCCTATGAACTGGTATCCCATGAATTAGCTTGTATTGGTCAGGTCGTGCTACGAGGAACGAGAATTGTGGTTCCCCGAAAATTGAGGAGAAGGGTGTTAGATTTAGCCCATGAGGGGCATCAGGGGATCGTGAAGACCAAGGAACGTTTAAGGTCAAAAGTATGGTGGTCAGGAATCGATAAAGAAGCAGAGAAGTGCAGAGAATGTCTTGGCTGCCAGATGGTATCAAAGCATGTCCCACCTCCGCCCATTAAGCCCACAAGGTTGCCCGAGAGAGCCTGGCAAGAGATTGCAGTTGAATTGCTTGGGCCCTTACCTACTGGAGAGCACCTACTTGTGGTGGTCGATTATTTCTCAAGATGGATGGAAGTAGACGTGCTTCGCTCTACTACAAGTGCTGCAGTCATCAAATGCTTAGACAGCCATTTTGCAAGGTATGGCGTGCCAGCTGGTTTAAGAACTGATAATGGTTCCAATCTGGTGTCGGAGGAGACGGAGAAATATTTGGAGGAAATGGGGATTGTGCATCACTGCAACACACCCTTGTGGCCCAGAGCCAATGGAGAGGTTGAGCGCCAAAACCGCTCACTTCTCAAAGCCATGCAAGTCTCCCAAGCAGAAGGGAAAGATTGGCAGCTGGAGCTCAACAAGTTTCTACTGGCCTACTGATCGACTAGTCACACCACAACCGGTGTTAGCCCAGCGGAACTGTTTTTCAAGAGGAAACTAACTACCAAGCTACCAGAGTTTACAGAAAGTGGAGAGAGTCAGGTGGATGTGGCTTTGCAACAAGTGACGGATTGGGACTCTGAGAAGAAGCAGCAGGCAAAACACTATGCTGACACAAGATATCACGCCAAAGATAGACCCATCACTGTGGGAGATGCTGTATTGCTTGAGAGAAAGAGAGAGAACAAGTTGTTTCCCTCGTATGAGAGTCAACCTTATGAAGTGGGCGCCCGTTATGGGGACCAGGTCGTCCTGAGGTCACCCTAAGGAGCCGAGTACAAGAGGAATTTGCAGCATGTCAAACATGTCGTGACGGAACCTGCGGCGGATGCAGAATGCAGTACAGAGTCAGGAGGTGATACTCCGGAACCAGCTCCCAATCCTGAATTGACTGACCCGTCCACTCAAGAGACTACACCTACAGAAGTGGTAGTTGCGGGTACTCCACGTCGTTCAGGAAGAGTTAGCCAGCCTCCAAAGGCCTTGGCTGATTATGTACTTTACTGAACATTTCAGAATTTGCTTCCACGAAGGACCTCGTTTAAAGTCATGAACGCTGTTCACATTTGGTTTTGTTTAGACTGAACATTTATGAGCATATTCACATTTGGACCTCGTTTAAGTGTATGGTCACACAGTTTAGTCAATTTGTCCGATTTTGTAGATTTCTAGGACTTAGGCTGTTCAGTTTTCATTTCTGTGGAGAAAAAGAGAGATTGTGGTGTACTAGGAACTAGCCTACATCCGGGAACCACATGTAAAACGGGTTGTTGATTAAAACATGGCGGTTGCGCTGTGATTGCTGACTTCGTGTCGTTTTATTTCGGCTACAAACACTACAATTCCCACTTCACTTATTATGATTATGATTATTATTATTATTGTTGTTTTATTACGACAATCTGAGAAAAATACAGTTTCATGTAACTTAGGTGTAAGATACAGGTAGTACTGTTTATGCTTGTAAGTTAGCCTTCAAATGACCATAAAATATTACATTGTTGCTGTTTTAGATAATCTGAAAAACAGTGTATTAGGCCCAGGTCGCACTAGAGCGAATTTTGTTTGTGTAAGTAATAAATACGTCAACATGTAGCGTAAAATAAGTGCGATCCACAGTCAAAATCTTGCCAAATTTTTGCGGATCGCCAAATTTACGCCAATCTTCAAAGAAGCCGAAGTCCTGCCTCGGAGGCTTCCAAATTTCGGCAAAACAAACAATTTTGTTTTTTTAACCATTAAACTGTCATATTACGCAAAACATGTTTGGATAAAATTACGGCCACAAATAGTTCGTCGCTAGCCTACTTTGGCACGCGCAATGGCGGGACAAAATAACTTTACCCCGTTCATCTGACTCTTTCGAGGAACGAGGAATGTGAGCGGGGCTTCTATTCGAATCTCTGTGAACCGTACCCTGGGTCTAGTTCTGGTTACTGGCAACACAAACAGACGGCGTTTGTGAGAGAATCCTATGTCACAAGGATATGTATTTATCATGGGTTATCTAACCCTCTGGGGTATTGTTACAACTGGTTCATTTGCGGGAGCGTTGGTATATATAATGCATTGCCTTCATTTATATTCATTCGAGTCATACGTCCGTCTCTTCGCCCTCAAAATTATGTCGGATGTCAAAGACCGCTCAGATCGGAACGCATGAATTCCTCCTGAGGTTTCGTTGCCTTCGGTTTCTCAAAATAGTTCCAGCTCAGCCCTACCTTCTGCGGTTTCGGTGGAACAGTCAAGTGTCGAATCTGCTGATATAGCTTCGACGTTTTCCTTATTGAAAGATTATTTTGACAAGAAGTTGAGCGCGTTGAAATGTGATATTCAAGAAGATTCCTTGAGCAACATTGACTCTATTGCTAAGAAACTTAAAGAAGAATCGAATATCTCGTTCAAATTCGAAAGGAACAACAAGCAGTCTATTTTAACACTGGTCTTGCAGAGAAAGTCAGCTCTGCTTCCAAAGCTCTCAGTAAACGAAAATTTGACGTCGTTAAAAGTTGCCTGGAAGAACTAGATTCTGATGTTAAGAAACACAACAAACTTATCAAACTGGCAGATAAATCCGCTGCTGGCTGGGATTTAGTGAACGAGTATTTATCAGACGAAGTGGCAAGCGGGTCAGAGGACAAGAAGCACATACGCCGTGCTGAGCAGAGAGCTCTTCGTAAACGTAGTCAGCGTCAACAACCGAAAAGCGAGCTGACTATTCTACGAACAATTGCATTTACAAATAACAATCTGGAGCAATTTACAGAAACTTGGGCCGCTGTGTTATAGGGCTAGAGGTATGTGTGTGTACTTCTCTGTGCGTCCGTCGCTGTGCTGTTGCTTGTGGAGTAGTGTAGGATATGGTATTATTTTGTAATTTTAGTATCATAAGTTACTGTTTAGCAATTAAGTATTATACGTTTATGTTAAGTATTTCATGGTAAGTTTCGCTTGTAACCTTCTAAGTCTGTATCGTTGTAAAACAGTGTACAGTACTTTTATAACATGTAATTAAGTATTGTACGTTAGTGTATAATTTTCATTGTATAGTAGCGTGTAGATTTGTAATTGCACTAATAAAAAAAAATTAAAAAAAAAAAAACAACCGAAAGCGAAGTCGACCAAACAGAGCCTCTTCCAGCCTCCATCTTCATCCACCACCACCTCTGTTGCTGGCCAACATCAGCCAAGTTTCAGGGTCAATCCTCGTGCCTTTAGAATTGGTGGCAAGGCAAAGCCTGGGGACATTTGTTTCGCTTGTGGTCAACAAGGACACTGGAGGTCCGAGTGCCAAGTTAATTCACAAGTCCGATCCTCAAGCTCCAGTCAGTCCACTTCTGGTTTTCCCTCAGCCATTGGAGGTAAATAGGAGCCTTCACGCGAACGTTTTGTTAAAGTTAAGTATCCAATTGTGTTTACTATGTATTAGATATGTATCTTTCCAATTTGGAATTTTTTAGGGAAAGAGATGCTAGTTTGTTAGTCAATTTTGATTATGATCGTAATCTTTTCAAATTTGAACAGAATTCTGCATTGCCAGTACTTAAAGGTAGACTTAAGGCTAAATTAGATTATTGGCACACTATTGGTGACAATAACTTTGTCATCGATACTATTAATGTGGTTATCGGATTCCGTTCATTAGTACTCCTTGTAAGGCACATTTTCCTAATAATAAGTCTGCCTTGGATAAAGCGTCTTTTGTTGAGTCGGCTATATCCAAATTAGTCAGTAATCACGCAGTTGTTGAAGTGCCTTTCGTTCCTCACATTGTTAACCCTCTCTCTGTGTCTATACAATCATCAGGCAAGAAAACGCTTATTCTTGACTTGCATCAAGTCAACCAGTTTATTTGGAAGCAGAAGTTTAAGTGCAAAGATTGGAGGGTTTTATTATATGTTAACAAGGGTGATTACCTTTTTAGTTTTGATCTTAAGTCCGGTTATCATCATTTTGATATTTTCCCAGATCATCAAGCTTTTTTGGGTTTTTCCTGGGTTTCACTGGTTCTGTCAGATATTTTTTTCAGTTCTCCCATTTGGTCTTAGTTCGGCCCCATACATTTTTACGAAGTGCCTCAGACCACTTGTTAAATTTTGGACGTTTAATGGTGTTAAAATAGTTGTGTTTCTCGATGATGGGTGTGGAAAGGGAGATTCTTTGCAAATTGCCAAGTGGCATTCTTTGTTTGTCCAGTCATCTCTAAGCAATGCAGGGTTTGTAGCCAATTCTACCAAATCGCTATGGGACCCTACTCAGTCTCTTGATTGGTTGGGTCTTAACTGGGACCTTGTTTCTGGTTCAATTTCTGTTAGCGACAGACGTATTTCCAATTTTATTTCTCTTGTAGACAAATTTCTTCAGTCCGCGCCCTATGTTACTGCTCAGAATTGTGCCTCTATCGCAGGTCATGTTATGTCCATGTCACCGGTTTTGGGTAATCTGACTCATCTTAAGACCTGCTTTCTTTACACAATCATAGAGTCTAGACCTAGTTGGGATTCCCGTTTTAATATCGGGCTTCATAATGACTGTCTTTCATAATTATTTTTCTCGAAGAACAGTATTATTAGCCTTAATTCTAGAGCTATTCTGCCTTATCAGGCTCCCCTTTTAGTAAGTTATTCAGACGCTAGTAACGTTGCCTGTGCAGCTTTCCTCGTTGGCACTAATGAGGTGTCCCATCGTATGTGGAGTCCATGTGAGGGAGCTAAGAGTTCTGCATGGAGAGAACTTAAGGCCATCCATTTTGCCTTAACGTCATTCAAAACCTTAGTTCAAGGCAAGTCAGTTAAATGGCACTCTGACAACCAAGGTGCTGCTCGTATTGTTGATGTAGGGAGGCCTCACCCAGAATTGCATTCTATTGCGCTTGATATTTTTAATTTTTGTCGAACTAACAATGTTATACTTGTTCCTCAATGGGTTCCCAGAGAACTTAATGTTAGTGCTGATGAAATTAGCAAGATCGTAGATTACGATGATTGGTATACCACCCTAGAGTTTTTTAAGTACTTGGGTAGTTTCTGGGGCCCACGTACGGTTGGTTGGTTTGCGAATGCATCCAATACTCATCTACGAAGGTTTAATTCTAGGTTTAGCGTACTGGGTTCCGAAGCCGTTGATGCATTTTCAGTCTCATGGACAGGAGAGAACAATTGGCTGGTTCCTCCAGTAGATTGCATTATTAGGGTGGTCCAACACCTCGTTTGCACTTCTGTTGGTATTTTAGTTGTTCCTTATTGGCCGTCTAATGCATTCTGGCCTTTTCTGTTTACGAGTTTGGTTGAATATCAACCATGTGTTATTGAGTCCATTTCCTTCCCAGACCCGTAAGGGATATTTGCCCTTGGGTGTTACAAGGATTCACTCATTGGTTCCGACAAATTTAGTAGTGCAGTGCTAGATGTCAGAATTGACGCTAGGGGTTGTGGTACATAGTATTTTTATGCTGAGTGGCTTTACTATGATTTACAGGTTTGGATGTTCATTTTTCGAGTGAAGATAGTTTGCCGAGTGGCTTGCTTTTCTTTCTTAGCTGGAATTCGCCGAGTGGCATTGAGCAGTTTTGCATACTGTCAGAATCATTTTATCCGATTTTGATTGATGTGTTTCCTGTTTGGTCTGTTGTTGCAATGTATTTTTATTTTCTGTACTCATAGATGTGGTCAAAGATGCCTTGCAGCCTAATTTTCAACTTGTTGAAGACAGTCGCCTCAGGGCATTGGCTCAAGATCTCCCCGCAGTTCTTCTTAAAAGCAAATCCACCAATACCACGAAGAAATACGAGAGGAGCCTTAATGCATGGAAAAAGTGGGCTTCACAGTTTAAAGAGATCGTAATATTTCCCGCTTCTAGTGTTTATGTTTCTTTGTTTTTCTTACTATAATTCAAGAATCTCGTTCATGCAGTATTATTGATGAAGTTCATTATGGCCTTAAATGGGTGCATGATTTAGTGGGTCTGCCCGACCCGTGTAATTCGCCATTTGTGGTTCCGTTAATAGAAACTGCTAGAAGGCTTCTCAGTGTTCCAGTTAAAAAGAAAGAGCCGGTTACTCCCGCGGTTATCAAGCATTTATTTGCACATTATGGGTCCACTTCCACCAGTTTTTCTGATTTAAGAGTGCTTACATTGTGCGTTTTGGGTTATGCAGGATTTTTTCGCTTTAACGAGTTAGTTCAATTACGCAGGTGTGATTTTCATTTTGAAGATTCTTTCATGAGAATTTTTGTCCAACGTAGTAAGACTGATATCTGTAGAGACGGGGCCTGGGTTGTTATTGCTAAAACTTTTAAGTGTACTTGTCCTTGTCTGTTAACTCAGCGATATTTTTCAATTGCATATTTTTCAGCAGAGAGTGAAGATTTAATTTTTCGTCCGCTTACTTTCCGTAGTGGTGATAAATCTTACAAATTCCGAGGTTCTGATCCTTCATCCTATTCTAGAGCGCGCGAGATAGTTCTTAGCGCTTTTGACGCCATTGGCCTTCCGAAAGAAGATTATGGTCTTCATAGCAGGAGGTGCCTCTGCTGCAGCTAATGCACAAATCTCCGATATATTATTTAAAAGGCACGGTCGATGGAAGTCAGATGAAGCCAAAGACGGTTATATCAAGGACAATATTCAGTCTTTGTTGTCTGTTTCTTTGTCATTGGGTATTTCATTTTTCTTTTTCCCGTTCTTTTATGTTCGCATATGGCTGGTGTTGACACACCCCAATAGTGGTTGCTTATTGCATGATAAATGCTTTATATTCAGTTGAGTGGGGAGCGAATTAGAATATAAGGAACCATCTCCTTCAATCGCAAATAAAGAAGCCAGCAAAAGTAGCACAACCAGAAACCCAAAAGAAAAAAAGAAGTACGAAACATGGTCCCAAGACGGGCAGAAATTACTTGTCCAGTTATGGGCCGAGTAATGAAATCAGTACATTAACTGTTAATTATGTATGTATAATTAACCATTTCTCTATGTCACTAATCACATACTGTAAGCCTTGGCAGAACGGAGTAAACACCGTAACATGTACACAGTTCAGTCTGATCGATTTCTCCAAAACTGGTGCCGAGACCCTCAGTAAAATGTCAAAGGAAGAACTAAAACACAACAAGGCAGTCAGAGGGGCATACAAAGGTCACTGTAACCAAGACATCAAACACGGGAGCGTCTTATGGCCGATACTGAAGCCATAAACATCACAGAACTGAAAGCAATAATTGGAGAATGTCTCTGAAGGTGATTGGATGAAATTAAGGCTACGGATACCGCGATCTTGAAAGCATTAGAAACGGACAAAGAGGTAAGCGAAGAAACCGATCAAACATCGACGTTCCAAGACGACATCCATTATTGGATTGTGAAAATTAAAGAATTTGTCACAGATGAGTACCATCCGGTGAGTACGTTCCAAACCAAACCAACGCCTAGGGTTCACATCAACCTTCCAAAACTACACATCCAACAATTTGATGAAAACCCACTCGAATGGCTTACGTTTTGGGATAGTTATAGTAACGCAGTACACAACAATCAGGAACTGAGCAATATTGACAAAATGAACTATTTGAAAGGACTGATAACCTGCAATGCAGTGCGCGCGATTTCAGGGCTACCAATGTCGTCACAAAACTATGAAAAAGCCATTGAAATACTGAAAGAACGTTTTGGAAGAAACCAAGTTCTAATCAACGCGCATATGGAATCGCTTTCAAAAATCAGTGCGCCCTCCGCTGATGTGCAACAATTACAAAACTTTTATGATAGCTGCGAGAGCAACATTCTTGCCTTAGAAACGCTGGGAGTCCAGACAGATTCATATGGAAGTCTGTTAATCCCAATACTGCTAAAGAAATGACCGGAACAATTACGTTGTACAATATTCAGAACAAATCCTCGGGCAGATTGTTCCCTAAATGATCTTCGAAAAGCGCTTTGTCATGAAATAGACACAAGGGAAAAGAGTCAACTTACGCAAGAAAGCGACACAAGCTCAGTCGTTGACCACGTTCTCATACCCACAGTTGGCGCCTTACTCACAAACACTCAACCGCGTCAAATACACCCATCACAGAATTAACAAGTCGGGCAAAATACCACCAGAAATTAATGCAAGCTTTCTGGAAACAATGGCAAAGGGAATACTTAACTGGTCTCAGGGAACAACATTCATCCCAGAAGAACAAAACATATCGGGAGAGCCAGTGGCTCACGGTAAGGTTGTCCTGATACATGAGGAAACACCACGAAATCAATGGAAAGTCGGAGTCATTATTCAACTACATCAGGGGAAGGATGGGTTGGTGCGTTCTGTCACCCTAAGAACAGCAAAAGGAAATCTTATATTGAGACCTATCGAGAAGCTTTACCTGATTGAGGTGTTAGCCGAGGAAGACCTGCAAGACTCTAAAGATCAAGAACCCTGAAGAAATAAGGTCGACAAGCGAAAAACGAGCACAACGAGCTGCAGCTCAAAGAGCTGCACTAAAAATAAATGAACTTTCTAACCTTAGTGAACTTGAATACTAAATACTACTACTTTATAACTGTGTCTCTATGATCAACATTTTATCGCTGGCCTGGGAGGGTGTAATGAAATCAGTACATTAACTGTTAATTATGTACGTATAATTAACCATTTCTCTACGTCACTAATCACATACTGTAAGCCTTGGCGGAATGGAATAAACACCGTAAAAAGTACACAGTTCAGTGTGATTGATTTCTCCAAAAGGCCGATAATCACCAGTGGCTGGAGAGCCGACAGTCAAGAACAGCGTGGAGAAACATGTGCGATGAGTTAAACTCTTGCATGGAATCCAACAAGACCATCAAGAAGTGTAAGAAGAGAAAATGAAATACTTAATTGAAAAATATAAAGAGGCGAAGAAGTGGAACAGGAAACAGACCGGGGGTACAAGAAGGCAAAGTGTATTTTATAACGAGATTGACGCTATCTTGGGGTGTCAAGATATCGTCACATTACGAAACGTGTCCGAAGCAGGGGCCAGTACAAGCGCAAGTTCAAGTCCACTGAACACATCAAACAGTAGCAGCGGTGTTGGCTCCCCAGCAGGCACCGATGATTTAGATGCACAGCCCAACAGAAATAAGCAAAGTGAAGGACAGCTGAAGACGAAGGATGCGAGGAATGATAGGAAGAAGCAATTGAAACAGTAGAGAAAAAGAAATCGCGCAGCCTTCGAAGAAAGCGAAGAGGAGGAAAGGAAGGAGTCACGTGAAAGCATGACCACGTTCAAAAAATGTGGAGAAAATTTAAGTAACTTTATGGCAACCTTCTCAGAGACTCAGAAACAACAGATGGCCATGGTGGGTCAATTTATTGGGGCCATGACCCAGTTTATGAGCACAAATGCGAACCCTGGTTTGTCTTCTACCCGTTGACTCTGCGCGGACTGTACGTAGCACATTATTTTTTAGCCAGGAATTGACTGTGTTAAAAAAAATAGCAAAGATATGTTTCAGTTTTAGAAAATAACAGTTGTTTTAAGCAAATTTTAAAGAATGTATTACTACGCATATAATATTGCGTGAACTAGTGCATGTAACACAATTCCATGTTATGTTTGTTGTACCACAACCACAAACATTTGGTACAAAAACATATGACCGTGATTCTGATTGATTTGAAATCAAGAATTGTTAACATGGTAACTAGAAAACTGAGAAAAATATGAGAACGGTAACGAGGAAGATAAAATGTACTCAAGACTATTGAAAAATAAATCGAATTTCAATAAAGTTAAAGATATTCCTTCGGGATGTCTTTTATCTCTTCTCCATCTCTCACAACATCTTCGTTGTCGTGATCACAGTCGCTGTGATCTGGATTTTCGTCATCCCATTCATCCCCCATTTTGATACAGAAATTGTGCAGGACAGCACATGCAATAGCTATCTGGACGGAGAATTTAATGTCACTATCAAGACGCTTTTGTAAAATTCTCCAGCATGACTTAAGGCATCCAAAAGCACACTCTATTTTGACCCTTGCACTAGACAGCTCACGGTTAAATTGTATTTCGCTTCTGTCTCTCGTAGCCTCTGGGAATGGTTTTTGAAGCCATTGAGAATGTCTCCTTGCTCAGCTCTTTGATATAAAGTACCGTTCCGTAATATGCGAGCCTCATGCATACTTCCTGGATATCCAGTGGAAAAATCTAAAAAGAGCAAGTTCCCATCAGCTACTGCCTGAATGCCAAAGTCGTGATGCTGATGTCGGCTAAAGTAATCGACTGGACTCTCACGAGGTGCATTTATTGGTGTATGCGTGCCATCGATTGCTCCAACTATGTTTGGCTGTCGAGATAAATCTTGAAATGTTTCTATAGAAGTTGCTGTTTCTGCCACTGTTTCTGGGAAATGGATATATTCATCTCTCAATTCAAACAGAGCTGCCACAGGATCTTGGACTGCCTCGATTACAGTAGATTTGCCAACATTAAACACAGGTCCAATGCTGACGTATGAATTGCCATGTGCAAGCCTATATATTCCTAAAGCTAAAACCTAATCCAGTGGAATGCAATCCCCGAATCGCATATTGTCTTGTTAAACACGGTGCCAGCATACCAACAAGGGCTTGAAAGGTCCCTCTCTCCGTTCTCAGCTGGCATCGAAAGTAGTCTCCCGGAATGTTTCTATAGTGGAAATGTATTTCAAACCATGACTCTACCAGACGAGGTAAAGTCCACGCCAAGGGCTGTTTCGTAAACAACCTCTATTCAAGCGAAGTCTATGTCTTCTAAACGCAGAAGCTACCCGTAGAAAAGCCAGCTGCTAGTGCACTAACATTACTAAAAACGCTATGTTGCTTGTTGAGACTGAAACACAAGATTCAACAAAAACCCGAAAGTCGTGAAAATAATCATATGGTGACGATCCATACTTGCGCAATTTGCGCGCGAGCTGCTTCATTGTGTTATGTGACAACGGCCAATTAGATGGGTTTGTGATTGACGTATGTGTCAATCAACAAAGTTTTGGTTAAAACACTTAGGTTTGATGCGACCTCCGCCAAAATTTGGAACTTGCAAAATTTTGGCCAATTTTTTCCTCGCCAGAATTGGAAAAAATTTGAGTTTGGCTCTAGTGCGACCCGGGCCTTACACAAATTGCAATGTAAACTTAAGATCAATATTGTGGCCTAATGTTCAGTAATTTACACATTGGAATGAACCGAACCACATGTTACTTATGTGTTATCTTCGCAATCTGTGTAAAAGGTATCCTCTCAGTGGAAAGACATTGCATTATTTATGTGACATAGAGTGTTTAAGGACGATGAAGATTACGATATTGATAAATGTGACATTCAGGAATGTTTCTATGATGTGAGCACAAAAATATTATACAATTGTATTTTTATAGACGCATGATAAATATGACATTCAGGTATGTTTTTAATTTTTTTTAGCACAATAATTTTATACAAATGAGATTAATAATTGTTTTGTATGACAGCTTTTTTTACCCAGGCCACATTTTACAAATCACAAATAAGGCGTGCAAAAATGTCTGTGTTTTAACAAAGCTTCCATTTGACCAAAACAGTGCAAAGAACAGGAACTCCTCTGTTGACAATTATTTGGACTTGGGACTTGCACAGGAAATTACGGACACTAGAATATTGAACACAGTCCAATGCTGATGTGCCAGTTCAAGTCTATGGCTCGCTACTCAAACCGGGGAATTGAGGCAGCCCACCAGGTCAACAGGCAGCTGTACAGGTATGCTCACTGCACAAATGAAGCTTCAGCAAACGAGTCATCAAGTAAGTGGATTCAATGGGAAAAGCAAAAATTTGACTCACTACAAATATAAAGTTGAAAAAGAGCTCACATACTCTATTTCAGTTAAATCACAGAAATAAAAACTTGACATGTTAACACTGGAAAGAGGTGGGGGATGCACTGCAGTTTGAAACTGTTTTGTTTCTAACTTAGGAAGAAATAAACAGTTTAACAACAGTGTTAACATTTTTTCAACTAGCTGTTGATATCCAAGCTGTTTCTGTAGTTATGTATTTCGAACGAGTATTGTTGGCATTGTTAGATTTTATAAATAAGCATGCATTCATGGAACACAAACAGTTTTCATAACAACTAACATACTGTAAATACTGGCACATTATTATTCAACAAATTGTCACTATGCCCATATATGGTAAGGAAGCCCTCAATATCTGTCATCCTACATGACAGATATCCTGCGATATACGTAAATGACCATATTTGGAAGTGCACTGCAGTTTGTTTGGCAGCCATTTTGAAAAGCGAGGCAGTTTTAGCAGTGTTCTCCGTAAATTTTAACTCTCTGGAAGAAACTTTCCACGATTAAATGCTCTCGAAATGTCAACAAGTGTTTGCTTCAGCTCACAAAGATATCAGAGGTTGACTTGCAATTTTCATAGTGAAAACTCAACCAAGAAAATGCTATTGCGAACAAAGCAGCACACTTGCTCACAGAAAGTTGTAAAGACTAAATTTGAAAAGATTTTAATTCACAGGAAGAGGACTTATTCTCGGTAAGGTAGCAATATTTTTTTCCTTTGTCTTGTCATTTCCAAACATGAGTTTGTAAATAAATCTTTTTAAGTGAACGGCAGTAAACTTCGATTTCTTGAAGTTCTGTTTTGATTTTTATTAAGCTTTATGTGTTGCTAGCTTTTAGCGTTTTTATCATAGAGCCGTAGTTTTTCTCGTTCTGAAAATGGTAGTCGATGGGAATTTGTTGAATAATAAAACAATTATCCTGTTCAATCTTGCGGAATATCCCCTGATTTAGCCAACTCGGCCTACGGCTTCATCGGCTAAGTATCAGGTGATATTCTGCGTGATTTCGCAGGATAATTGTTAAATAACCAACAGTCAAAAGCCAAGAATTTGCCAGTAAGATTGGCATTCACATTTGGCGGCACATTGCCCTTGTATATTCAATGCCCTTTCTTCATGATCATTATCTTTTAGGAAAAGCTGTTGTATAAGAACATGCTGTTCCATCTATTTTACGAGTTGTAGAACTCACAAAGCTTTTACCTCTCTTGCCTAGTTGGGCAGAGGTTCTCCACCATTATTCCACAAAATTGCTGTACCTGCAACTATGTTTCCAGCAAGCTAAGAGATGCTGTGCTCGTCCGGTGGACTCATGAAAACCAGATCCATAACAAATAAATTATAATTAAGATTAAGAAGTGATATAAAACTAAGAAAATTTGTCACTGCAGCGGTATAGTAGTAAGGTCAGCGGATGTTTCCAATTTGCTTGGTGACCGCTCATTCTACCTGGGGATGCCATGTTTCGTCTTGATCACAAGTGTGATTGTAATCCTCTGGTCACTGCATATATAAAGGCAGACTCAGTTGTCATCTCAAGAATAAAGTGTTGATCTTGCGAATAACAATGGTCTTCTAATCGTCGAAACCACTTCAGATGCCACAAATTGCGATTTTCGTGTCAGCCACAAAATTGCACTACAGTGGAACCTCGACAATTTAATACAACCAGCAATTACTCTACGTATTTGTTAATTTTCAATTTCAACTAGGAAGCAGCTTCTTTTTCTGTGGTTGTGGCTAGCCCTTCATCAACCCCAAGTCACCAGCCAGCATGGTCCAATGAGGAAAAGGCTTGGACCATAGCAGAAAACAAGCTTATGGATAACATTTTTGGAAAAGAGTTCCTTAAGTAATAGTACGACGAAAGGAAAGTTTCTTGGTTGATGAAGAGTACACACCAGACAATGAGTATAACCGCAACGATTGGGAAGATGAGTACAACCAAATGTATAGCAGTCCACTGTCTACTCAAACACCTGCTAGGAAAACAGGCAGGACAGATGAACCACCTGCAGAACAGAAGTCAGAACTTCTAAAGCCATCAGCAATCAAGACCAAAAAAGAAAGTCGGTCTTGCCAAGAAACACAGAGTCCCTTTACCCTTACGTCATCCAAGCCTCTTCCACCACTCAAGCAAAGCACCTCACAAACTGCACCAAGACAACAGTTATCACAAATTAGGCTTTCTCTAGTCACAAGTCAAATCCAGGAGAACGATGTTATCCCCATTTACGGTAAATTTCAGAGGAAAATCCATACTTGATCAAGAGTCGCCCATCAGAGAACAGAATGACACTAGCCCATAAGATCATGAGTGCATGCTCACAGGTGACAGAGGAAAACACCATACAGTGGGATGACAGTGATAGTCCAAGTGGAGTTAAAATCAGTCAATTAGGAAACTTCAGTGACAGTGGAATTCAAGTACTGTCAAGATATTCCTCTGTTGTAAGGATGCAACAACAGTACAAAGAAACAAATGGCTTGGCCGAACTTTAACCCTGACAAGCACACCTTTGGAGCTCCAGAGATCAAGTACTTGAGCAGTTTTTTTTTAATAGTCCTCGTGACCCAGCGCATGTTGTTGCTTGTCTTGATGGATTTCATGTTGAATATAAATCACTGTCAACATTGGTGGGCCAATCCTACATCGACAACTTTATCATTAATTATTGTCTAAAGAAGTCTTAACTTTCAAAACAACAAATTAATTATTTCACGCTGTTTGCCAATTGAAGCCTTCTTTGGTTGGACAACCAAGTGCTGGAACCAATCAAAAATATTATCAGTGAGGACCTTCATCGTCCACATGAACTTAAACTCATACTACTGCCACTTCACATGCAAAACAAGCGACACTGGGGACTAGTCTGTGTAGACCTAGAAACACACACAGATTGGAATGATAATGGACTGAAAATCGACCAACCAGCCCATCTTTTTACCTTAACATGTAGAGTGGAATGATAATGGCCTGACAATCGACCAACCAGGCCATCTTTTCACCTTGATATGTAGACTGGTCAAGCATCTGAGTGAAATGTTCTAGTTAGTCAACAACTTCAACAGTATGGTTTCCTGTGATCTATCTGCATCACAGTACAAGTGAATTGGTATGCCACAACAGATACTCAATAGTAAGACAGCTGGCAGTAGAAGTTGTGGGATGGGCATTATTTTACTGGCTCAAGAGATCATCCTTCGAGAGAGAGAGAGTGCCCCCCTCATCAGATCACATGGTCTTTTGAAGAAGCTAATTACTTCAGAAAGATACTTATGCTGCATATACTCACATACGTTTTCAGAACACAGCCATGTGTTGATTCCGCCATGGTTAGGGAGGTTAAAATGCTCATCCACAGGGAAACCACCCCCTTGATATTGTGTGTTGTGACTGAAACCCTGCACTGAACGGAGATCCTCAACAAACCGGTCAGAGCCTGCGACCAGTTTTGCCAATGTACATGGCATGACAGCAGTGACATCCGATAACATAGATTTCACTGGCTGCAGTGCAGTCGAACACCTTCACCAGTTGAACGGTTTATGGCCGTTTTTCCAGTGAAGGTACAAGTGTGGTGAGCATTTCTGTTCAGTGGAGGGTTTTAGTCACAACACACGATATCAATGGCGGAATCAACGACATGCGAGTATCCATTATCAAACAAACCACGGGAGGAACCCAGAGGAGACAGTGTGAGGAAAGATGCCTCATCCACAGGCTGGGAACGCTAGCCCCATGTGGCTTAAACATTGCATTTAAATTCGCATGACTTCAAATTTTATCACACGTGTGAAATTAGCCTTTCAAATTCCTGTGCGTGCATTGTGATATAAATTTGTATGTTGCATTTTCATCACTATACGCGCATTTGACTTCAATGTTTTTTTGTGCAACCAAAAACTTAATCCACTAATGAAGGGGTCATACCCGAAACATCTGGAAGGAATTACTAAAGTGCACTTTTCTCAAAACAATTAATTATGACCATTACCAAAGAAAGTGCTATACAGCATCACACATCCTTTGCAATTTTTGCCTGCTACAGGCCTCCTAACTCTGGTAGATCGGCTCTGGATGGAATTGAAAGCAGAGATTTCTGGGATGTCCAGCCACAGGAGGAAAGTGAAGTATGTTGACACTATTGATGTAGTTTTACTGCAATTAAGCCAAGTTTAACTCAATTGTTAAGCTATTTTTCCTTGCGAAGTTGGATCTACTTTATTGATGTTTCCTGTTCTAACCTATGTGAATGCATTGTGATCTATTAGTGGCACAGAAAATTCAAAACGGCAGAAACGTAGCAAGTTGCATTGAAGTCGCAAAACACTTAAAACTTCATGTTAAACTTGGCATTTCCCACCCAACAAACGTGACTGCATTTTAATGGTCGGGTTTCTGATTGGAACAGCCAGTACAAAGTAGTCAATAGCCTAATGTTCAATGTGACGAGGTCAATGTTTCACTCAAGTTTATGCTCGATCGAGGGAACAAAGGGTGTTTTAGTGAATGACTCATTACACTGGCACAGCATTCGAAATGTCACCCAAAAAAGCTTAAAATACTCGTCTTCTGTTAGCCCTACCCTTCAATTACTACCGTTGCTTAAAAAAACATTTAAACTTGAGTTTAAAAATCATTATGAAATCATAAGGAAACTTACCATTACTTTACTAATAAAATACATGCAAAAATTTCAGCGTGCTGATTGGCTGAGAGCACGTCAATTAATCCCAAACAGTGCAGAAAGTTGAAATTGAGTGCAAAAAGTTGAAATTGAGTGCAGAAAGTTGAAATGAAATTGATTGACAGGAAAGTCGCGAAACCGTAACAAAACAAAATGGCGGATAGGTTTGGGGAAAGTACCAACATTTTAATTCAGAGTTTGAAGGAGAATGCAAAGAACAAAAACACTCAACAAAGCACAAACAACTGGGTAAAAGTCTGGAAGTCTTGGGCTGCTCAAAAGGGCTATGATGACAGTATTGAAAAGTACGAACCAGAGGGCCTGAACAAAATTCTCGAGGAGTTTTATGCAACAGTTCGTAAGAAAAAGGGGGAAGATTACGAGCCTGACAGCCTTCGTGTAATGGTTACTGCTATTGACCGATATCTAACAGAAAAAGAGTACAAACACTCCATAATTCGCGACAAAGAGTTTAAAAGCTCCAAGCAAGTTCTTGAGGGAAAAGCCCGGCTTCTCTGGCAACAAGGCAAAGGCAAGCGGCCGAACAAGTCACGAAGTCTGACAACAACCGAGGAAAATGAGCTGTGGGAAAAAAAGAAGCTGGGAAAGGGAAGTCCACAAGTCCTGGTCCAAACAGTTTGGTGGCTCTTGACGCAGTATTTTGGTCTTCGTGGCCGCCAGGAACACCACAGCATGAAAGTTGAAGATTTCTCCTTCGGACTGGATGAAAACAACATGGAGCACGTCGAATTCATCGAGAACCCAACCAAAACACGCCAGTCTGGATTGTCTGCAAAGCCCCGAAGCTTTCTTCCAAAAATGTTTGCCACTGGAGATGGGAGATGTCCCAGTGCAATCTTCAAAGAGTTTCTGTGGCGTCATCCTCCCGAATTACGTACAACCGATCCACTTTATCTCTCTTGCGTGTCAAATCCGTCCTCGCAAGTTTGGTACAAGAGGCAGCCGATGTGAGAGAACAAGATCAATGGCATGATGAAATCCGTCATCGAAGGAAACGTCACTGGAGGATTCATCGAAAACATTTTCCAACCACAGCGCTAGGAAAACAGTTGTAAAGAAGTTGAAGACAGCAGGCCTCGAGCGAAGTTCAATTGTTAAAATAACAGGCCAGAGAAACGAGATGTCACTGGATGACTATGACGAAGGAGATGAAAGTGAACAGCGACAGCTTTCCCACACCATCAGCAACGCAAGAAACATCAACAGCCAGTTACCTACCACCAGCAGTTCCAGCAACTCCAACCCGTTCTCGCCCGACGTTCAGTCCCGCGGCAACAACTTCAACCAAGCAGCTTTCACGTTTCAGATGCCCAGCTACATATCCGGCCAGAATGATCAGCGTAAGTGTTTCCTGAACATAAACCATTGCCACCAATGTCAAGTCACTTTTAACATGGGAAACACAGTACAGCAGCTCCTGAAATGCCACAACCAGCTGCACCACATGGCGAGGACAGTATTTCTAAGTGATTCATATTTCGAAAAGCTTTTCGAAAATGTCGATCGGTTTCGTCTTAGTTAGATTCGACTACGAACAAGAACAACTTGAGCTCTTGAAATAAGCAAGTTTTGACGTTATTTCACACTTCTTTTTTCTTTGAGGTTTCCGAAATTTTAGAACGATAGCTACTTCCAGAGAGAATATTTTTGATCTGTAAATTTCCACAAGTGCTTGCATGTCAATCAAG